>JAJOZX010003481.1:297500-467500 GCA_023014485.1 Bathynomus jamesi | reverse complement strand
GCATGGTATCACGAATTTTATAGGGGCACTCGGCGAACTAATTGTGTTTAATGGGTTAATTGTAATAAAGTCCCTATGCTCAGTAGAGGCCTGAATGGGGGCATATCAAAGAGGGACAGTTCCGATTTACAGCATTGTGAACTACACGGACGGATGAAACGCGCCATGACGAGTCATAAATAGTACCACCTCTCTCGAGAACTAGTAATCAGCCTATGATTCGTGAGAGTACTGTCCTCACTTTATATCAGTTAAAAAAATGATCAGCCATAGGCTTCATACGCTTAGAGCACATCTTTTTTTATTTCCTTTTACGTTTAGCGCCACGTGATGGTAACCCCTTCTTCCTGGCAGCTCTCTTCTTTCCGCCACCACGCATTTTTCTCTTTGCATCTTTGATGATTTCGTCGTGTGTACGTTTTAAATGTTTTTTTAGAGCTTCTTTAGGCTTAGTTCCACTCATTATGTCTTCTCCGCGTTAAAACCTGATTGTAACGCCTTCTTCCCTAGGTATCTAGCACCCCTCTTCAACAGTGGGACAGCGGTGCGTAGTATGGTTGAAAAAATGGATCCAAGCCCACTCCCACGCTGATATTTCACCCCTCGATAGACTGTGAATGGTATTCGGGTCATTACAAACGACGAAAGTGTAGCTTCACTGTTAAGCTCCTATCACCGAATTGAAAATTTTCTCCCTCAATCGTTCTTATATGATATATATCGACATATTGGCTAATAGATTAGTTGGAACATTCAAATAATGGGGCTTGTCATATATAACGCTCAAACTTTTCCCTCTATGGTTGGGGATGTGTGCAATGCGCAGCAGGCACGCCTGGGTATCCCCAACAAATTGATGCTCTACGATATTGCTATAAATATAGCACATGTCTGGGGAAGGATAGCTTTCACCCAATTTCTCTATCTTCAACTGATACATTAAGCTGGAAAAGTCATGCTGTGACTCGTGAAAGGTATCTCTTTGGAGAGCTGCGCTATATCGGCCTTCAGCCACATCTGTGAACAGCTCTTTTTCTTTAATATTTCTACTAAGCGTTGATTTTAACTTCAATGTGCATGCAGGCGTGTCTATGTTTACGACTTCAAAAAGTAAATCGTTTGTCAGGTACGACTTTTTAAGACTCTTGTTTAAACCCGTCACAATGTCCATGGCTCTATCATAATGCCCGATTCCTAGCGATACATGTGTGGTATAGTACTGTACCTCACCGAACAGGACTGATCGCATAGTATTGTCTAAGGTTATGTCTAATTTTTCACACTCATCGATTCTTCTAAGGATCAGAAATATGATTTGCTCATTTTCAAGAGTTAAAAATTTGGAGACTAACTTGAGTTCACATAAACCCGCCTCAAACGAATCACCCTCCAATTCAATGGGTCCGTGGAGTTCTGTCACAAACTTGGCGAGGTTGTTGTTAGGATGTACAGACAGAGAAGAATAGGACGGGAGTGTGACATAGAAGTGGCTAGGAGCCATGTTGCATACTAATTAAGCTTCATTATTGCAGCAGCTTTTATATAGGTGTTGAAGCTTTCTGGGTAACCCAAACATTTCACCAGGTACATTTTTCTCTTTCCTGAGCTTTTGCTGCCAAAAATATTTTCAATTTTAAACACACTTTTTCTTAAATTAAATGTCACTTTCTGAAACTCCTCGCAGTAAAAGCCTTCAGCGATCTCTTCCCCATTCAAATTTTCAACGTAATACATCATTATCTCGCCTTTAGGCCTCATAGCACTAACTTTAAAAATCTCACGTGTCCATCCTTGCTCAAATCCCTTCGCGAATTTATTTCTCGAACGAGATAGCCTTACATAATCATTGATTTTGAAATGTGTAGAGTGTGGTGACGATACTCCATCTCTTCTCACCTCTGGGCGCGTACCTCTTTCTACAACTTCATTAGGTGTTGTGTCAATCGTATGGTGGTGTGAACGGTTGTATAACGACGCTAATGACCCAAGAACGTTTATATATCTGTATGTGTTTTTACGTGTAAAATAGCGATGCATGCGTTCCTTTATGGTACATTGAACTCTTTCAGCTAAAGAGGCCTTAACTATAGAACTGCTAGTGTAGTAACTGATATTAAACTCTGTCAGCATGTTCTGAAAAGCGCGACATATAAATTCTTTCCCCATATCCGTACAGAAACAGCCAGGAACCCTATTTTCTTTTAACATCAACGTTTTGATGGCTTCAGCAAATGTTTCAGGCGATTTATTTTTCAGTGAAATTAGCCGCAGATATCTAGAGAATACATCTAATATGAATAAGATGTAGCGGTATCTACGTATCATTATGCACTGAATATCTTTACATGTCTGTTAAATCCGCTTGCCAAATAGAGTCAATCGAAGCCGCTGTTGTCTTGACCTTTTTCTCACCGGCTTATGTAGTGTATAAGCATCTTGCTACCGCAAAAACCTCTCAACATCTTTTTTCCCTACTCCGTAAACACCTCTGTACAGTCTCTTAACGCCGTCATAGCAGGCGGGGTTAGAAATGTCATACTAGTGTTTACTTAATATGTTAGCCATTTGCGTATTTTAGACACACGCTACTGCTGGGGGTGATGGCGTACTCAGTTGTGACACATGCGAGACCTGATCCAAGTCTTTTAATCTATTCAGATTACCTATCAATGTTTTGGGAACATTTATTTGTTGTAGTCTTGCTTTAATATGCTTCCATCCTGTTGGTGAGAGCCTGTCCCACTTTCTCACCAGATCATGGACAATGTCAACGTTGTTTGATCCTTGTACCCTTGTTCCTTCAATAATGACCTCTCTTGTATCGGCCAACTGTATGATGGGGTCCTCACTCAATAGATTATAAAGACTTAAACCTTTATTCCTCAATGTATGTGGGAGACTGCTTTTTAATGCATGTTCGAAGTGTTGTGTTCCGTTATTCTTTGGTTGGTCATCTCTAACGTCGGGCCCAAGTCCTGTGTCGCCATGCTCAGCACTTCTCGTGCTGTGCCTATTAACCACGGGGAGCTCTGTCGGATTCTTATAATCTTCGTACTCATGAAGAAATTTCGGCAAAGTCTCTTGGTACAGATCCTTTTCTCACCAGGTGACTTTTCACTGTTTAATACGTCTATCAACTCGCTTTCCATTCTTTTTAAGCCTACTTTTACAGGGTTCTAGAGCAGTGTCTGGAATCTTTGAACTTTGCAATGAAGCATACACCTCGTGCGGGATCACTACCACCTTCTTTATTATATTAATCTAGTAAGTAAAGGATCCAAAACTGAAAATAAGATGGGGAGGAATGATCCTCCTCTTTGTACAATACTTCGCTTTTTCTTCCCCACAGTTTGACTTTTATGAGCGAGCGCACGTATTATGTTCTTGTAACGACGTAAGCGAGCCTTCTGAAGGGGTTTCATTGGCTTATTACATTTTATAATATCAAGAAAGATTTCATAGATGCATTTTAAAAAGTCAGAGTCGATATTTTTAACAAACAATTGTTGCAGTGCCGGGGTCAATCGTTGGTAGATTTTTATTAATTCACGATATTTCTTCAGTCTATTTGTCATTCTGGAATATACACCGTTTCAGGTTCGTTTGTGAATATATTCGTTCTTAGAAGCACCCTAAACGTGTTTTGCGGATGAAGGTCACAAAGCAAATAATATCCATAACGCTGACTTGTGGCTTCTTTATAAACCTCCAAAAACTCCTTACGCTGATTCCGGAACACTTGATTGGCTAATACCCCAATTTGTGACACATATCTACGTTGTACGAATAAGACTAGATATTGTGTATTTAACGACACATCGCGCATGTATCTATTTTTGAAAAATAGATTCTGGATGATGAAGAATACGCTTATGTTAAGATGGTGGGAGAACACTGTAAATGTCTCGGCAAACGTTTTATCCATTTCCAACATGAGATCGTAAATTACAATGACTGTATGCTCATTACCTTTTAACGAATTAACGTCATATACACCTTTGTGGAACAAAATTTCATCTTGGTTCTCGTTGAACACTGACTGACACGTCGAATAGCACCATATTACTTTATGCACAAATTTTGAGAACATCTCCCCCTTATCTTTAATGATTTTAAGCATAAATACATTTTTCCACATCCTGTAGGGCCAGATATAATACATGTGGAGGGGCTTGTGAACCTGAATTTTTCTACAGATTCCATTTCTAACACGTCACACCCCTAAGTGGGTCATTTACAAAATATCACAAATTTTGAGTGCTGCTCCTTATATTCTTGTTTTTCTTCTTCCACAGAACCGTGAATGACGACGATGTACAGCCCCCTATCATCGATATCACAGATGAACCAGATGGCCGTGTAGCTACAGAAACCTTCCCCGCTGAGGAACCCTCATCAGCGACACCTGTAGCATGCGACAGTTCAAAGCGGAAGCATGATGAAGAACCCTCCACATCAGGTATAAAGCGTGCCAGGATTGCGCCGGTTGTTAGACCCCCAGTAATAGAGCCCCAACACTCTACGTCTTACGACACAATCCCCTACAATAGTACCTTCCTCAAATATGCCCCATTATTCCTGTTCAGTTCCCGGTACTTCCTCCACAGCAGCAGCAGTTTCTCATACTGTGGAGGATGGTATAACAATCGAGTTGGTGCGCACCGCTACCCCACCCCTGCCCTGACTAGAAATCGGCACGTGGTCAGGGTTGACCCTGGATCCCTGTATACCAACGGTGTTGGACTGCAACGCGTAGTTGAACGTATTGTGGAGTTTGCCCTTCAGAACCGCGACAAACGTGAAGTCCGGACGAGGTTGTCCTTCAGGTTCCGGTCAGATGACGGGGACGTAGATGATTTTTGGGTAGTAATACCGTTCAGACGTTTGGTGGCTGTAGACATAGAATATATCTTGGGCCGTATAATGCAGGCCTCTCAAAGTAGTACAGCCTTCAATTTGGACAACTTCATGGTAGATATTGACAGAGTATTCCGGGTTGGGGGTCATAGTACCACACTTTACACTCTTAATTTCAATTCTTCATTTATTTTCAGGAAGCACTTAAACATCGATCGTGGTTGCGGTTTTATAGCAATAGTCTTAGCTCATATGTTCATTGTGCTAAATACATGGACGCAAAAATTTGGCTGCCTACGGTTGTGCAGCGTGCTCGTAAACTTTTTTCAGATTGTAAGCTTGAGTTTGAGTATAATACGGGTCCTGAAGAACTGAGAAGGGCTGAGCAGGAAATGAATGCACGTATAATCGTATTTGGAATTGATGATCGTCGTAGGACTGTTTATGTTTTTAAAACTGCTTGAGAGATCGTACAAGACCTCTACTTATTTTAGGATTGTCAGGAACATCGTATATCCCCATCCATAACATAAGGGATCTCTACGCCAGTTATGACGAAAGTCGAAAATATGGAAGGCATCATGATTTGTGTAAGGGATGTCTCAAGTTTGCTGATGATATGATGAAACATTGTAAGGAGTGCTACATGGTATGTGAGCAGTGTAAAAGCCCCAAATGTGAAAGTCGTGTAGTTGAAACCGAGAAGAAGGAATGTAATGTGTGTTGACGTACATTTTTCAATACTAAATGCTTTGAACTCACTAAATCAATTGGCACTTGCAGGAAAATGAGGATTTGTAAGTTAGAGTGTGCCACTTTTAATAAATGTTTGAAATTTTAAGGTGCAATACTCTCATGTGGTGATCCCTGCTACTTTATTGACTAATATGAAGTTTTAACCCATTATGAAAATATTTGACCACGGATCGGGGGCAATGAAATTTTGACCCCAGCCTGTGACGTCATCAGACCGATTTTTCATATGTATTTGGCCATAAAATGTTTATTTATTAACCGTTTCCAATGATTCTGGTGTCAATTGATGCAGAATTGGAAATACTTTCTTTTGCATACCAAAACAGTAGGTTTTACTACAAGTGTTTTGTCGAAAAATCAGGTAATCTATAAAAATTAGACAAATTTGGTGCAATAGAGAAGACATTGTGGGTGTGACCGCCACCCTGAAGCATCATCCCAGATCAGTTTCGCGGCAATGGGCCCATCTGAAAAGATAATAATAAGAAATAGGCTTATTCCGATGGGTGGGAACAATTTTGAACATGTCAAAGTTGAAATAAACCTTTCACAGAAACGGAATGAAAAGTTAAAATTGTCAATGACATGATCAAAACCCCATTTTTTTTAAAGCACACAAAAGTAATATAAAAAACATTCCTTTGAACCCTCCTTGCCAGTTTATTGTTAATTCGGTTGCCGTCGAAGACCTTGAAAAAGGAGAAATTGTTAATAATCTTCTTCTGCAGCTTAAATCCCATCTCTGTATGGGATCGCTGTTCTTGATGAGTCTCCTCCATTCACTTCTGTCACGCACCATGTCCTCGTCCAAATTTTTCTCCCGGATGTCTGCCGCCACGCAATCCCTCCACCTCGTCTTCGGTCTACCTCTTCTTCTCCGTCCCGGCACCTCCATTTCCAGCACCCTACGTTCCACGTAATCCTCCTTTCTTCTCATCATGTGCCCATACCATCTCAATCTGGCTTCTTGGACTTTCTTGACACCTCTGCTACTTTCACCGTTCCTCTAATGCGTTCGTTTCTGATTCGATCCCTTCTAGTTACACCGCACATCCATCGCAACATTTTCATTTCAGCCACATCCATCTTTCTGTCACTAGTCTTCTTCATTGGCACCGTCTCCATTCCGTACAACATGGCTGGCCTAACCACTGTTTTAAAGATCTTCCCCTTCAGCTTCACCGGCATCCTACGATCACAGAGAACTCCCGAAACCTCTCTCCAGCTCCTCCATCCCTACTGTATCCTACGAGTCACCTCTCCCTCTGCTCCCCCCTCTGCCTCGATTGTTGATCCCAAGTGTTTAAAACGATCTACCCGTTTGATCAGTTCACCGTTTAACATCACTCCCCCTCCTTTATCCGGTTGTACATTACACCTCAGATATTCAGTCTCCTTCCGACTAACTTTCATACCGGTACTTTCCAATGCCTCCCTCCAATTTTCTAGCTGTTGTTCTACCTCCTGTCTTGTCTCTGCGCACAACACTACATCATCGGCATACATCATGCACCAAGGAGCAACCCCTCTAACCTCCTCAGTCAACACATCCAACACCACGTTGAATAGGAATGGACTCAGTGCTGACCCCTGATGCAGACCAACCCCAACTCCAAACCTCTCCGTCACACCAACACTACACCTCACTTTCGTCGTAACCCCTCTATACATTTCCTGAATCAATCTGACGCACTTCTCTGGGACCATCTTCTCCCTCAGGCACCTCCAAACCTCTTTTCTCGGTGTCCTATCATACGCCTTCTCTAAGTCTATGAAAACCATGTGCAATGCCTTCTGTCCTTCCCTGTACCTTTCCTCCAACTGTCGTAATGCAAAAATAGCATCAGACGTACTTCGTCCGGGCATAAAACCCAATTGCTCTGTCGACACGCCTGCCTCCTCCCTCAGCATTAAGTCCACAATTCGCTCCCACACCTTCTTGGTGTGCGATATCAGCTTGATACCCCTATAATTTGAGCATTCCTGTATATCCCCTTTCTCTTTGAATATGGGTACTATGATATTGGCACGCCATTCCTCCGGGACCACCTCTTGGTCGCAGAGCTTTTCCATAAGATCATGTAGGAGATCCACTCCTTCGCCAAGTGCCTTCCATTCCTCTGCTGGTATCTCATTAGGACCCGTTGCTTTACCACTCTTCATTTTATCCAACGCCTTCTTCACTTCCGCTCTTTCCACCTTCCTCGTCATTACCATATTCGGTAGTTCATCCTCACGGACCAACCTAGGGTTTTCCTCATTTAATAGTTCCTCAAAATATTCCTTCCATCTAACCTGTATATCTTTCACTCTCCGCAGTACTGTCCCATCCTCTCTTTTACTCGTTTCACTTGAGTAAAATCCTTTGTAGCTTTATTAATATTAATATTATGAATTATTATTAAGAAATTGTTAATAATAATTCATAATATTAACCCAGATTAAATACTGAAAATATTTTAATGCATGAAACAGTATATAGAACACTCACCTTTTATTTTTTCAAGTAGTTTCGCAAACTGCTCTTCTTGTAGATGTCTGGAAGGCGTCTTTCATTTTGAAGGAGGAAATGGCGTTGCTGTTCATTAATGGTGAGGCTCTTAGCATAATCTTCAATAAGCTTCACCCCCCTTTCAGCCGTATCGTTTGTTACCTTCATGTCTCGCACGTAAGAAGCTAAGCGAATATAGTCCTCGTGTTTCTCCCATTCTTCTACTGGTCTTCTCAACCAATCCCCATTTGATTTAAAGAGCCTCAGAAAATGCCATGATTTTGGACCAGCAAGGTCGGAAAGCTTGGTTCCTTCCCTGAATAAAGGGAAGACTGGATGGCCAGTTTTCATGTCATAAATCTTTTTCTCTGACCTTTTTAAGGCATTGGCAATCTTAGTCTTCTCTGCATTGTTGACCTTGAGTGAAAATAAAGAGAGTAGTATCACTTCTTCCACAAAGTATCACATTTGCCTATCAAGGGCTTTAAGACCTGCACCTGCCACTTCACTGTTATGTTTTTCATAAGTTTTCAGATCGTGATATAAGCTTAAATCATTAAAAGAATAATCTGTGGCGTTGTCTTAATGTAACCATGCTTTCGCGAGAACAATGCATTAAAAAGACATATCTACTCAAGCATTTTCATCATATTCTCATCGTAGCCAGCCTGGTATCCAAAAGCATACATTTTAGAGGTATATAGGATTGCAGACATCCATCGTGCACGATGAGCTGCTCCTGGACGGAGCCAACGTACTCCTTTTGGCGGTATTTCACCTAAAATTTGGATTGTCAACTCAGCGCATTCCCGACAATCACCACGTTTGAATGCATTCTCAGTCAGCAAATCGGTTAATGCATCTAAGACTTCTTGCCGTTTAGACCTTAGCTTTCTGTCCTTGAATTTCAGTGTTCTGAAATCTTTTATGCTTGCGTCAATGCCTTGCCACTTTTTCTCCCGGAACTCTGAAAATTTCATAATCTGGTGAAGTGCTTCCTCCAAATATTTCTACAAGCACACTGTTGAGTATCCGCTCATATAGGTGATGCAGACAAGGAAGCCACAATACTTTCCTACATAGATATTCTTCAAGTCTCTTACAGGCTCCAGTATGGCGCACTGAGTTGGAGCTTGTAGTGTCAAAAACAAACCCAATAACATGGCGCTCTAAGTGCCACTTTTTGATCATATCAAAAGTTTCAGTAGCCTGCGATTCGCCACTAGTATTTGGGATTTCATGAACAGCCAACAACTTGCCCTCTTTGGCATTTGGGGAACCCGATACCAGCACGGCAAGTTTTTCCGATTTGCCTCCTGCTTTATCTGTTATCGACTTACTGTCCCAGTGGGGCAATAAAATCCTCTTTTATTTATCTTGATGCTTGATCTCGAACCATCTCTGCTGCACGCTTGGCAGAACTTTCAGATAGGGCCAGCTTGCTTAGATCCATTCCACAAGCAGAGGCTACTGCTACCGTCATTGCTGTTCTCTGTCCCAAAGAGATGTTAAGGCGATCTGCCATGGAGGATACGTTTTCGGAACGAAAAATTTTCTGTCTTTTGGGTGTGTTTTTAGGAACGGTGAATTTGTCATCGTTATCGTTGTCACTGCTGGACGTCGATGAAGAAGAATTGGCTTTCGATGGCGTTTCAAGTGCTTGAAATTTCTGCAGTGTCCTTTCTTTTTCTTCTCCTTCAAATTTTTTGTAGCTTTCCTTTCGTGTTATGTTTTTCACTACTTTTTTCTCGTAACTTTTGCCAACATTTCCCAGACAATATCTTCTCTCTGTCCTTTGATCTTCGAGAAATATTATGTCTATCATTTTTTGATTTTCGTCTTTAAGCTTGTCTTTTTTTATCTTATCTAAGGCGTAACTGGCCGTGATATCAAATGATTTCTCTAACTTCCTTAGAAAGTCTTTTTGTTTTTGCTCAAAATTAGGTTTACCTCTGTTACGAGCTAGTGAAGAACGCTCTTGTATCAAATCTTTGAGTTTGGTTTTAGGCAGAGGATTCTTTATTACATTTTTGGTAGGAATGCTTGCCATATCCCAGACGACCTTCACTTTCCTCAAAGCAATCGCAATCACTTCATCCTGAGAAGCATTTTGGTATTCTCCTCTAGTTAAATAAATAAAATTCTTCAACACATCACCATTGGATGGCAACACACTGCCATTACCAGTTTTTATGTCAGTCAAAAGTTTTCCAATAACAAGATCACTGGAATCATCACTGACATTTACTTCACTTCGCCTGAGCGAATAAGCATTATTATCCATAGTCTGGAAAGAAGTACAATAAAAGAAGAAATACAAAAACATTAATAATTAAAATGCATTAATAATATTAATAACTACTAATAACAATTAATATTAATAAGTACAATAACACTAATAACACTGGTCTACAGCCAAAATGCTTCGGAAATAAAAGTAGTCAATCTTTACTAATTTTGGGTCACTGAATACGAAAATGATGCCTAAAATTGCCAATTGGCTCTATTTATAAAGATATCAGGCAACCCTGCACCCTACTAACTGGACTGCATCTGTCGCGTAATATGTAGACGCCCGTGACACATCGACGCATTGACTCTACGGCGCATGCGCGTAGTTATATTTTTTATTTTAATAAATTAATGAAATATATACATATATATACAATAAAATATAATTCTAAATTTATCTATTACATTATGTATTTGTAAATTATTTATTAAAAAAGAGATTGGATCATTTTAACATATTGCTTCCCAAAATATTTTTGATATTAATATAAATGGAATACTAACCTAATTTAACCTTACCTAATTTAAAATTATTAAAATGCAATGTAATTACATTAATTTATTAAAATAAAAAAAATATATAACTAAGCGCATGCGCAGTAGAGTCAAGGCGTCGATGTGTCACAGACGTCTACATAGTACGCCACAGCATCAGTTCATTCGCGGAAGTCATACAGTGCACCCTTGTCAAACTCTTTTTAGTGTTTGCTTTTGAAACTGAATTTTTTTCAGCCTAATTTGAACGAAGATGCTTCGTAATTGCGTGAACAGGGTAGATAACTTCTGTTATGTTTGTGGAGAATTGACTTTTGCATCACAAAAGCGTGATATAACCGCCGTGATTAGGAAATCCTATCACCTTTATTTTGGCTGTAAGGTTGGAGATGAGGACAAGAGCTGAGCCCCACACATATGCTGCAATACTTGTGCAACAAACCTTCGCCAGCGGTTGAATCGAAAAAGGAAATCTATGCCTTTTGCAGTGCCAATGGTGTGGAGGGAACCAACAGATCACGTCAGCAATTGTTACTTCTGCATGGTGCCTCCAGTCAAGAAAGATATTTGCAAGAAGAAAAAGTGGATTTTACAATATTCGAATATACCCTCTGCTATACGCCCGGTACCTCACGGCGAAGGACTACCCGTTCCTGAGCCCCCACACTCATTCTCCCTGGAGTCAGAGGACGAGGAGAATGAAGGAACCTGCGAAACTTGTGAGCCTTCAACTTCACAAGACCCTGAATTTGTTTCTAACTTGACATCTTCTAAACCGCACATGATAACTCAGAATGAATTAAACGACCTTATCAGAGATTTAGAACTGCCAAAGAGTAAGGCAGAGCTGTTGGGCTCCAGATTGCAGCAGTGGAATCTCCTCGCTGAAAATGTTAGTGTGTAAGTTTCGTGACCGTCAAAAAGATTTTGTCCCATTCTTCATCATGGAAAGTGACCTTGTAGCTTGCAACGACATCACTGGTCTGATGGCAGCTCTCAACATTATTCACAATCCTGATGAGTGGAGACTGTTCATTGATTAATCGATGTTGAGTCTAAAAGCTGTTTTGTTGCATGTTGGCAACGTATTGCCATCAATTCCAGTTGGTCATGCAATCCACATGAAGGAAACATATGCCAATATGAAGCAACTTTTGAACTGCATAAACTATGACAAGCATCAGTGGCAGGTTTGTGGTGACTTGAAAGTTGTTGCTATCGTGCTTGGACTGAAGCTGGGCTACACTAAGTTTTGCTGTTTTCTGTGTGAATGGGATAGTCCTGGCTAGGACTTCTCATTACATCAAGAAGGATTGGCCACTCCGACACTCATTGGAACCTGGAACAAAAAATGTTCAGTATCCTCCACTTGTAGAATCGAGCAAGATTTTGTTACCACCCTTACACATCAAACTGGGCGTCATGAAAAATTTTGTTAAGGCTATGGCTAAAACTGGGGCAGCTTTTAAGTACCTCGGTGGTAAATTCCCAAAGCTCAGTGAAGCAAAAATCAAGGAGGGTGTATTTGTTGATCTACAGATCCGCGAGCTTCTTAGAGATGAGTTCGACCGTATCCTAAGTGGTGAGAAGACAGCGTGGAATGCTTTCCGGTTAGTAGCAACCAATTTTCTCGGAAATACCAAAACTAACAATTACAGGGAGCTGGTGGAAAACCTGCTGTTGTCCTATCAAAAAATGGGCTGCAATATGTCTTTAAAGATACATTTCCTACATTCGCACCTGGAATTTTTTCCGGCCAACTGCGGAGCAGTCAGCGATGAACATGGTGAATGTTTCCACCAGGATATCTCAGCGATGGAGAAACGCTACCAGGGGAAATGGAGTCCATCATTGGTAGCAGACTACTGCTGGACAGTAACAAGAGATGCTCCAGAAGTTGAATACAAGAGACAAGCAAAGAAGCGACGGGTTGAATCAATATAAATGACTGCATTATACACGTATGTTACTAATATATGGTATACATATACGCAAAATGTGTAACTTAAATTTTCTTGGAAACTGTAGCCAATCGACTGTTTTTATGATCATATTCGTTTTCAGCACCCCAAAATCCATAATAGGAAACACATTTTATCTCCGAAGCACAAACTTTTTCAAAATTTGTAGACCAGTGTAACTGAAGAACTTTAAATTCTGAATCAATTAACACACTAATCATTCGAATCGGTTAATAAATAAAGATTTTATGGCCAAATACATATGAAAAATCTGTCTGATGTCGTCACAGGCTAGGGTCAAAAATTCAATGCCCCCGATCCGGGGTCAAATATTTTCAGAATGGGTTAAAACTTCATATTCGCCAATAAAGTAGCAGGGATCACCACATGAGAGTATTGCACCTCAAAATTTCAAACTTTTATTAAAAGTGGCACACTATTGTAAGTGCTGCATGTTTCACATGATGGATAATTGGGGGACTTTCAAATATAAATGCGATTAAATTCACTGTTCTGCATGTCATAAAAAAATATAATGCGGATGGAGTGAAGCATGTATGTTATACGAAAGATGCTAAGCCTAAAAATAGTCCTTGTATGACCGTGTACTACGATATAGAAACTTACACGAACGCTGAAACCAAACAAGTTATTCCACATTTACTCGTAAGTCAGACTATCTGTGATGAGTGCATGGAGATTGAGTGTGGCGAGTGCCACAAATGTGGAAAACGGACAAACGTTTTTAAAACGACGCTCCTTGAACACGAGTCGTCTGCGATATTTACAGGTGATACCTTGAAAAGAGGCAACAACAGATGCAGAGAAGAGGTAATGTACAGTTTAAAGACACCCTGCTATTCACACCTTGTAAATTAGCAAACCTACCCAAGGTCATGGGCGTAGCCGCTGAAGTTTCAGAAGGGTATTTCCCTTACACATTGCTCACTAACGAAACTTTGAATTACGTAGGACTACCTCCACCCAAACATTACTTTAACTACACCAACATGAGTGATAGTGAGCGTGAAGATTTTGACCGTTACGACAACAGTTTTAATGAAGCTAGTCCATACAATATAGCTGATGAATGTGAACGTTATTGCGTGAATGATGTGCGTGTGCTTAGCGTATGTTTCCAGGCCTTTAAAGGAAGTACATAGCCCGTTTCAAATGCGATCCGCTGCAAGTCGCGGCCACGATCGCCTCATTATGTTTTACAGTGTTCAAGAATAACTTCATGCCTAAAGACACCTTAGCAGTCATTCACAGAAACAACCCCCGCAGTTATGGGCACAAGGCTATTTACTGGCTCATACACCTACAGCAACAGACCGGGGTATACATAAAACATGCCCGCAAAACGGGTGAAGTACCCGTTAAGGTATGAAGACTGTGTATTCCTTTAACGGCTGCTGGTGGCATGGATGCCCGTGCACTGAGTGTGCCGTCACAGGGGACCTCCATGGAAGATCCCCCGCCGACAGCCTCGCATGGACCCGAAACCGCGATCGACTTATAGGCTCCCAGTTCACTCACAAGATCGTGTGGGAGCATGAGTATGATGCACGGATGGAAACAGATGACCAGTACCGTGAAAAAATAAGGACCATCAAACGGTCAATGGTGTTGGACCCCCTCAAATGCGATGACAGCTTGTTTGGAGGCCGTACAAACCCATTCAAGCTATACTTTCCGCCTACAGAGGGCGTGAAACTCCATTACTACGACTTCTGCTCTTTATACCCCTACGTGATGAAGAACAATCCGTACCCCGTAGGTGCGCCTGAAAAACTGGTCGATCCCACCATATCAACCATCGAGGAGTTTTCAGCTAACTTGAATGAGCGCTACTTTGGACTCTCTTTCGTAGACGTACTACCCTCTTGCGATTTATTGATGCCGATCTTACCCGTCGTTATAGATCACAAGCTCATGTTTCCCCTGTGCGTGAAGTGCGCAGAGGAGAACAATGTTGATTGTAACCATACAACCCACCAGAGTAAGATCAGAGGTGTATATACTGTACAAGTCCTGAGGTGAACTTAGCCGTTCGCCATGGGTACAGAATATTGAAGATTCATGAGGAGTGGAGGTTTCAGAAGATACCCAACCTTTTTACACCATATTTAAACGCTTTTTTGAAGGACAAATTAGAAACATCAAGATATCCGCGAGGGGTTGATACCGAAGATGTAAAAACGGCTTATATTCAGCGTTACCGTGCCCATGAAGGTATACAGCTTGACCGTTCGGAAATTGTTAAGAATCCTGGCAAGCGCTTTAATTGAATGTTGTGTCTAAACAGTCTTTGGGGCAAATTTGCACAGAATACTGGCAAAGAAAACGTTCATTTGGCAAAAAGTTATAGTGAAGTCTGGGATTATGCCAACGGATCACCGAACTGGCCACAGATGCCTCACCGGTTACAAACATACCTGTAGCCAGCTTCACAATGGCCTACACCCGCATCAAACTTTGGGGTCTACTGCACTCTCTTGGACGGAGGGTGCTAAACGCTGACACAGATAGCGTGATATTTACAGCGAGGGAGGGTTAATACATGACCGCTATTGTATCAACAGGGCCAAAAACCTATGGGGTACGGGTGAGGGTGGGGGATGATATGAAGAATATCGTGAAGGCTAAAGGTATCACGCTTAACCATGCGAACCGTCGAGTCATTGACTTTGACTCGTTGAAGAATCTAGTTTGCTTGGAAGATGAGGGCGACCAGCCACCCCAACTGAATATGAGGACCCACAACTTTCAGGCGCAGAAACTGTGGTGTGTGAAGGAACTTAGGGGCAAGAAGGTATGCCGTAACACATATAGGAAGCGTTACCATGTGCCTGGTACCTATGATACCGAACCCTTTGGCTACTTAATACTTGATTGTATTTATATATATATGTGTGTATTGTTAAAGATATGTTTATTTATCACATATATTTGCTTCAATTAAGGTTTAATTTTCTCTTTGCGTGCGTGCGTGTGTGTGTACAGGAAAAAAGCTAAACTCCGCTCACTGTAAGATCGGTCACGTGACTCCTGCCACTACCTGAACATATCTCTATCCCTGTGTGCTCAGTTTACCTCTGCATACCCTTGAGTTCAGACGTGTATTCTCCCGAGTAGACGAAAAATAGTAATAGCCACCTTTAATATTGCGTGTTCAACGTTTATGAAGTGGTATTCGGCAAAGTGCCAAGATGTGGTGGATACTGAAAAACTCCCTATTCCCCCCTCCTTTGATACTTTTAAGGCTATATTGAACCATGCGAAGGACCAAGATGTTCAAATACTCTACGGGTATTCTGGCGAGGACATTGTACGATTTCGTAGTTCAAGCGATGTATTGAAGTATGTTGTAGACCTAACCTTTATAAAAGCTCACATATACCGCGAAGTAGAAGAAACAACACGTTCAGAAGATAAGCAACGGTTATGGATAGTGAGTCTTGTTGACGAGTGGTTGACAAGCGATATTATGTCATGTTACATCATACCGACTACTCGTACCCTACAGTTGAGAATGTAAATCTTGCCATCATGGAGAATCTTAAGTATTTTCACCACTATATTAATATATATCATGACGAGGTTCGTAGTGAGTTTGTGGATAATGGCCTGTGTGAGTTTTTAACAGACTTTAGAGACGAGTATCGATTGTTAAACAAAAAGGATAAATATGGGCATATGTTTCTTTCAAATAGTGCACCGGATTGTGAAGATGTTTAGTTTGTGGAAATGAATGTCTGGTGAGTGATAAAACATTAAAACCGGTATTGTTTCATGTAGCGGAAAATTCTGTTTGCCTAGTATAATGGGCACAATTATTCGAAGAAGCCCGTACACGGTTCAGCAGTTTATGGTGTGACTCGCTCACCCCATCGATCCGCCCACCCGTGTACCTCACCCCTCTGAAACACACGAGTTCGAACAAACCCGTACATGTTTCATCAGCGTGACTCACTCCGCCCGTCGACCCGATCTGTCCACCTGGTGCTCATAATCATCTCAGAGCTTGAACCGACTGGACGTGTGAATACGATTGAACTTCCTTGAGAAGCATTCTCAATGCCGTGTACGATGTGTCCGTGACGAAGTCATTGCGCGTGTTCAGACGCGAAACCGGTGCCATTAACTATGTACTTGAAACGACTTTTTGGCAAGCAAGCAAACGTAATGTTATTTATTTAAGTGTTGAGGAGATGAATAGAGTCTTCGTGATAGTTGAGAAGTGGGTTGAGGACCGTTATAAAATACCTGCAGGTGTAGGTACAAGAAGAGAACAGATTAGTGATGCTCCCTCATATGCCGTTGATTGCACGTTGTGTATAAATAACGATCAGCCATACATTGATATATGACAGATGTGGAAGAATGCATCTGATAATAACGTTCTTGTCCCTACGCGAAACCGTTTCATCCTCGACAGAATATTTGAATTCGTAGGATGCCGCAAGCTGAAGCCTATATTAGATGCGCGTGTTACGGATATGATTTATTTTGACACGGTTCTTGAATACGCATACACCGCTCTGCTCGACGGATTTATCGAATGTAGGAATGAACAAGGCAAGAATGGTCTAAAGCTGGATGCAGATTTAAAAGGTTTAGACTCTTCGAAATATCCCGAACTTTAGTACAAAGCACTTGAGCGGTACAGGGCAGAGCTTGTCTACACTGTTCACCCTGAAGAGCTGTATCTCTATATAATGAGTAGCTGTCGTTACGACTTGGAAGATTATTTCAATTGCCGCTATGCAGAGTGAAGAAGAGTTCACGATTGAAATGCTCGGGACGGTGAGGAAAAACCCCTTGATTGGAAAAGAGTGTTTATAAACTTGTATTTAATAATGATGTTGTGGCTAACGATGACCTCTTTTTGCGTGCTTTTGATTGTATTCTAGCCGTGTTTAAAGATAACTTACCAACCGAATGTAAAGTGGGCACAAAAATAGTATTGAACGATATGAAGGCCATTTATATCGAGTATAGGCCACCGCACATCTTGAACGGTGAAGTAATGGTTGGACGTATTTTCCGTGTGGTGCAAAGCAATAATGATGTGACTGTAGACTCAATCACGTGTGAGTTTAGTGTTTTGCGCCGTAGATCATAAAGTATTTTGATGTATATTTATTTTCAATTTATTTAATTATTTAATATAATTGTATATATATATATATATATATATATATATATATATATATATATATGATGAATAAAACCACGAAGGAAAGGAAACACAGATGGTGCTCAAGCGCTTTCGTCTAATGACATCCTCAGGAACACTCAGTGTTCCTGAGGATGTCATTAGACGAAAGCGCTTGAGCACCATCTGTGTTTCCTTTCCTTCGTGGTTTTATTCATCATAAATATTTTTCACGTGTTACTTTCGTGAAATAATTTTCATATATATATATATATATATATATATATATATATATATATATATATATTCTGTACTAATATGCTGCTGATTATACTCCTTCGTTTTGTATATTATTTTATTATTTTCAATATATTTAATATAACTGTGTATATATATATATTTTTCCTGTACTAATATATTGATGGTTATACTACAACGTTTTGTATATTTTTTATTATATATATATATTCCTCGTTCGTATTTCTTATGCTATTATTATTTTTTATCATATATATTCCAATGTTTGATTGTATATTTATTTGCTATATATTTCGCGAAATTGAATCCATTAATTCGTCTAAATAAATAGAATGATGTAATGGTGTTGTATTTAATTCTTTTGGTTGTAAACGACATTTAATTATATCAAATGGCTGCTTTCTAAAACGACTGACGGATTTCTAAGCCAACTGCCAAAAATATCTGGATAGCGCAATCTGGCCAGGGTTGGTACACAAAAACCCACCCAAAAACCCAAGACAAAATAACCACCAAAAACCAACCAAAAACCCAACCTAGAAACCCACATCAATTTACTTCTCATAAACTTATTTTTAACTTGGCATTTTTTGTAATATGGTTATGCAGTCTTATATATTAACAACTATAAACTATAATTAATGTGATAAGGCCAATATAAACTAAAATTTCCAGAAACTATTTATTTGTCATGTTTCATTATGAACCTTATATCTAATACTGTATCTAATTTATCTATCTTCTAATTGGCTCCCTATATCTAAAAATAAATCATGTTTCTTTTCAGCTTTATAATTTAAATAATTTAAGTGGTACCTAATATTGATTAATGATCAGTATGTTCAGCATCTTTTGACCTTAGGTGGCGGTAGATTCGAACCAACATTTCTGCCTTTTCTTTCCCTAACCTATTTCGCATTTTACTCATACCAAGCCAAACGTTGAAAAAAATCTTTCCACTGATCCGGAACCGGCCGGACAACTATGAATAGATCCCATAAATTTAGCAAAACCTAATGGTAACCTGGTCTTTTTTTTGCTTTCATTTCAACAATTTTCCACCAATTACTAGCTGATGTAGAGCTCACTATACTATCTTTGAATAAATAAGGATGAAAAATTAGTGCGTCTTTTAAGCGGAATGCATAATATCCTGCCATGTATTCTGAATTTATTTCAATCAGCCATTCTTCAGCCTCTTCCTCTTGAACTCTATTCAGTTTTTGTCCTGAAAAATAATAGGACTGTGTGGAAACAAAAAGAAAGCTAATAATATAGATTATATAATTTATGTTATGGTATCTAATTTATGCAAATTGTTATCTAATATGGCACTGCCAGATGATTTGATTCAGATTAGAGAAAACTCTTCTGCCCATACAGTTGAGTTACCTATGTTTTATACAGGGTGTCCCATAAGTCCGGCATCATAGGAAAAATAATAAAAATAGGCAAAACAAAAGCTTTTATTTACAGAACGTGCTCAATATGTCCACCATTGTTTTCAATACACAAATTCAGACGTGATACCCAGTCAGCAAGCACACGGTGAATGATGTCAGGACTAATGGTGTTACATGCCCCAATATTGCGCTGCCGCAAATGTTCAACACTCCTAATTTTCTCTGCGTATACCAGCGCTTTCAAGTGGCCCCAGAGATAAAAATCTAGTGGCGTGAGATCCAGGCTTCTAGCTGGCCATTCCACAGGCCCTCGACGTCCTATCCAATGACCAGGGAATTGTTGGTACAGGTATTCCCTTACTTGGGTGCTGTAATGTACAGGAGCGCCGTCTTGCTGGAACCATGTTGGGAAATTTCCTTCTTCGTTCAAGACACTGGGAAATGCTTCTTCCTTGAGCATACGTAGGTAGGTGCCTCCAGTGACATGTTCATCGAAAAAGAGGGGGGGACCTATGATGTGATCCTTCCAAATGCCACACCATACCATCACCCGAGATGCACCTTGTTTCTTTGAAGAGGTATACCAGTGAGGGTTGTTTTGAGACCAGTAGCGGGTGTTCTGTCGATTTCCCTCACCATTTCCATAAAAAACAGTCTCGTCACTGAACAGAATGGTGGACTGGAAATTGGCATCCCGAGCATATTGTTCCGTAGCCCATTCACAAAATTCCATCTGCCGGTCGGGATCATCTTCGCTTAATTTCTGTAGGATCTGAAGTTTATATGGATGCCATTTGTGAGCCTGAAGAATGAGATGGATGGTACTTTTCGACACTCCTGTCTCGGCGGACAATCGCCGAAGAGACTTATTGGGACTTCTGTTAAAATGAGCCAGGATAGCAGTCGCTGTATCATCGTCAGTGGACTTCCTTGAAGGTCCACTGCGTGGTTTATCTTCTATGGATCCTGTTTCCTTAAACTTTGCAACAAGTCTGCTAACACAACTCTGTGCTATTGGCTCGCGGTCTGGATGCAGTCTGTTAAATTCAGCAGCGGCCTCTCTTTGACTCCGATTTCCTATGAGTAGAATTATCTGGATTCGTTCTTCCTTGCTCACAGACATTATGGCCTGTAGAAAGAGAAAAATATGAATTATGGTTTGTAGAAATAGAAAAATATGAATTTCTCCTATGATGCCGGACTTATGGGACACCCTGTATATTAATAGTAGTTAAGCATTTAGGTCCTATTTACCTTCATACTTTGGGTCAGTTATATTTGCCAAAAGATGATATGGCTCCATAGCTTTTTGAATCTCTTAATAATATCTTCTTTGTATGGAGCTAATTTTTCATCTTGGATTAAATTGAGCCAAATTTCAACAGCATCAGATAATGTTGTATTATCAGCTTGCAACTGTAACAAAAAAATAAAAACTTTTAAGTTATACTGTATATGGCTGAATGAAAACATCTGTAAACATTTAGAATTATGCATTGTTAGAATTTATTTTTTGGTGTTACAACACATATAAAATGAAGTGTATTTTAATTATTTATTAGTAGTGCTTTAGTACAGGATTCTATAAATAAAATGTGCACTATAAGTCTATAAAATATCTTGAAATTAATATTGGTATTTAAAGTTAAGTAATTTTAACTGCATAATATAAACACACCTTATCTAGAGCATTTCCAGCAAGTAAGAATTGTAACTGTAAATTGAGTGCCTCTCTCTGTAAAGATAAGTTATTCATCAATTTTCCGATGTTGTGATCAATGTCTTCAATATGCTCTCTTATTTCTATATATAGAGAGTAATTTGACAAGTAGGTTTTTATGCATTCTAACTGAGAATTCCATCTGGTTTCACTTGGTAGTTGCGGCATCATACCTCCTTTCTCCATTAACCAACCCTAAAATATAAATTTTTATTACAAATATTGCTGGATTTGACAGCATAAATAAATAGCCTATGCAACTTATTAATGAGTCGTGAATTAGGATTCATGCTGGTGACAGTGCTAATGGTAACATTGACAGTACTAATGCATAAAAGTAAAGCTGACAGTAGCTAATTTATTGGATTTGTTTTTAGCTTACACGAGGTTGGTGATGGTTTCGGAAATATTTGTTAATTTCTACAACATGTTTGAGAACTGATTTTGGGAGACATCTTTTTCTACTAAGTTTAGATGGTGTGCTGAACAGCCATAAGTAATAAGACTGTAGTTGTCCTTAAGAATTTCTCTCATTCTTATCATTTTGTTTTCGGTATCAGTGCGTATAGGCAAATACCTGAAAATAAAATGTCATAACTCATAAGGAACTGAGCATTTGATTATACCAAGGCGGAGAATTACATTCAGTTTATAACTAAAATAAAATGTACCTACAAAATAATTATACTTACATCAATGCCATATATTTCTTTAGTTTTTGTTATTGCTTCTCTAGCTAACTGTGCACAATATTCTGCCGTCTTTTTTGTACTTCCAACATCTACTGCTGAAATCAGATATGGCTTTTTTCCATTATGAATACTGTGCACAATAATAGGATCATTACCTACTGAACTTCAGCCATCTTGTATAAGGGTAATGGTACAATCAAGATTAAGGTCATTCTTCATTTCATGGATTACTTCATCATTAACTTTTATTAACAGATCAGATGCCAACCTTTTCTTGTTTGGTGGTTCATATCCTGATCTTAGACCTTTGATTAATTTTATAAATTCTTTATTTTCTAAAACGTTGAAGGGTATGTTAGCTGAAAAAAAGAACCTTGCAACTTGTAAATCTAATTCTTCCTTTTGGTCTACAGTCATTCTTACCACAAATGGTGTAATTGATCTTTGCCTTTTATGCTTTATTGGTGTTGAATGACAGAATGTGGATGATGAAGAACCTGCACTGGTGTTGTCACTCATTTCAGGCACATTTTCACTTATAATCTTTGGATCATCTTTGCCAGAATCCAAAGTTGGAGGAAGTGAATCAGCTTCAACTGATGCTCCAAATTCGAGTCTCGGCATACCTCTTGCCTCATTTTCAAAACATTCCACTTTTCTTTTACTGCATTTCTTTAGATGATGTTTTACTCCCTCAATTTTTCGAGTGATACTTTCATTGCAATAATTGCATAGTACTCTAGTAGTCTGATCACTTAATAAAGTCACCTCGTCCCATTCGCTAGCTTTAGATCTTCCACCTCTATAACTCTTTGAGTTTGGCATCTTAAAAATTTAAATTTGAGTTAGGTCTAAATAAAGCTGAAATCTGCTAAGAAATAAAGGAAAGATCTAAAATTAAAATGGAGAAAATTCTAATATGTCATTATTATCTCTCATATCTGAACTTTCTGTGAAATAAAAATGTCTTTTTAATATATATTGTAGATTAGATAAATAAATTAATAAAATAATAGATATATTAGGCACTACATAATTATCGAACCTTTCTAAAAAAAATTTCAACCCATCTAAAAACAAAAAACCCCAAAAACCAGCAAAAACCCAGTTGGGTTGTTTTTTTTGTGAAAAACCCGGGTATTTGCCAACCCTGAATCTGGCAGTTGAAAAGGAAATATATATACATCTGCCTTCTAGGTATTCTACGTCAAATGGCTGGTTAAGCCAGAATATATGCTTTAATTAAATAAATAGCGCAACTGGCAGCTCAGCCCTAATAATGTACACCTGAACAAGCCATTTACGCCTTCTAAGTCAACTGACTGGTTAAGCCAACTTTCGGATTAAGCCTGAATATATGCTTTAATTAAATAAATAGCGCAATGTGGCAGCTCAGCCAGATAAGCCAACTGGCTGATTAGGAACTTATAAGACAGCTGCCGCTCGGCTGAAGTCTTAATATGCGCTTGGCTCCTGCCAGGCGAACACCTCTCTTCCTCTCTCTACTTCTCCTCTCTCTCTCTCTTGGGGGAAAACTCAGCCCCCAAGTTGCATAACCCCTTGTTGCTCTTGCTACATTCCCCCTCCCCTTTGTTGCATAACATCTTGCAACAACCCCTCCCTATTGTTGCATAATCTTATGCAGCATTCATTTTGCAATATTGATCAACATTTGCAATTGCATTGCACTCTCTCCTTTTGCGCCCATGCTACTGATTTCTATTACATGTTTTTCATGTAAACACACTACCCTCCTCCTTTTCCAGCAAATCTATCTGCTCTGTTTATGTTGTAGGCCTTTATTGCAATTTCAGTGCGTTGTATGCAATTTTCTTAGCCTTTTCACATTTGTGCAAGTGTTTCCATTAGGCATATGATATGCATGCTGGTTTCCATGGCTGAATTTTGCTAGTATTGTAATTTGCAATCTGTTTGATAGTGTACTGTCCTTGTATATCTGTATATAGTAAATTTACATGGTTAATAATTTTGGTGTTTATTTGTCTTAGATGATGGTCGTTTTCTGATCGGTTTTGTTGGTTCCTGGTCGGTGTTATTGGTTGGGTTGTTGCGTTTGAGAATGGGAATGTGGGCGACGTTGGACAGTTGGGTGGTGTATGTGTTTCTGGAGTATATACTGTATACCTGCGAAGTTCGGTCTTTTCTCATTAAAAGTGAGTTGCTCGTTTACTGTTCTCATTTCTTCCAAAAAATGTCCTTCAATAATCATGCTGTCGCCCCTTTTATTTAGGATTTCAGATGCTTTTTTCCTTCTCTTCTTTGTGTACCCTTAAAGTGAAAATGCGGTACTCCATAGTTAGACATTTTTTTTCTCTGTTGAATGTCTGAACGTAGAAGAGTGAAAATTGTAACAGTTTTCTCCTATTCAGCAAGCTTCATTCTTTATCATGTACAAACAGTTTTTATGGGGGCTTATATATGTATCTAGAGCCATATTTATACAAACCATTTTAGTAGTATTCATATATGATCCATCTTTTGGATTCTTTTATATTTTCTGACTTACCCTTATAGAATTTGTGATTCAAGCGCTTTCTTTTGTTCCAGCACCACTTCTTTTTTGTTCATTGGTTTCTTGGTTTTTGGTGTACTTTCGGTTTCATTTCTTCCCCTAAGTATTCTTCTGCACTTCTCTCTAATGCTTTGTTGTCAGTGTTCTATATCTCATTTATGTTATTTCCGGCGTATTCTGTCTCATCATGGTGTTGTGTTGGTGAATTAGTTGAATTTACTTCTTCCATCAAATTTTGATCCATTTCCGTCTCTTTCTCATTATCAGTCAGCCTAGTTTGTATGACTCTTCATCTACATGCACTTGATACAAATGTAGCTGTAAAGACCAATGATTTTGTTATTTGTTTTGTTCACTACTCTTTTATTATTTCCTCTCAGACTGATGTATTCGTAATTATGGCCGTAACTACCTATGAGGTCACCGAGGTCCGGACCTCGGTAATTATTTCCTAAAAAAAAAAAAGAGACTGAACCGTGAAATATTGCTGCAGCTTTAATAAAAGTATTTTTGCTAACAGGTCCCTTTGTACAGTATTTAATTACACTGGCCAACAAAATGAAACTTTTTTTCTCATCACAAACATGATCACACTTTTCTTAATGCATCTTTCGCGCTGATTCCGAATCTGGTTTTATTTGTTTTCCTAGCACGTATAGTTTATAGATACACTGGTTTTGATATTTTTAAGTTTTTGATATTGCTATAAGAAAATTTATGGATGTATAGATCACACTTAGGAATGCTAAACAACAAATACATCATATACCTTATTCAATGTACTTATAAATAAAGAATATATACATTATTTTATTAAAAGCGCTGTGAGTGTGATTTCCTTTTGTAAATTTGGCCTGGATTGTCACGATACAGCATCCAACAATGGTCCACCATCATGCTTTCATTCCAATATCCTTGGTAGCGCTTCTCCATCATCTGAATATCTTGATGGAAGCGCTCTCCTTGCTCGTCACTCACTGCACCAAGGTTTTCAGGAAAGAAATCTAAGTGGGAATGCAGGAAGTGAATTTTTAACGACAATCGACACTCCATTTCTTTGGAGGCATCAAGGAGGTTCTTGACTCCATCCTTATACGCAGGTGACTTGTTGCTTCCAAGAAAGTTTTCACATATCCATTTGGACGCCAGCCAAGCCTTCAATTCCAGCGGACTTAGGACTTTTTCAAATTCAGTGTCATTCAAAACCTCCCTTATTTGTGGCCCAACAGAAATTCCTTCCTTCAATTTTGCTGCAGTAACCTTCGGAAATTTCCTTGAAAGGTATTGGAACCCTTCAGAATTGACTTTACCCATTGCTTTAACAAAATTCTTCATTAAACCAAGTTTAATGTGAAGAGGTGGCAGATAGATCTTTTGGGGATCCACTAAAGGGACAGACTGGACATTGCTTATCCCTGGGACATATGTATACCTAAGTGGCCAGTCTTTTGGTGTAATGTTCTATAGTGGCGCGACTGTCCCACAGGTAAAGGAAACAACAAAATTTTGTGAATCCTGACTGCATACCCATAAGCATTCCTATAACTTTTAGATCTCCACAAACATTCCATTGATGACTGTCGTATTTGATTGTCTTAAGTAGTATATCCATATTGTCATATGTCTCTTTTAGATGGACGGAATGGGCAATGGGGATGGATGGCATTATATTACCATTATGCAAAAGAACTGCTTTCAGGCTTCTCTGCGACGAATCAATAAAGAGGCGCCACTCAGATGCCACATACGTCTGAGATATGGCTGTAAATAGTCCATTGATGTCATGGCAATAACAGAGAGGACCGTCTACTGAAAAGAATGCTGTTAATTCAAAATTCCGCTTTCGGTAGTAACTAATACGAACATTGTTCTCAAGTAAATTGTCCTCCTTTAGTCTTGAGGCGAGAAGCTCTGATTTCTCTTTAGACAACGATAAGTCTCTAACAAGATCATTCAACTGTCTTTGGGTTAACTTTTTAGGCTCTACTGTAAATGTCTACCTTCAAAAGTGTACTCTGGTTCTGTAGATGGTCCGGAAACGCCAGTTGCACCTTCATCACTTTCCATGTCAGCTATGATAGAATCTAGCCTATCACTTGGGGGAATTGGAATGGGCAATGTTTCATCATGTTTTACTGGTCTACGTGCTGAATCCAAGTTTGGATATACAATCTGGTGTTTGTTCTTGGCAGAAAACCCCATTAAGTTCACACTACAAAAATAACAGTCTTCATGATGATCTCTCGGCTCCCTCCATATCATGGGTATGGCAAATGGCATTGAAGCTTTCTTTTTGTTAAGCCAATCACGTAATCCATTTGAACAGCCAGAACAGATTTCATGTGGCGCCCATGGTTTATCTTGGTCACCTAGATGGCAACCAAAGTATAGCTTGTATATTTTCTTAATGTCGGTTGTAATACTTCGTCGCTGTGTTTTAGTTGTCAACTGGTCGCATACGAAACAGAACTTGTCGGGGTCATTCTTACATTGTCGAGGCATGTTGACTGATCTGAGCAAACTATAAATTCAAAAAAAATGTACACCAACTTGACACAACAAGTTCTTGGACTGGACTGATCTTTTGACACACAAAGCACGGCGTTGTTGCCTGAATCACAATGCTGCTCGACGTAAAAGCTCACACCTGAAATACATAAGATGTATAATTAAGATAATTGAAATAAATAAGATGAATAAACTAAAAAAAGAATAAAATAAACACAATCAAATGTTGAAATATTAGTATTTTGCCTATTTAAAATGGTTAAATCTGTGTAGTTATATTAGTAGGGCAGCTAAACAAGTTGAAGTGGACAATCCGGACAAAAGCACCAAACTTTCCCTACTTGTATATTTTGGACCAACAATTAAAAATATCCCCGGAACCACCTTCAGAGACCATTACTTGGCCGCCATATTGGATTTCAAGATGGCCGCCATAGACAAAATGGAATTTCTGATATAAGTTTCAATAGAGAATTCCCTTGGCATGTTTGGCATCAAACTATATGTTTTTTGGCATGATCAGATCAATAAAACAACTTTTAAGCTGATCAGAAGTATGTTTACTGCAGAAATCACACTTCGTACAACATATACAGTGAAAATCGTGAATATTTTAACACAAAAACCATGTTCAAGAAAACCATGTTTAAGAAAAATCAACGAAACTATAACAATTGAAGATTTCACCCACCAAAAAGTAGACCTTTAGCTCTATAACTGAATGTGGGAGAGGAAAATTGGCAAAATATGTGCATTTTAAAAAATGAAATTCTACAAAGGTCAAAATGCTACCCTTTCATATTTGCACAATTTTCATGCATTATTCGTGGTTCTATAGAAAACTTGTATTAACAACATTTGTAGAGTAAGGGCAGGGCTATTAAATGGGCACCATAAAATGGAAATATCTTGGCATTTAGCATTGCAATGCCTACTGTCCCAACTCACCCCTGTCCCGAACTGTCCCAACTCACCCCGCTCGACGCTATATGTTAAACTGCACAGTTGCAGCTACACAGTTCTGTACACTTCCACCTGGCCTTCTTGCAAGCACACCTGGTGCCACATCCACTCTTGCTCTTGCAGCCGCATTTGACCAATTCGCTGCAAGCTTTAGATGCTACTGGTCTTGTGGTCCAAACTGGTGTCCATGACTGGGACTCTTCGCTAAAGGTCCATCCCCATCCTTCAGGAGTTGGAAGATTCTGTTCACTTCTCTCACAGGTCGACCATATTCCTCCCTGGTATGTGACCCTCCTGGTGTGTTGGAGAAGAGCATCCTGAGTTGGTGGGATAGTCTCCATAGCTTTTCCCTTCTGACAGAACATGACCTTTCTTGCCTCATCTACACGTTCAATGTCACTGGTGTTGTCATAGAGGACAACTGTGTACCGTTCAAGAAGCTTGAAGTGGGGAGTTTCGGCGTCAACATCTGCAAATGGATTTCGTGCCATGAATGTGAATGCTTGTGTTACCTCAGGGTAATGGTGCCATGCTGCCCATGCCGTATTCTTGCCCCTTCCGTAAAAGGATGATGTTGTATCACATCCCGTGAAGCAGTGAAACAGTGGTAGGGATGTGCATCTCTCTTCACCCAAAGAGGCACAGATTGTGTTAATATGATGGTAAGTGAAGTTTTTCCCAGTGCCAAAACCAACCCAAATATTTACTTCAGATCTTATGGACGTCAAGTGATGGAATTTTCCTATTAGAATGACAATAACATCCGTGTCTACAGTTCTGATCATGCAGTTAATGTGCCCTTCCTTTATTGCATCTTGAAGATGAATGAACAGTCTAGTGTCTGCCTCCTCATGGTCGCATCTTGGCATTGTGCGGTCGGCCCCATTGATGATGACTTCAGGTCCTGATGTAATAACAACTTCTTTGTTGTTAGGAACTTCCATTGCAGCAACCTTGTCTGATAGGAAAGCGAACAGTTCTTGCTTGTTTCTAGAGTCTCGAAGGAAGTCATGCCAATTTAGGGGTAATTTGGTTTTTCCTTCAACCTTTCTTCTGATTCCTTTTCCCCGTTTTTCTCTGGTAGTCTCTTTTAAGGTGCTTGCAGTGTAGGTATCCCAGACGATGTCAATTCGCTGGCAAGTTTCTAACTGTTTGATGAGATAAGGGACGAATACACGATCTGCATACTCTTCAAAGTTGGTAACACCTGCAGTAGACAGCAAATGGACGATGGCAGCTCCATCAAGAAGTTTCACATCAAAAGGATCTGGAGGGTTGTCCTTGTTTTCAAATGTAATGATTTTCAGTAGGTCAGACTTTTTCCCAAACCGCAATTTCCCACCATCAGATAGGGAAGAAGGAAAGGGGTGATTCTCGTGTTGGAAGAATGCATCCATGTCACTATGCCGATGTTGCATAACAATATACAGATGAGAGAATAGAGCAACATCGTTCTTCAGTAGTTGGATTCCCCCAACATTCCGTACCTGAGATTTCGGCCGAGGACATCTGAAGAGGGCAAGCGAGTTCTTCTTGATCGGTGTATGAATTGACCTTGTACAATCTGTGACAACTTCTTTGTAGTATCGGCTATATTGCTCCTTACCCAAATCCTTTATAGTTCTCACTGTATGGACCACAGATTCATCCATGACATTCCTTGTGTCTAAGGCCAGTAACTCATTCCCATTATCACAAAATGGATTTCCCATATCACGGAAGACTTCAACGAGATTAGAAACATGATCCTTGAATCTTCTCTGTGTAGATAGTCCTTCTTCGTGGTGGAAGTTGTTGTCTTCAGTTTCTGGAAGGTTTTCGTCTTCATATTCAGTAATCAATCTGGCTTGTTCTGGCCCTGCTACCATCCACTTCTTGAATGCCACTGGATTCTCAGTCAGACCCACCGCGCCTCCTGAACCTTTGACTTTCTCATTGTTTTGTTCATGCGCTTGGTCTAAAGGCATGGCTGAGAATCTCTTCTTGGTCTTGTGTACTACCCAGTGTCCATTTCGTGAAAACTCATTCATAACTGGCTGAGGGAGATTCTTCATGTCCCGGATGTGGAGTGGAAGCCAACGTGCGTAATTCTGGTGGTCAAGAGCAAAGAACCAGGGAACTACTTTCTTCAAGCTTTCTACATACAATGGAAAGTCTCCTGCACGATGTGATCGTATGAATATGAGGCCGTCTATCTCCATCTGAAGAATTGTCTCCCAGTATTGGAATGTTGGACTGACCTGAACCATCTTCTTCTTCCACTCTTCCTTTGTCTTGTCATCATAGGGACCAACAGTTTCCATAAAGGCTTCATGCTGCAGCTTTGCCAATGTCAAAGCTGTTACCTGGTGAGCATGTCTGGTTCTTGTAAGATGAGAGGCTTTAAGAAATGAGTCAACAGTTCCTGCCGAAGCAATGCCTGCTTGTGTCAAGGCATTTGTCCACCCAGATCCCTCTAGATAATCTCCATACGTTCTCCACATGGCCATCTCTGTATGTAGACCTCCAAACATGACGATGACCTTGTCTTCTCCGTGGGTGTCTGGCCACTTCCACTGAATGAATTTACCAAGGGCATATAGGGGTGCATCGAATGCAACAACTGGTATTTGCCCGGGGTTAAGGAATTCAGTAGCAGACCGAACAACATTCATTCCATGCTTGATCATCGCTGGAGTAGCGGCCTTTTCATGGAATAAGGGAAGGAGGTAGGAAAGGGTTTTCATTTGATCTTCATCTTGTTCTTGCCTTGTAGCGTGGTATGCTGACCATGATATAACATCACCCTTCCCTATCGTGTCTTTCTCCAAGATCCTGAACGCTTCTTTCATCCACTCCTTTTCCTGGAAACATGCTTCATGGTAGTGTCCCTCAATAGGGTCAGACACATTAGACAACTTCAGAACTTCTACCTTGGTTTTGTCCATTGCAACAGCTGGTACAATTGAGTAGGACATGAGTAACTCCAAGTCCTTTGAACCTAGAGAAGGTAGCACAAGATCACCTTGTTTGGTTCCACAGTTTGAGACAGTTGGGAACTGAAACAGACTAATCCCTGTACCATGAAATGATCCAACGGCAGTTGTACTAGATGGGTTGTAATCCAGATTGTCAAGTGCCCCAACAATAAATGGTCCATGACGAAACTGAGCTGGTACAACCACTCCTTTGGTCTTGAAGTTCTGGCACACTGCTGTTGCAAGTTGGCTTTCGACTTGAAGAATTCGGTCATAACTCACACTGAGACCCAATTCATATAGTTGTGTAATTAATGATTTTGACCGAATTTCAGTATGAATTTTCAGACCAAGATACAGAGGCAATGGTGGTTCTCTTTCCAAAGAATGGCGAACCTTAGATGATGATGTATGCTTGTTCCTAAAATTAAAAAGGATAAGTTGCGAGACAGTGAGAGTTGCAGGGGAGTCTTCTGGTGTTTGGTCCTTCACGTCAGCACCATTTGTGATCATAGATATAAGGGTTTTCAAGGTTGTAGGTACCGATTCCTGTTGACAACCAGATGGAAAGGCACCTGCAAACTTGAATCCAGTAAAGTTGACGATTTCCTTGCGTATGATTCTAGCAGCTTTTGCAAGAATCATAGTATCTCCTTCAAAATTCTGTCTATTTGTCTCTCTGAGCATTTCCTGAATTCCCTGCTGAAAAACTAAGATTTTGTTCTTGCCATCACTCACTTCCTGGGCATATGCGAAATACTCCAGAATCTTCTCTCTGAATCGTCCTCTGTTCATTTCCTTATTAATACCTAAGTCCCGAAGTCTTTTTTGATACAGATCAAATAGCACAGAAAACTTCATTTGAAAGATTCCTTCTTCCACGCAATTTTCTACATGATTAACGACCTCAACTATTGCCTTTGCTTTCATCAAGTTTTCTTCATAGCCTTCTTCCTTGCTCTGTTTTTGTCTCAAAAGTGAGCGGTAACGGTTCCGATAAAATGTCAAGCATTGCAGATGATACTTGGCTTCAATGGCCATGAGATCACCACCTCCTATTCTAGACATTAGTTCTGTGTCACTGAGTTCTGTAGCCATCATTCGTAAATTGACGTCAGCGCCAAATGTACTGAATTCGTGAAGATGCCCATGTGTTTGTTGACAAAACACACAAGTTGCTTTGTCCATAGGATGCTGCTGAACCCGCTTCCCCGTAGATGAACTGGTTTCACCTTCATCCGCCCTTTCTCTCTTTTTTGTAGCCCTTTCAAGCTTTTCTTTACTAAATTTAACATGGCATGACTTGTGCCACACAGCTTTATTCTGAACCAGATCTTCAACAGTCACCTCTTCATTGAAAAGAAGAGGAACTGGTAGTCTTCCAAGATTCTGGAATGCGTTGACATTCTCCATAAATGTTGCATATGCTTCAGTTTTTTTACCACTCACAGCATTGAGTGGACATTTAAGAGTCTCACCTTTGCTCTCTTGACAAACCATGCATTTGCTCCAATCCATGTTCACAAATCACCTGCAAAACAGAAAAGCACATATTATATAGTTATATTATTAAATATTTTACATTAAATAAACATTTAAGGGTAATTCTGATTATTTTATAGCAATCCTGGCATCGAAATATGTAGGTTTAGGGACTATTTATTTACAATTACTCCTCACAATAGTTTGTTGATTTCTAGCTGGCAGCCATCTTGGATTTCCAAAAAGGCAGCCAAGATAGGGTTGTGCGTCTTGGTTCCGGGGAAAAATTGGTAGCTAAGGTCCTGAACAACATTTGAGCCAAGTTTGGTGCTTTTGTCCAGAATGTCCACTTACTTCAAAAATCAGGGTCTAAGCTACTTGAAAACTATACGTGCTAGAAAAAATCTGAATGCAGTTTTGGAATCAGCGTGAAAAATGCTATCCAGCCACCACAAAGTTTACTCTGATGAAAAATCTTTGTTGACCAGTGTTATAGACAAGGGTTTTGTGTTTAGTGTATAGCTTGGGTTGTGTTTGTAGATGTCATTTTGGTCTGAATTTTGCTCGTCCCGCCGCGCTCGAAAAAAATCTGGACCTCACTAATTTCTAAACCCTAGTTACGGCCCTGTTCGTAATGCCTAAATGTGATGCATAGAATACATTTCATGCCAGTGGTTTTGTCAGCTTCAGTTTCGCAGTTGCAGGCGTATGCAACGATACAATCCCTAAGGCATAATTTGTTTTGTCCAACTTCCTGATTTCAAAGGACTTTTCACATTTATTCTGCTTATTCTTATTTTTTACCATTTTTCTCTACTTTTTTTTATTTTCAATTGTTCCTAGCAACTGGTTACTTTCCTTCTTTTCGGAAAATTGAGTCGTATGGAGTCGTATGATCTTCCTTGTTTCCTAGCCCTTGTTCATGCGTTCTTCTCAGACTGATGTACAGCATTCGTAATGCCTAAATGCGTTGCATAAGATGCATTGCAGGCGAGAGGTTTTGGGAACTTCAGTTTCGCAGTTGCAAGCGTATGCAACGGCGCAGTCCCTAAGGCATAATTTATTTTGTTCAACTTCCTTATTTCAAAGCACTTTTCACCAGGAATGGATTAAGGTTTAGTGGAGCCCTTGGCCCGGATAACATTTGGGGCCCGCTCATACTCTACAAAATCATGAAATTCATAAACAAAATTACATAATTTTTATTATCATCATATATTCACAACGATACCTGATCCAACACCAAAAATAAAAATATATGATGGTACAATATGGTATACTAACTGTTAAAATGCACAAAAGAAACGTAAAATTAATTATCTCATAACTCATTAAGATCCATATTGCATACTTTCTATGTTTGCACAGGCGTTTGTAGAGGGTAGAGTCAAAAACATTCTTAATGCAATAGAGAATTAGGAACTGTTGCACCCAAATCGCTGTTAGCCAGTAACTTGTACAAAAAATATTTAAAAATATAAGACAATCAATTGTTTTACTTGGGTGACCGGCGGGCCCCTGTAGGGTCAGGGCCGTGGGCCCAGGCCTGCCTTGGTGGCCTTTGCGTTAATCCAGTACTGCTTTTCAAACTTATTTTGCTTATTCTTATTTGTTGCCATTTTTCTCTTGGTTCCTCTATTTTCAACTGTTCCCAGAAACTGGGCAATTTCCTTCTTTTCGAAAAATTAATCTTATCGAATTGTATGACCTTTCTTGTTTACCATCCCTTGTTTATGTATTGAACTACTCTGAGGGTCAATAATTCGTTGATTTTTTGGCTAATTCTTTGGGTTAACCTTTGGGTTGCTTCCGCTCGAATTGTTCATTCTAGCGAAGGTCACGCTTTTCACTCCACCTCAGACCTACAGTTTAACGTGGAATCCGAACCACGCCCCACCAGCAGCCCAGCGTCTTAACCACTAGGCCACCCAGGGTACCATTTATCTACCAACCACTTTCTTTATTGTGTGGAAGGATGAACAGCTGGGTTTTGCTGCGCGCCGCCTGCCGTCACGAGGTCTCGATCCCGGGACCGATGGATTCGCAGTCAGTGACGCTAACCACTACACTACCGAGGTGTGTCTGATATAGTTTTGTATTTAATTATGTGAATACACTATGTTACACGTTACATTTACTCAATAAATTATTACTGGGAAAGCAATGACGCTTTATAACCACTGTAGTGCAAACTAAATTAACCGCTGAGTAAAAATAACTTCTAATTTGGTATGGTTACAGAAAATAAACATACAGTATATACAGTATATTCATTGAACTTTAAGTTAAGTTAGTATATCCACACACACACACACACACACACACACACATTTTCCATGAAAACTTTTTCTGATACTTCTAAGCTGTCTTGATATATATATATATATATATATATATATATATATATTCATTACATATTTAGCTTTCTCTCTCTCTACTTAATTGAATTGGAGAAAACAACAGTAAAACGACTGTTTATGCAGGAGTCAAAAGGAGGAAGTAAATGGGAAGTTGTAACTTACAAAAGCTCAAGAACGACTTGATTTCTATGCAAATTTATCCTGAACGGAAAGAGATATCACGGCGAGACTATAATAGAGTGGACACCAGCCGCGACGTCAAATTATGCAAAATAAGAAACAATCTTCGCATGTTTTCCATTTCAGTCTTCCAAGAACTAATGGTTCCAATTCCTTCCTATTAAGCTGAAATGAAAGATGGAGAAATGTAGTTAACATGTTGGATTCGGATATGAACGAATGAGTTCAATTTATCTTTGTGACCATAATTGTCACTTTTGTCCTACATATATTCATGTATATACTTGTAGTAGCTATCTATCTATCTATCTATATAAACAAATACACACACACACACACACACACATATATATATATATTAGTGATGTAGCGGTTGTCCGTAACCACAACTGCATTTATCAGTGCGGTTATTGCGGTTGTTTGAGGATATCTTCTTACTAGGGCAACCAAATACTATAAATGCTGGTGTAATGGCCATAAACGATATAAACATCGCCAAATGCTGTTCCTGTCGTGCCTCATGCCTTCACTCAAGGGTACAAAAAAGTAAAAGTTTGCTACGTCCTAATTGCGACATGTCTAAAATTACTACTTGGACTGGATGGATAAATGCATTATGTAATAACTTACATTTATCAACGCTAGGAGGCTAGAAAAGCATTATTTTAATTATATTTAATAAAGCAATGATGATGTATAATTCCTGTTGATAAAAAAGCTAAAAACACTTAATTTTTTTTATTAGAAATTAGGCAACAATTTTTTTTGGATCATGTCAAGAATAGCGAACCCAACACCTGCAGGGTTCGCTATTCTTGACAAGGGAATTTTTGGGTTCGCTATTCTTGACATGGTAAAATTGGGTTCGCTATTCTTGACATGGGAAGTCCTCAAGGACGTTTTCATAACTTCAGACGGTAGGTTTATGTTTCCCAATTTTAAGTAATTAGTTAAGGACGTATTAAATGCTTTTATATTAGTCTTTTTTTATTTAACCAAACTAGCACGACTTAACCTAACCAATCGTCAATGCCGTACAGTATAAAGAATCCTCTTCTCTTAATATATAAAAATAAATAAATAAAAAAAAATTTATTGTTTTTCATTTATTTTTTTAGGTTAATTGTACGCCCTTGACGATTGGTTAGGTTAAGTCGTGATAGTTTGGTTAATTTTTGCTACCCGCGACCCGCACGAAGGGCATAAGGCTAAAATTAACAACATGCGAGGATGCAAACGCGAATTTCTTCCAGGTTATTTACAACAGTTCATGTGGATGGAAAGAAATAAAGTAAACAGGTTAATTAATTTCTGTAACGCAATTGCCACTCAATTTCCTTTTTAATAAAGTATACGGTTCATTTTCATTTCAGTAAATTGTTTTATTTATTCTTTCATCAATAAAGTGAAGATTACATATGTTTAACTTTTTCCTTTACATGATATTTATATTGGGTTTGCTATTCTTGACATGGGAACTTTTGGGTTCGCTATTCTTGACAAGGGAAATTTTGGGTTCGCTATTCTTGACATGGTAAAATTGGGTTCGCTATTCTTGACATGATCCATTTTTTTTAGAAATTAGGCAACAATTTTTTTTATTAGAAATTAGGCAACCTTCACTACCAAGTTACAAACTAAACTAAAGCACCAGCTTCAGTATCTGTTCAGACACGGGTGAGGGCGGTTTTGTTGCGCTAGCTCTCCATCGCTACCTTTGTAAAGTTACGTGCTTCAACCCATTAGTAAAGTGTTAAACTGTGGTGCAACCATCATGGAGCGATCTACGAGTGCAATGTGGAAGTACTTCTCGAGAGCGTCAAACGATGTAGGGAAGTGTGTTAAATGTAATAAGAACTACTCATGAATGGGAAGGAGTACCTCTAACTTAAAAAACCATCTTCGTTCAATGCACAAGAAGGAATATAATAAAGTGATATCTAGTGAAAATGAAGCTAATGAACAGTCAAAGAAGAAAAAGGAATCAAAAGTGTCTCTAACACCCCTACTGGAAATGAAGTGTGCAGTGAAAGAAAAGAATCAGACGATTGAAAATTGCTTCGAAAAAGTAAAAATTTGGGATGCGAATCATTCCAAATCAAAATCACTGGACTTAAACAGCTCCACAGTATAAAGTGAAACAGCGTCAGTTCTACACTGATCTTGTGTGCAACGATATCTGTGACTTTGTTTCAAAGAAAGTGTTCAAAATTCTTGAGCCTCTAAAAGATTCGAAAGTATCATTGACAACGGATGCATGGTCAGACACGTCTGCTGGAGTGTCTTTACTCTCATTGACATGCCATACAGTGAATCAAGACTTCAAGAGAACCAATTTGGTGCTAAGCTTAATGCCACTTGAAGATCGCCACACTGGAGAATATTTGTCAGAAAATATATGAGCAGATGCTTCAGAAGTGGGATATTGCAGATTCGTCCATCCATTGTGTAATGCGCGACTCGGAGCAAACATGATAAAACTTTTGTTTCTCACTGGCGTCCATAATATCAATTGCATCGTTCATAAACTTCAACATATAATCAAAAGTGAATTATCCTCACAAAACTCTCAGTGACTTGTTAGCTAAACTTCGATCCATCGCTACTCATTTCAACCATTTTACGATGGTGCAGGATGAGTTAAAAAAAATCAGAAACGTTTAGATCAACCTGAATTTAGTCATTCATGATGTCGCCACACGGTGGAACAGCACTTATCACATGATGCAGAGAACACTGAAGTTGAAGGAACCACTGAGTCTATATAGCGCTGCTAATTCCAAAATGCAACAACTCATTAACGTCGACTTCACTCCCTTGTCAAACTGTGTGGCTGTGCTGGAACCATTCGATGATATCACAAAAAGATTGAGTAGTTCCACTTCTTCCATATCTGAGGTTATTCCCCTCCTCGTTTCCTTGAAAAATGTGCTGCAACTTCGAACTGGTGATTCTGAAGCTGATCTTAGAATCAAAACAATGAAGGAGATAATGCGCACAGAGCTAGCAAGGAGATTTGATGGCCTAGAAGCAAATGACATGTATTCTTTGGCTACCTATTTGGATCCAAGGTACAAAGCAAAATTTTTTTCCGCTTTACATGTCACAAAAGGTGTTCAGGAAAAATTGGGATATCTTTGTGATGAAATACACAAGACTCAAACATCATCGGACTCGGAGACAGCAAAGAAACCACTGATTGATTTAGGTCAGGCATCAGCTTCTACGAGTAAATCAATAACAACAATACTCAATGAGTGCTCTATTGGCTTCCAGTAGTGATGACGTGACCGAAACTGAGTCAAGCAGAGACTCGCAAAAAATGATCGAGAAAAATCACAAAGAGAAAAGGATTGGACAAGAATATGATGCTTTGGCTTGGTTAGGGTCAAATCAAAAGAAATACAAAAATTTGAGCAAACTGGCTCGGACATACCTTGGATGTCCTCCCTCAAGTGTTCCTAGTGAACAATTATTTAGTGAAGCAGAGATCATCTACGACGAAAAAAGGAATAGGCTGAAGTGGGACAAAGCTGAAAAACTTTTATTTTTGAAATACAGTCTCCCAGTAATTCAATTTAAATATAAGGATTAAATAGTGTATATATATATATATATATATATATACATATATCGGGTCTGCAAAAATAAAAGGGAGACCTTTTAAATCCTTTATATCTCGGCAAATACGGTACATAGAACCATAAAATTGTAGTATGTTAGTACTAGGTAATTTTATGGTTTGTATGCCATCTTTTATCATTTTAGCAGAGAAATTGGATTTATGGCGAATATTCCAGAAAAATCTTGCTAATCATAGGTTCAAGTTGATAATTAAAGCGATTTTAATTAACGTAAGCCAACTGCGGGAGGTTTGGACAAGCTTCTCAAGAAAATCGAGAAAATAGGAGATATCAAAAGAATAGAGGTAGCGGTATTTTATATATATATATATATATATATATATATATATATATATATATATATATTATATATATATATATGATAATGAAAACCCACAAGGAAAAAGAAAAATTATTCCAAATTTTTTCGTGTATTCAGAAGTACACCTCGTCAGGAGATGAAGGGAGAAGGCGAGACAACAAAAATATACTGTATACATATGTACAACGGGACGGAAAAATAATAGCACCTGATTATACCAAAACTTGAATACTGCTCAGTTTTGACGTTCCCATATAAAAAGGAAGAAAAAATAATAAACTAGAAGAAACGCAGAGACATTTCACAGCCAAGATTGAAGGCTGCAAAGAACTCAACTACTGGGAAAAACTACGTAAACTAAATCTGGACTCCATGGAAAAAAGAAGAGAGAGGTACACCATAATCTACATATGGAAAATGATCGAAAAACTGGTACCAAACCTAAAACTAAACCCAATTACCATTCAAACAACACTGGAAAATAGGAAAGGCAGAATGTGTAGTGTTCCCAAATTAAAGGCCCGACAAGTGACCTCCTCAACACTGAAGGAAAATAGCTTGGTTGTCAGGGGGCCAAGACTTTTTAACCACTTTCCAAAGGACCTCAGAAACGTTACAGGGGTCAAAGTTGAAGTCTTCAAGAGAAGCCTAGATGCCTGGCTCAGGACGGTACCAGATGAGCCGGGTGTACCTGGCTATGTACGGTGGAGAGCGCAAGAAAGCAAATCGCTCCTCCACCAACCCAGATCTAGAGGCGGGGCCACCAGCTTGACCTTCTTGTGAAGAGAGACCAACGCACGGAACAGCAACGAGGTTTACGAGTTACTCTAATTAGAGGCAAAAGGAATTTCAACACGATCTTGTAAATTTTATACATTCCCGCACTGTTATTGAAATTATTTTTAAAATGGATAAATGCGCATTCTAGAATATTCCTTTCAATTATATTTGTTTTTTTCACGAGCGCTTTAGAACTTTCCCACTTGATACTATGATTACAAATTTTATACGTATGGTTAAACAATGCCTTAGAATTATTTGCTGTTCTACACGCATATTTATGCTGTTTTACCCTAATATCTGACGTTTTACCTGTTTGGCCTGTAGTATATTATTGTGTACCTCATTCTTCTTCATTCCAGGGAGTAAGGAGTTAGTTTACCTAGTCTTTCCCAGTAGATGAGTTCTTTGCAGCCATCGATCTTGGCTGTGAAATGTCTCTGAATATCTTCCACTTTATTAATTTCTTCCTTCTTGTATGGGTACGTCAAGACTGAACAGTATTCAAGTTTTGGTATGATCAGTGTTTCAGAAGGGGAATCATTACTGTCCTCTCCCTTCTTTTAAAGGTTCTTTGTACCTGTCCCGCGACTCTTTTTGCTTTGTTTATCGCTATCTGATTTTGTGTCTCGAATTTCGCATCATCGGTCACTATAACCCCAATATCTATCGCTTTCGTGCTTCTCTGAATTTCCTGTCTATCTGGGGCATAATATGCTGTCTGTTTAAGTTCGTCACTTCTACCATATCTCAAGAGCTGGGCTACGTCGTAGCCAATATCGTAACACCGTTTCTCGTTGATCAGCGAAGTTAAGCGACATTGGGTCTGGGTAGTAGCTTCATGGGAGACCGTCCTCGGCGTCCAGAATATGTGGCGACCCGTGGTTCGGATCCCACGTAAAACTGAAGGTCCCCTCCGTCATATGACCTTAGATGTTGCGAAGGAGGTTAAACAACCCCAATCATTATTATTATTATCTCAAGAGCTGAAATTTCTCGGTGTTAAAGGTCATGTTGTTCTCTTCTGACCATTAGTATATTCTGTTTGTGGCCCTCTGCAAGACCTCCATTTCTTTGGCATCGCTGATTTTTCTGCTGAACTTTGTATCGTCTGCAAAGGATGTTACTATACTGTTGCTGCTTACTTCATTGTCTATGTCTGTTAGCATGATATTGAAAAGGAGTGGGGCCAATACTGTTCCTTGTGGTAGTGAGCTGCGTACTTCCGATTCTGATGATGTTATACCTTGAATTTTAACGACCTGTAGACGTTCTCTGAGTAATTTGTAGATCCATTTTCCCACTTTGCCTGTTATTCCTATATGTTTCATTTTATGTGCTATCATACCATGATCACATTTGTCGAAAGCTTTGGCAAAATCATAGTTTTCATTGCCTTCAAGTGCGTCTAGGATATTATTATAGTGCTCCATAAGTTGTGATAGGCATGATCTTCCTGATCGGAATCGGCAAGATGTCATAGATTTTCTCTCTAAATATTCTTTCAAATACTTTCGTAAGATGGGACGTCAAAGACACCGGTCTATAGTTTTTTGCTTGAGGTCTCTCCCCTCCTTTACATTAGGGACAATGTTGACTCTTTTCAAGATAATCTTCTCCATATCCAGTATATGGGTGTGGCTACTTCATTTTTACAGTTTTTAATCAATAATCCGTTTCATTTGTTCGGACCTGCAGCTGAGTGTGATTTCATTTGTCCTATAGCCTTCGCTATATCTTTTGGAGTAAAATCAACATCTCGTGTACACTCCCCTTGTAATTTCTCTTGAAAGAAAATATCTTTGTCAGGTATCGCTTTGTCAGTTTTTCGGGTACTGAAGACTAATTCATATGGGCTCTCAATGTTTCAGATATTTCTTTTATATCGTCGGTTAGTTCATTATTTCCTTTCCTTAATGGCTCGGTAGTAGCGCGCTTTTTGTTTTTCTTTTCACGCAGCTATAAAAGTAGTTTGGATTATCCTTTATTACTTCTACCGCCTTTTCCTCTTGCCTCTCTGTATGGCCCTGAATCAGGGCTTTTATGGCCCTATCGATACTTTCCAGTTTTTCTTGTATTACTTTCCTGGTATTGTTACCTCTGTATTTGACTAACTTCTCCGCTACTCTCCTTTGTGGAAAATTGTTCGCTTTTGTCTCTCGAACCAGTTCCTCTTTCCTTTTGGCTGTATTTTCGGAGCATATTTTTCTAAAATTTTCAACGTCTTTTCTTTTAAGATTGTTAGCATTTCTTCTGTTGTTTTATTCTTCTGTTTTATTCTTCTGTTGTTTTATTCTTCTGTTTTATTCTTCTGTTTTATTCTTCTGTTGTTTTATTCTTCATCTGTTACTGTTTTTCACTCTATTTGGGTCATGTGTAATCTGATTGCTTCCCAATCAGATTAAAAGTCCCAAATTTGGTTCTTTCTTCAGTATGAGTATTATCTTTTAAGGTTCGTGCCATATTTGTTGATATCTCGATTATGATGTGGTCTGAGGTAATAGTTGGGGTTATTTTTATATCAACAATCAAGTTCGTGTTATTTGTGAGTACCAGATCTGAACAGTTATTTTTTCTGGTGTTTTCTATTATCTTTTGTGTCAACATAAACTCGTTTGTGAGAGCCAGCATCATTTTTGCTTGCTCCTGGGCTTCTATTGTGCCCACCTTGTCCTGATATATATATATATATGTGTGTGTGTGTGTGTGTATATATAATATATTTCTATCCACCTCTTTGTATTTTATAAATTGGAAATTAAAATCTCCGCAAAGTATTATATCGGGGGATGGAGAGTTAACAGTCTTTATTAGTTTTCTGATATCATCAATGGCATCCGAGAATTTTTCAGTTGGAGTGTTTAGAGGTCTATAAATGACCATCAGCACCACGTTTAGTTTTTCTATTTTCATTGCAGTTCCACGAAATTGTTTGATTTACTTATTACCGTCTCTGCTATATGACTCTCATGTACATAAATAGCACAGCCACCTTTACGTCTCGCTGTTGTATCCACTCTTATTAGGTTGAAACCATCGATATGCAGCTCTTTCTTATCAATACAGCATTCGCAGTTTTCGCAGTTTCCTTGGCATCTTTAAGATGCGTTTCTGTGAGGCACGCGATGTTCGCCCTTGTCTTGTCCATAAATCCTTTCAGGTACGAAACTTTGTTTAGTGAGTTGTTTGGTTTTATTCCTTGAATATTAGCCAGGACACTATTTATGGTTTTTGTTCTGCTTTGCTCCTTGTGCATTTCCAGTTCGTTTTCCTTCGGTATCGCGTGTTTAGTAACCATGTGGTCCTCCGAAAGAGATCCGTTTCCGCCTACCTGTTCTGGCAGCTTCTTGTCAGGAAGCGGTCTGGCTCGGGGCTTCCGAGTTGTGTTAACTGACTGCGCTGTATGAGATTTAACAGCCGAATTGTTTCTGTGATGTTGAAAAAAATTTTGTTCACCATTTTTTCACATATTTTTCTCAACATTTTTCCTGTTGTCATTTGAACCCTGTCCTTTGTCCTTTAAATTTGTTGGGAGATGATGGTGGTAGCAGTTTTTCCCGTATTGGTAGATTCCATATGTCGAGTAAGTCCTGAAAATTTCCAGATGGTAGAATCTGCAGTTGTCACCGAATTTCCAGTGACCCTTTCTGTAGAAGTTACACAAAGGAAGATGTTCATATATACATTTTCCTCCCTTATATCTTCAATTTCGTGTCAAATAAGATTTGCATATAATTTCTTCCCCATTTTTAATGAGGGCCTTTGTTTTTGATGGTTTCAGTCTACTTTCTTAATTTCCTACTTGTTTTTTCCTATTGGTGCTAATGTCTTTTGTTTGAACTTTTTGGATTAGGTTTTGTGCCTGTTTCATTTTTGCGTTGTGTTGCATTTGTATTTATATTCTCATTCATATTCTCGCCCTCCTAGTGTGTTGGTACTTTTCTTGTTTCTACTTCCCTATTCCTCGTTTCCTCTTTTACTTTCCTCGTTTCTTTTATTTTTCTCTGTTCGCTATTCACAGTTTCCTCTTTTTCTTTCTCCTCATAGTCTTTTTCTGCTTTAAAGACCGTAAAAGCGTTTATTCTGATCATGCAGTTTTTGCAGAAAAACTTTATCCCAGTCAGCTCTCTTGCGCCTGTTATAAAAAAGGTTTCTTCATCTTGCCATTTCAGGCATCTGAAATCGAATAGGATTTGGCAGAGGTCATACCTAATTGCTTTTGCTTCATCTGTTACTTTTTTTACAGTACCCAGAGGGCTGTGGGAATTTATTTGCCATGTTACTAATATTAGGTAAAGGATGGTGCCCAAAAATTGACTCAAAAGGGTAATTAAGAGAAGTATTTGGTTTGACTAAAAAACTGGGGGAGGGAACGTTTTTTGTTACTCCGGGGGATGGGGGATGTGGTACGCTGTAGATTCTCACTGATTGGTTTCAGGGAGTGTGGCCGCGGGGAATAACTGAGAGATGTTGCTTTCGATGGGCAACTAATTCTCTTTCGAAACGAAAACACTCAGAAAAACGTTGTATAGGTTTAATTGATTTATTTTTATTTACTTAATTTTGACTTATGCCGAGATTTCACTGCTAAAGAAAAATACAACGGTGTGAAGTATATATTCACTCAAATACGTATTAGCACTGCTTAAAACTGATTAACTGCAGGATTTTCGATGTAATACCACTATCATTCGGACTTCAAAAGAAACACGTGCAACCGTCACTGGGCAAAAAGACCATCATGTTGATAGACGACGGGATAGGATTGTTAGTACCGTCGTCTATCAACATGATGGTGCTCTTGTCACTATGACGAAATTGTTCAGGATTATCTAAATGGACGTTTTCCAAATCGCTGGATCGGACGCGGAAGCAACAGACCTTGGCCAGCGAGATCACCAGATTTAACCCCTTTAGATTTCTTTGCATGGGGCTTTATCAAATCGCACGTCTATCAGACGAAAGATTACGAGTCTTGAAAACTTACGTACACGTATACGAACTGCTGCAGATAACATAACCCCGCAAATGCTCCAGAATGTGTTTAGAAATGCTGCGGAACGATTTGAGCTGTGCAGGGATACTGATGGGCGTCACGTCGAATCCTACTCTTAATTATTTAATAAATGTTACCACTTTATCATTTTATGATTGAATTCCATATAATTTCCAAGTGCTTCACAAAAATAGATCCTGACTTTATGTACACCCGGTATAATCAATTTCACTCCAAAGGTGTATGTTGCGTATATGTACGCAATGACCTAACTTGTTCTCATATTCCCGAAGTCAAATCTAACAAATTCTATAGCCTCTGGCTACGGCTTACATGCCAATCTCAAACTAAAAACATCTGCGCTGTTTACCTTTCTCCTAGTTCTACTGGCAATCAAAAATTCTTTGACTATATCACCTCTATTACATTCTATCCTACTCTCACTGTACTGAAATCTCCATTTAGCAAATTTCAATGTATACCATCACCTTTGGATTTCATCCCATTTCACTGACATTCCTGGTGAACTAGCTTACAACTTTTCTATACTAAATCACCTAGAGCAGATTAGACAACACCCTACTCGTATCCCCGATCGCCTTGGAGATATGCCCAGCATTCTGGATTTATTTCTTACCTCTCACCCTTCTTCTTACTCTGTGAAACTTTTTTCTCCGTTGGGTTCCACTGACCGCAATCTTATATCTGTTTCTTATCCTATCGCTCCAATCCTGCCCTTGGGTCCTCCCAAGAGGAGGCGCCTTTGGCACTTCGGAGCCGCTGATTCGTTGGCCCTTAGGCATTACTTCCTTGATTTTACATGGAATGATTACGGCTTCTGTGGCCGGAGCGCTTCCAAGTGTGCTGAGTGCATCAGGTAGGAGATTCTCTCAGTCATGGAGGCGTATATTCCATATTCTAATCCTACTACTAATGCAAAAACCCCTTGGTTTAACTTTACTTGTTCTAATGCTATACGCAACAGAGAGGAGTCATTCAGAAGGTACCGTCGTCATCCAACTTCTGACTCTCACTTATATCTTTGCCCGGAATCGTGCAAAATCTGTTCTTCGACTTGCCAAAACTTCCTTCATCAGGAAAAATGTGAAATCATATCCATTTGTAATTGTTCTTGCTCTTTCTGTCATCTAACTAAGAACTTTTTCACTTTAATTCCTCTTCTTTCCCTCCTCTTTTCCATTCTGACACTTCAGTCGCCGTCTCTACTCCTGAAAAAGCTGAACTCTTCGTTCATGAACGATTCCAGTGTTGTTCCTACATCTCCTCCCTCTACTGTAATTGTATTATGTCTGAAATTAGAATCTCTTCCAAAAATGTTTTTTCTGCCCTATCTGGGTTCAACTCTAGGAAGGCGTATGGTCCTAATTGTGTTCTTCCTGTTGTTCTTAAGAACTATGCTTCTGTACTGACACCCTGCCAAGCAAACTCTTTCGTCTTTGCCTCTCATCTGGTACTTTTCCTTCCTGCTGCAAATTCGCTTTCATTCAGACTGTGCCAAGGAAGGGTGACCGCTCTCAACCCTCCAATTACCGTCCAATTGCTTTAATTTCTTGTCTTTCTAAAGTTTTTAAATCTATCCTTAATAGGAAGATTCTTAAAAACCTCCCTTCTCACAATCTCCTTTCAAATCATCAGTATAGGTTCCGCAAGGGATGCTCTACTGGCGATCTTTTTGCACATCTCTCTGACGCTTGGTCATCCTCTTTTCGGGACTTCAGTGAAACGTTTGCTGTGTTAATCACATCGAAAACTTCTAATAGAGTTTAGCACAAATCTTTCAGTTCGAAACTGCCTTCGTTCGGTTTCTCTCCTGTTTGTGCCTTCAGTAGTACTACTGCAAAAAGGTCGAGTGCAAGTGCAATGTAACATCGCAACATTGTATCTTGCAGCATTGCAACATTGCATTCAACATAATGATGAGTGTGTTTTTGAGTCCCCCTCCCCCTCCTATAAAAAATTATTATATATATATATATATATAGGGCGTCCCAAAAAAATGTATACACACTTTAACAGCTGATAGCTCAATTGATGTTTCTTTCTTTCCAAGTTAAACCCATTAGAATTAATAATGGCAGTCAGATTAAGCTTTGAACAAAGGAAATTCATTCTAAAATGCTACTGGAAGTGTGAAAACGCAGTTGAAGTGCAAAGACAGTTTAGGAGGGAGTTTCAAACAGATCCACCAACGCGACTTACCATCACTCGAATTAGAGATAAGTTTGAAGCCGATGGAACTGTTCAGAATGTCCACAAGAAGCGTTCCGGAAGACCACGGACATCGACAAGCCCCACAAAGCAAGAAAGAGTACTGGAAACGTATCACCAAAGTCCAAGAAAATCTGTGCGGCAAGCGAGTCGTGAGGTAGGAATTTCAGAATCGTCTGTCCAACGCATTTTGAAGCGCTGTCAATGGAAAAGTTACATTCCAAAATTAGTCCATGCTATTAATGAAGATGATCCGGACCGAAGAGTGGAGTATTGCGAGTGGTACTTGGTACGATGTGGATGTGGATTGGACGAAGGGGTTTCGTAGAATACCCTCCGCGTTCACCAGACCTCACACCACTAGACTTTTTTTATGGGGATACTTAAAAGACAAAGTCTACGCTATAAAACCTGCAACAGTCGCTGAATTGAGAGCAGCCATTGAACGAGAATGCACACAAATACCAAACGAAATGTTTCGTGATGTTTGCGATTCCATTGCTTCGCGTTATCAGCAGTGCCTGGACCAGAACGGACGTCAGTTTGAAAACAGGCGTTGACAAAACAATTAAATAATGTCTGTAGATTCTATTACATTTTGAAAATGAAATGTATTTTAATAAACACTGCCTTTATAAGTATTTAAAGTGTGTATACATTTTTTTGGGACGCCCTGTATATATATATATATGTGAACTCCAAGGGTAACCTTGAATTAGCAGCATGATCACGTGACTCATTTTATTGAATAGCAACATGCAGTGGGTGAATTTTTTATGTACAGACACACACACACACACACACACACACACACAAAGGTGAAAATGAAATGTTAACTAAAACTTGATATCTTTTAAATAGAAAAATAAATAAAATGTAAAACATCGTCAACAAGTAAATAGTCTCTAATTCATGATATATATAAATAACAAATATTCATGTACCATAACAGAAACAAATACGTGTAATAAATAGAAAAATAAATAAACTGTAAAATTTCGTCAACAACATGACAGCAATATTCACTCTTCGCAGTATCCAAAGGGAAGAATATCATAGGTGCCAGGCACCTGGTAGCGTTTCCTCTATGTGTTACGACACACTTTCGTTCCCCTAAGTTCATTCACGCCCCCAAGCTTCTGTGCCAGAAAATTGTGAGTCCCGACAGTCAGATGGGGTGGTTGGTCACCCTCATCTTCTAAGCTCACTCGCTCCTTCAGCGAATCAAAATTGACGATCTGCCTGTTCGCCTGGTTAAACGTGATGCCTTTCGCCGTCACGATATATCTCATTTCTTCCCCATCCTCACCCGTACCCCGTAAGTTTTTGGGCCTCTTGAGACAAAAGAATCAGCGTAGGCGCTATCTCCATACTCAATTTAGGGTGGGTCGTACTCAGGTGACAACATGAATCTGAAGGAAATCCTACCATCAGGGGTGTCTAAATTATGTGTTTTTACATGGGGAATTCAAATATGAGCTTCTTTTTTGGATAGGATAACTTTAACCTACATCATTTTGTATTTCTAAATTGCCAATTTTACCCTTTTGAATCCCTTTATAATATATTAAAAGATATAAGGTAAATCATTTATATTGACAAGGCCAAATCAACTTTACATATATTTATTAATAGGTGAACTGCACGTATATCACTGGATATAATTACAAAGATCATTCTCCTGACATCTTGAACTTTGCCAGGTTGCACAAATCCTGCTTTGACTCAGACTTGGACATCAGCTTCCTGCTGGTCTCCTGAGCCCTGATCCCTCCATCCCTCTTTTCCTGTGAGAAGTACTTAGCAGAAGCCTCAGTCACCATTTTAACAACCCTCTCAATGCTTTGTGTGTGGCAAGGCCAGTTGCGCACCTCCATGGGGGTGTTGATGAAGTTTTTCACCTCTGAGGTGCTTAGAGAGCAGGTGAGAGGTGGCTCTGACACACCTTCTGACCAGTGGTGGGCACCGTTAACCAAAAAGTTATCTTCGTTAACCGCTAATCCGTTAACCAAGAAGTTAACTTCGTTAACCGTTAATCCGTTAATTCGTTAAACATGTAACGGAAGTTACCGATAAACCGTTAACGTTAACTTTTATTATAAAAAAAATGAAAAACACAATATATATATAATTTAATTTTCCCTCTTCTTCTCGTTCTCCATTTTGTCCATGAGATGCATGTTGCCCTTCATGAAAATTAGCATATCAAAGTTTTCATCAGACAGGGATGATCTCTTGGCCCTCAGGATGTCCTTGCCCATAGAGAACAAACGCTCCACTGCAGCACTGGAGGGGATGGCTGTGTTGAACTTGATGAACAAGTCCACCAACACTTGCTCACCCAAGAAGGCAGCATCTGTCAGCAAGTCCTTGGAGTTGGTCTCCAGCCAGGTCTTGACCAAGTTCTTGGCCTTGCCCTTGAGTGACCTGTGGCTTCTGCTGCTCTCTTTTGTCTGGATGACAGCACTGAAGAAGTCATCCTCCTGCTCCTCCTCGTTGTTGCTGCCTCCACTGTTGCTGCCCACTTCGTTGGACTGCTGCTTCATGGCCTCCTCGACTGTACCCTCCATGCTTTTCCTCACCCTGGCGACCTTGGTGTTGTCATACTTGTCCAACCAGATGAGACGAAACCTGGGATGGAAGGCAGCAGCCAGCTGGCATTCGTCATCCTCCAGGAGGGGCCCAAACCTTTTGTCGATGCCTGCCAAAAGTGCGTCAACCAAGGCGCTGCAGTAGACGAGGCCCTTGGACTTCAAGTCCTTAAGCCTGAAGATTGTCGCAGCAACTGTTGGCAGCAGAGTCCCAAGGTAGGCTTGTTCCTGGATCTTCTTTATTTATGAATTTTTTGGGTTAACGGACTTGAGTTAACGGAAGTTAAATGTAACGGAAGTTAATTAGTCCGATAATGATTTTCAAAGTTAACTTAAAAGTTAAATCGTTAACGAAAAAGTTAACTTCGTTAATTAACGATTAACGGATTAACGGTTTGTGCCCAGCTTTGCTTCTGACCAGCTGATCAAGTCACCGATACTGGAAGCATCACAATTGATGTCAGGTGTCCTTCTGCTCCTAACAGAGGAGTCCCCCAGCTGAGTGTCCGGGTCCCCCTCTCCCCTGATGGCCAGGATTCTCTCTACCCCTTCAATCCTCTCCTTCTGATCCTCAGAGCAGAATAGTGTTTGGAGGATGACTTCACTGTGGGCATACCAAGCAGATCTTCTCACAGTTGGCATCACAATATCCAGCACCTCCTTTCTCTGGGACTTGAGGCAGTCCAGCTGAAAGAGGATGTGCCTAGGCCCTTCGATCCAGGAGTGCTTGACCTTCACGTTGAACCAACATGGGTAATACACTCCAATGATGAATTCCACAATGAATTGCAGAATCTTCAGGTTCTTTCCTTTAAGTCCGTGCTTTGACACCCAGAGCCTGAGAAGTCTGTTCGCTGTGGTGAGCCAGCGGCTGTGGTTACTGGTCCTATCTCTAACAGAGCCAGCCCTGCAGGAAGTACTCCATCCCTGACTGCACATACAATTTTATAGCCATAGTATTGATCATTTGAGAGATCTTGAATGACCTTGTCAGGAAGCTTGATCAGTGGAGGGCCAACAGAGATTCGGGTGAAGTTTGGATTGATATCAAAGTCTGTAGCAGAATCAAGGAGCTTTCCTATTGGCCCGGATAATTTTTTGTCTGACAGAGTAGGGCCATCAAGGTCAACAATGAGATGGCGCAGGGGAAGTTCAACAGTGTGCAGGTTGCACACCAACCAGACCAGCTTTCTCCCCAGGTGCAGCTCCAGCTTCCGCATTACTCCAGCTTTCACACCAGTGTTGACATTTGTTGAGTCTCCTCCAATGGCCAACAAGGTCTTATCATAACCCCTCTCTTTCAGCCAGGCAAACAGGACCTTAGCAATCTTCTCCGCATGTGACTCCTCTTTAGTTGCTTTCTCTGGGGTAAAGTGGAACAGATAGTAGCTGCCAGGCTCACTAACAACACTATAGTGTTCTTCCTTGATCTTTGCGGGAAAAGATTGGTCACTGCCCTCAGCTTCCATCATCACATTGGTCAGGTCAATCCGCCCATCAAAGAGGATGCAAGAGATCCCCCCCTCCTCCCTGCACTTCTTCTCGAACTGTTCCCCCAGCTCTCTCATCAACTTCTCCTGTGCTCTCTTGACCTTGCTCTTATCAATCACTTTACTTGTATTGTCTTCTGTGATGATTCCTGCGTCAATCAGAGCTGCTGTTGCTATTGCTGCAGTTGGCCTCAACCCTATGCCATACGTTACACTAGCAATGGCAATGTTTTGAATCTCATCATAGTTTTTCTGTACCTTTGCCGAAGCTGCTGGCAAACTGTATGATAATTACAATTAAGCGGAATGGCACACCTTTTTATTTGAGTATTTAAATATTATTATTATTATATGAATTACATTATATATGTTTATATGAATTAGTTAGAACAATGCTCTATGAGAGATAACGTGAGCAGCCATGATAGAAAACGTGAGAAGACATATTCTGGGGTAACTACAATAGTAAAATAATCAACAATTTAATAATAATCAACTGCAAAATGATGTACGTTAGGGTTATCAGAATTAAATATTTTCTTCAGAATTGTGTTCTATACACCAAAATATGTCATTTGAACACCCCTCTCCATTGATTTAAAAAAAATGCATAGTATGACCCGCCCTAATACTCATCCTTGATCTCGTCAGTAGACTCTCTCAGGAATTCCCCAACAGGTGGCATGTATTCACCTTCCCTCTCCGTGAATATCACACTATCTGTATCTGCGTACAGAACTCTCCGTCCAAGAGAATGTAGTAGACTCCAAAGTTTGATGCGGGCGTATGCTGTTTGCAACACGTGATGTATCTGTAGCCAATTCGGTTCTGTTGCACTTTATTATGTACGTATTACCCGCGTTCACGATCTCCATGACATCTTTATCAGGACGATGGCGTAATCCCACACCTCGTTATAACTTTGGGCTAGGTGGACGTTCCCCTTGTCTGTAATCTGACCAAACCTTCCCCAAAAAACTATTTAGGCACAACTTTGCACTAAAGCGCTTGTCATGGTTCTTCGGAATTTGGTCCTGTTCAAGTTCTATACCTTCACGATCACGGTTGCGTTGAATATACGCCGATTTTTCATTTTCGATGCTTCTACCTTATCCTTCAAAAAAGTGTTTATATTGTGGGGCCGCGCAGTTAATTTTCCGCATTTATATTATTTTTATATTAGTTACCGACAAACCAATTTTGCGCGTACCAAATTGTATATATTTTATCATTGTGTAATTTTAAGAATCATATATAATCTTTATAAATAAGTATTGTACATAAATTTTTATATATATATTTAATTAATTCAGCTGTATATAGAATAACAAAATCTTCTGTAAAATAACCTCAGCCAACCAAGAACTCAATAAACTCTGAAAACGACCGGCTTTTCCTTCAAGACGCCAACCCCCTAAACGACAGGGGGAGAAGTGGACACGAGAGGCCCATAGAAGAGATACCCAACAAAGAGATAGCCTGCCTCTCGTATCCTTCATTCTTCCCCGGCAAATACAAGTAGTAGCAAGAAGGAACAAGCTACAATTGGTGACCCTGGAGTGACCCGAAGCAGCCAGCGGAAGCAGCATCCCTCAGTCGCCGGGCGGAACAAACCGAAGCCACGCCTCTTCGCCGCCCACCCGTAGTAGTCGGTCGGAACCGAAGCAGCAGCAGACCCGAATTACATTCCCGCAAGATGGAATCAGGAGTGCACCATGTCACCATCAAGCCACCCACGTTCTCTGAAGCGTCGGCCGCAGGATGGTTCTCGATCATGGAGGCACAATTCCACATTTCCAGAATAACATCCGAAGAAACCAAACTTTAAGCCGCTTCAATCAACCAAACCAAACTTTAAGCCGCTTCAATCAACCAAACCAAACTTTAAGCCGCTTCAATCAACCAAACCAAACTTTAAGCCGCTTCAATCAACCAAACCAAACTTTAAGCCGCTTCAATCAACCAAACCAAACTTTAAGCCGCTTCAATCAACCAAACCAAACTTTAAGCCGCTTCAATCAACCAAACCAAACTTTAAGCCGCTTCAATCAACCAAACCAAACTTTGAGCCGCTTCAATCAACCAAACCAAACTTTAAGCCGCTTCAATCAACCAAACCAAACTTTAAGCCGCTTCAATCAACCAAACCAAACTTTAAGCCACTTCAATCAACCAAACCAAACTTTAAACCGGCTTATATAGTTTCAGGCCCCACACAGGTACCGGGCGCACAATCGGACGGCATCGGATCGGAGAAAAAGCACACAAGGAAAAAGGACGATGGAAGACGCACCTCGGAGGTAGCAAATACAGACCTTAGGACGAGCGCGCAGGACAACGCAACAACCGGAAATGAGGCCGACCGAGGATCAACGCGAGCTGGACGAAGGATCCGATTCAAATCAAGACCCGAATATTTCTACTTTTGATATACGTGCTCCGCTTCTCGGGGTGGGCAGTAGTGTGGGTCCGCGCAGTTAATTTTCCGCATTTATATTATTTTTATATTAGTTACCGACAAACCAATTTTGCGCGTACCAAATTGTATATATTTTATCATTGTGTAATTTTAAGAATCATATATAATCTTTATAAATAAGTATTGTACATAAATTTATATATATATATTTAATTAATTCAGCTGTATATAGAATAACAAAATCTTCTGTAAAATAACCTCAGCCAACCAAGAACTCAATAAACTCTGAAAACGACCGGCTTTTCCTTCAAGACGCCAACCCCCTAAACGACAGGGGGAGAAGAGGACACGAGAGGCCCCTAGAAGAGATACCCAACAAAGAGATAGCCTGCCTCTCGTATCCTTCATTCTTCCCCGGCAAATACAAGTAGTAGCAAGAAGGAACAAGCTACAATATATATGGTGTGAAAAGGTTGGGGATATTCTGAAACTTCCACACCTCATATATCTTCAACATTCTGTACCCGTGATCCGTGATGAACGGCTAGGGGTAGCTCAGGACTTGTATATACGTCTCTGATCTTCCGCTGGTTGGTTGTGTGATTACAGACCACAGTGTTCTACCCCGCGCACTTAACGCACAGGGGAAACATGAGTTTGTGATCTATAACGACGGGTAAGATTGGCATCCATAAATCGCGAGGTGGGAGCACATCTAAAAAACGGCCGAAATAGTTCTCGTTCAAATTTGCTGAGAACTCTTCGATGGCAGGTAGGGCAGAGCTCACCAGTTTTTCCGGTGCTCCTACGGGGTACGGATTGTTTTTCATCACGTAGACGTATAAAGAACAGAAGTCGTAGTGATGGAGTTTCACGGCCTCCGTAGATGGAAAGTATAGTTTGAAACGGTTTGGCGCCCGCCAAACAAACTATCGCCGCATTTGAGAGGATCCAGCACCATTGAACGCCTGATGGTGTTTATTTCTTTGCGGTACTGTCCATCTGTCTCCATCCGCTCATCATATTCGTGCTCCCACAAGACCTTGTGAGCGAACTGGGAGCTTATATGTTGATCGCGGGTGCGGATCCATGCGAGATTGTCGGCAGGAGATCTACCATCGATATCTCCTACGATTGAACACACAGGACGCTGGCATCCATGCCCCCACCAACCGTTAAAGGAGTATGCAGTCTTCTCACCAGTGGCACGGTCTTCGCTTAGACCATCCATCCAAAAAACACGACCACTGACCTCATTGGCCACTTCCACTGTGTTGCGGGCATGTTTTATGTATACACCGGTCTGTTGCAGCAGATGTATGAGCCAGTAAATAGACTTATGCCCATAACTGCGTGGGTTGTTTCTGTGAATGATGGCCAGTGTATCTTTTGGCATGAAGTTGTTTTTGAACGCAGTAAAACACAATGGGGCGATCGTGGTTGCGGCTTGTAGCGGGTCGCAGTTGAATCGGACTATATACATCCTTCTAAAGGCCTGGAAGCATACTCTAAGTACACTTACGTCAATCACACAATAACGCTCACATTCATCCGGTATATTGTAAGGATTATCTTCATTGAAACTGCTGTAGTACCTCTCAAAATCTTCACGCTCACTATCACTCATGTTGGCACACTTAAAGTAATGTTTGGGGGGTGGCAGTCCTACGTAATTTAAAGTTTCGCTAGTGAGGAAAGTGTAAGGGAAATACCCATTTAAAACTTTTGCGGCTACGCCCATCACCTTGGGTAGCTTGGTTAATTTACAAGGTGTGAATAACAGTGTCTTTAAACTGAACATGTGTGTCAAATTTTGCGCCGTTATGGGCAAGAATATACACAGTCATTTTTTTTAACTTGTCTGCTAACTTCACAATATAGGATACAAAGAGTTTCACAGGGCTGTCGTGTTCGCTCGTTTTGAAAACGTTTGTTCGTCTACCACATTTGCAACACTTATCACACTCGACGTTCATGCACTCGTCGCAGATAGTCTGGCTTACAAGTAGATTTGGGATAACCTCTTTGGTTTCAGCATCTGTGTATGTCTCTATATCATAGTATACAATTATACAAGGCTTATTTTTAGGTTTGGCGTCTCTCATATAACATACATGCTTTACACCATCAGCCTTACAGTATATATCTAATGGCATGTAGAACAACAAATTTCATCACATTTATGCATGAATTTTAACCAGTTGTCCATCATACGAAACATGCTGCATTCGCAGATTCTCATTTTCCTGCACGTGCCATTTGATTTATGGAATTCTAAAAAGTTATTGAAAAATGTGCATCTACACACATTACAGTCCCTCTTCTCAACTTCAACTACACGACTTTCACATCTGGAGCTTTTACACTGCTCACATACCATGTGGAAATCCTTGCAATGTTTCACTGTATCATCCGCAAACTCGAGATATCCCTTACACAAATCTTAATGCTTTCCATATTTTCGACTTTTATCATAACTCGCGTAAAGAGCCCTTATACTGCGGATCGGGAGATACGTTATCCTGACAGCCCTAAAATAAGTCGAGGTTTTGTACGTTCTTTCACACTGCTTTTAAAAACACACAGTCCTACGACGATCATACATTCCAAATACAGCTATACGAACATTCATTTCCTGCTCTACCCTTCTCAGCTCTTCAGGTCCCATATTGCAGTCAAACTCGATCTTGCAGTCTGCGGCCAGTTTATGGGCACGCTGCACAACCGTCGGCAGCCAAATTTTTCTGAACCCTGTATTTAGTACAGTAAACATATGAGCCAAGACTATTGCTATAAAGCCGCAACCACGCTCGGAATTTATATGCTTTTTGTAAATAGCCTGAGAATTGAAGTTAAGAGTATAAGGTGTGGCCGTATGTCCCGCAGCACGGAATACGTGGTCAATATCTATCGTGAAGTTGTCCATGTTGAATGCTATGCTGCTTTGAGAGGCCTGCATTATGCGACCCAAAATGTAGTCTATATCCACAGCAACCAAGCGCCTGTAGGGTATTTCTACCCAAAAATCATCTATATCTCCGTCATCTGACCCGAACCCGAAGGACAGTCGCATCCTGGCTTCACGTCCCTCACTGTTCTGAAGGGCAAACTCCATAATACGTTCGGCTACACGTCGCAGTCCGTGTTAAACACCGCTGCTATACATGGTTCCCGGGTCGACCTTATCTTCGTACCGGTTTCTAGTCAGGGCTTGGGTGGGGCTGACGGTGCGCACGAGCTCGAATATTATGCTACTCTCTATAGAATGAGATGCTGCTGTGGAGGGTACCGACGGTTTTGAACAGGAATAAGGGGGCACAGTTTTATTTTTAAAAGGAACTAATGTGGGGATGTGTCGTTTGACGTAGAGGGATGGGGCTCTATTACTGCGGGTCTAACATCCGACTCACTCCTGGCGCGCTTTACATTTGACGTGGAAGGCGAATCATCAACTTTGTCATGCCTCCGCTTTCTTCTCGAATTGTCGTGTGAGGGTACTACAGTTGGCGTTGCTGGGGGTTCGCTAGCGGGTGTGGAGTCTGGAGCCTAAACAACAGCTACACTCTCATCGGCATCATCAGCAATGTCTATGATGGGGATATGTTGCTGGCACAGTACCTCATCCTCGTCATCATTAACGGTTCTGAGGCAGAAGAAGAAAAACAAGAATGTAGAATATAAGGAGCATCACTTAAAATTTTATTATATTTTGCAAATGTCCCACTTACGAGTGTGACGTGTTAGAGAGGGATTCTGTAGAAAAATTCAGGCTCCGAGCGCCTCCACATGCATTATATCTGGCCCTACAGGATGTGGTAAAACTGTGTTTATTCTTAAAATCATTAAAAATAAGGGGAGATGTTCTCAAAATTTGTGCATAAAGTCATATGGTGCTATTCGACATACCAGTCTGTATTCAACGATTACCAAGATGATATTTTGTTTCACGGTGTTTATGATGTTAGTTCGTTGAATGGTAATGAGCACACGGTTATTGTAATTAATGATCTCATGTTAGAAATGGATAAAACGTTTGCCAAGACATTTACAGTGTTCAACCACCATCTTAACATAAGCGTGTTCTTCATCAATCAGAATCTATTTTTCAAAAATAGATACATGCGCGATGTGTCGCGAAATACACAATATCTAGTCTTATTCGCACAACGTAGAGACGTGTCCCAAATTGGGATATTAGCGAATCAAATGTTCCCGAATTAGCATAAGGAGTTTTTGGAAGTTTATAAAGAAGCTACAAGTCAACGTTACGAATATTTGGTTTGTGACTTTCATCCGCGAAATACGTTTAGGGTACTTCTAAGAACGAATATATTCCCAAACGAGGCTGAAACGGTGTATATCCCAGAATGACAAAGAGGTTAAAGAAATATCGTGAATTAATAAAAATCTATTATCGACTGCCACGGGCACTACAACATCTGCTTGTTAAAAATATCGACTCCGACTTTTTAAAATGCATCTGTGAAATCTGTCTTAACGTTATAAAATGAAATATACCAAGGACACCCCCTCAGAAGGCTCGCTTACGTGGTTACAAGAACATAATACGCACACACGCTCGTGAAAGTCAAACTGTGGGGAAGAAAAAGCGAATTATTGTACAAAGAGGAGGGTCATTCTTCCCCATTTATTTTCAGTTTTGGGTCCTTTATTGACTAGATTAAAATAATGAAGAAAGTGGTAGTGATTCCACACGAGGTGTATGCTTCACTGCAAGGTTCAAAGAGTCCAGACAAGGTTCTAGAACCCCGTAAAAGCAGGCTCAAAAGAATGGAAAGCGAATTGTTAGCCCTATTAAACTGAAAAAACACCTGATGAGAAAAGAATCCTATACCAAGAAGCTCTGCAGAAATTTCTTCACGAGTACGAAAATTATAAGAATCAGACAGAGATCCCTGTGGTTATTAGGCACAGCACGGACAACGATGGACATGGTGACATAGGACCTGTGTCCAACGATAGAACTGACCAACCAAAGAATAACGGGAAGGCCCCACAACATATCGAGCATGTATTAATTAAAAAGCACCCTCCCACATACATTGAGGAAAAAAGGTTCAAGTCTTTATAATCTATTAAATGAGGATCCCAACATAGAGTGGACCGATACAGGTGAGATCATTGTGGAAGGAGCAAAGGTACAGGGATCGAACATCGTAGACATCGTCCATGATCTGGTGAGAAAGTGGGATAGGCCCTCACCATCAGGATGGTACCAGAGTAAAGCAAGACTTCAGCAAATACTGTAAATGTCCCTAAAGCAATGATAGGAAATCTGAACAGGTTAAAAGACTTGGAACATGCATCGCACATGCCAAAATTGAAAACGTCATCACCCCCGGCGGTAAAACCTCTGAAGAGGAGAAAGAAGAGGTTAAACAACGGTCAACCCTACCCACGTGCCTCTAAAATACGCAAATGGCTAACATATTAAGAAGATATTATTTTAACATTTCTAGCCCAGCCTCCTACGGTGGCGTAGATAGACTGTACAGAAGTGTTTACAATGCTGGAATAAGGAAGAAAGATGTTGAGATGTTTTTGCGGGAGTAGGACACTTATACACTTCATAAGCCTGTGAGAAAAAGGTTTAAAACAGCCAAGACAACAGCGGCATCGATTGACTATTTGGCAAGCAGATTTAACAGACATGCAAAGATATTCAGTGTATAACGATGGTTACCGCTACATCCTATTCATAATTGATGTATTCTCTAGATAACTGTGGCTAATTCCTCTGAAAAATAAATCGCCTGAAACAGATGTTAAAGCCACCAAAACGTTGATGTTGAAAGAAAACAGGGTTCTTGGCTATTTTTGTACGGATATGGGGAAAGAATTTATAGGCAGAGCTTTTCAGAACATGTTGACAGAGTATAATATCAGCTACTGAAAGAGTTCAACGTACCATAAAGGAACGCATGCACTGCTATTTTACACAAAAAACACATACAGATATATAGGCATTCTGGAATCGTTGGCCTCATCCTGCAACCGCTCACACCATCGCACGATTGGGACAACACCTAACTAGATTTTAGAAAGAGGTAAGCGCACAAAGTCCGATGTGAGAAGAGATGGAATACCACCACCACACTCTGCGCGTTTCAAAATCAATGATTATGTGAGACTGTCGCGTTCGGGAAATAAATTCGCGAAGGGATTTGAGCAAGGCTGGACACATGAGATTTTTAAAGTTACGACTATGAGACCTAAAGGCGAGATAATGCTGTATTACGTTGTAGATTTGAATGGGGAAGAAATTGCAGGAGGCTTTTACCGCGAGGAGATGCAGAAAGTGACATTTAATTTAGGAAAAAATATGTTTAAAATTGAAAAAATTTTAGGAAGCAAAGGTACAGAAAAGAGAAAAGTGTACCTGGTGAAATGGCTAAGGTACCCAGAAAGCTTCAACACCTATATAAAAGCTGATGCAATAATGAAGCTTAAATAGTATGCAACATGGTGCCTTAGCATTTCTACGTCACACTTCCGTCCTCTTCGTCCTTGTCTATATCCTAACAACACACTAGGCAACTTTGTAACAGAAATCTATGGACCCATTGAATTGGGTCGTGATTCGTATGAGGTGGGGATATGTGAAATTCAGTTGGACACCCTTTTTTTAAATACTGACTATGAAGAACCCGTTTTTACGGTTCTTAGAGACATTAATGAGTGTGAAAAACCCGGCGTAACTCGGGTGAAACCATATATCGCCCGGATTGGGGATGCACGGTATTACAGTACAGTAGTAACACAAGGTCCGGGCCGTTATGGTGCGGCTGAGGATGTTGTGAGAGACTTAAACGTAAGTTTAAAAACCTCAAATCTTACGGCTGATTTAGTATACGAAATCGTAAGCAAAGAAGACCCTGTACATACTGTGACCCTAAAATCACAGGCTAACAGAAATATTAAAGAAAAAGGGCTGTTCAAAATTATAACCTAGGGGCGATGTCGATCAGCCTTCCAAAGAGATACCTTTCACGAGGTACAACTTGACTTGTCCAGCCTATTGTATCAGATGAAATTGGAGAAACTGGTTGCTGGCTATACACCTCCAGACATGTGCTATATTTACAGCAATATAGTGGAGCACCAGTTTGTTGGAGATACCTAGGCACGCTTGCTGCGCATTGCAAACATTCCCATCCATAGAGTGAAGAGCATGAGTATTATACTGTATGACATGCCTCATTATGTGAATGTCGCGACTAATCTAATAACCAACATCTCAATATATATAAGAACGACTGGGGGAAAAAATTTCCCATTCGTTGATGGGAGCTTAACAGTGAAGCTGCACTTTCGACGCACTGAGTTATAATGGACAGAAAGCCTTTCACATCTATCGAGGTGTGAGATACCAGCGTGGTAGTGAGTGGACTTCGATCCATTTTTTCAACCATACTACTTACAGCTCTCCCCCTGCTGAAGAGGGGTGCCAGATACTTCGGGAGGAAAGCGCTACAATCAGGTCTTAACACTGCAGAAGACATATTGGCTCGGGCTAAACCTAAAGAAGCTCTAAAAAAACACTTAAAGCGTACAAGGGACGAAATCGTCAAAGATGCAAAGAGAAAAATGCGTGGTGGTGGGAAGAGAGTTGTCCGGAAAAAGGGATTACCCCCACGTGGTGTGTGTTGTTAAACGTAAGAGGATATAAAAAAAGAAGTGTTCTAAGCGAATGAAACCTATGGTTTGCGATTTTTTTTTTACTGATATAAGCTAAGGACATTGATCTCATGAATCATAGACTGTTTACTACTTGTCGAGAGAGGTGGTACTATTTCTGACACGTCATGGCACGCTTCATCCATCCATGTAGTTCACAATATTGTAAATCGGAGCTGTCCCTCTTTGATATGCCTCCAACTGAAGTTTCTATTGAGCACAGTGACTTTATTACGATTAACCCGTTAAACACAATTAGTTCCCCGAGTACTCCAATAGAATTCATGATACCCAGCTCAGGCCCTTACTTTTTTGACCCAAGTTGTGTGCACATGTACGCTAAACTACGTATAGCCCATTCTGTTGGAACAGACTGCGATGACAAATATGCTGTATACCCTGAAACAAACTTTCTGTACTCCATATTAAACCAGTGTGATGTATATTTAAATAATTTCAACATATCGGCAGGAATGGGGTACTATCACCTACAAGCCTATCTGGAAAATGTGCTGAACTCTTCCAAAGAAGCGAAGGATACCTTTTTAAGTGCCGAAGGCTATTATCAAGCTAAAGACGAAAATAGTATAAAGGACAAATTTAAAAATTCTAAAAAGACAGTATATGAATGTTGGACGCTTGCACACAGACTTCACATTCGAGGAGAAGTTGCTTGCAAATGGGGTGGATATGAAAATAAAGCTCACCCGCACGAATCTTGAGATCTGTTTAAATCTGGATGCTGTTCAAGAAGAGGGAGCAAAACCCGTTGTGATTCACATTATGGAGACATACCTCCGCGTACGGAGAGTGAAACTAAGTTCGCCTAAAGAAATAGAAATTGAGAAAAACTTACTACATGCCACAGTCAAATACCCAATTAATAGAGCACAAATCAAACTATACACGGTGCCAGCAGGACTGGCCCCGAAACAGAGAGAAAACATCGCCCTAGAAAATGTACCTAAAAAGATATTAATTGGAATGCAGGAACACAATTCGGTGAATGGAAAATATAAAAAGAATGCCTTTAAATTCGAGAATTTCTGCCTTAAAAATATAACTCTATACATCAATGTCGTTGCGTTCGGCAGGGCTATGGATATGGATTATTCATCAGAGGCTCTGTTCCCTCTTTTCGCGAGAGTATATAGTAATCTGGCCCATATTGCAGGTGCTTGTGATGAGCTCGGGTTTGGGGTAACACAGAAAGAATTCATCGATCAATTTAATCTTTATCCGTTTTTCATCACACCTGATTTATCTGCTAGTGTAAATACACACTTAAGTCCACAACTGAGTGGAAACATCTCAGTCAGATTGGAATTTGCCATGCCGATAGATGCGCCTATTAGTGTACTAGTATACCTCGAGTCACAAGCCCTAATAGAAGTTGATAGATTTAGGAGCGTTGTCACTGACTTTTAAAATGGATGCGAATACACTTCAGAGAGTAATGAATAGTGAACGAATCACGTTTCAAATTTATCGGTGTGTTTGCGAAGAATGAAATATTGAAATTGCCAACTACGAGAGATTGCGAGTCTTATTGTGAATACATATGTTATTGGTAGTGAAGGGATTCATTGGTTTGTAATCTGTTTTAAAAATAGGGACCGCATGTACTATTTTGATTCACTTGGGACTCAGCCTGGAGTAACCCTGTTATTGTAAAATTTATCGAGCAGTTGTAGATCCTCAAAATTGTATGGAATCCCTTCCGGCTACAAGGATATTTTAGTAATACTTGCGGGAAGTACTGCCTTTCATTTCTCATGCATATGTCACGTGGTAAGGAATTTATAAATTTTAAAAAATTATTCGCGACCCTTATTACACTCAACGAAACGACGAAATGGTATGCAGACAGATATAAAGCCGTTTTCTGATTGTGCGCACTCGGTGTATAGTATGATGTTTTGTTCGTATAGATATATAATTGCATCCAATAATATTAGTTTGTGTATTCTGTAGCTTATTTAAGATGGTTATTGTACTAAAAACATGATTTCTTTCATTTAATAAATTGATGAAAATACATTGCGTCTTCTTTTTACCAGAAAAAAAAGCTCGAAACAAAAGAAAAAACATATTATTTCGTTAATGATGTGCAATCAGTGGGCTGACTGAGCGGTAAAACTTCTACCTCCGTATTCAGGTCCACGACATGCGTTTCTTCAAAATGACGAGATTGTATAACACGAGTCAAATCCTCATCGGACCTTAAAGGAGAAAGAATAATTAATTAGTTCATACTGAATCTTATTTAATAAAAACCCAATTGCTTAAAACATTTGCAGTGTATTACTATGTGAAGATATCTTCGAACCACTCAAAGAAGTTCCTTTAAGAGAAAATGCCGAATAACATTTCATTTATTATGGAATTTATAAAATTATTGAAACCTTGCAAAAGTTTGCTATAATAAAATTCAACGAGTCAAAACAGGACTTTAGCATAATATTAATTGCAAACTAATCTATAATTGCGGATACCTACTATTTTAATGAAGCATTTTAAATGTGATGAGATGAATTACTACAACCCTCCATATATAAATGACAAGCACACTAAAATAAATAACAAGTTCGCGAATAATTGGCTTCAAAAAATAAAATTACAGGCACATAATTACTTACATTTCTACGGCAACCCCTTGCGCCGGATCGTAAGGAGCGTCATTGCAAATATCATCAATGGTTTGTGTTGGAAATAATCCGTCCCGGTCGGGTGCGTTAAAAAGATTAATTGTAGACAACGGGACAGGTCTCCATCTTGATATAAATCCGGTAAAATATAAAGTTGTCGATTCATGACGGAGGGAATGTGTTCGTTTATTCATTGGTGAAAATAACTTCTGTGAGTTCCAGCTGAAAATACTCACTTTTTTATGCACGATCCCCAAACACCACCCTCAAAAGACTAATAGGCGGCTCGTAAGTTTGCTGATTGGTGGTCAATGTAACTGGGCGGGGCTATGTTAAATTTGTGTATCAATCGTAACACCGATATAACGGACCCACGCTTTGGACATCCTGATTGGTCGTCTTCACGACTAATGGTGTCTTTATCGGTTCATTCTCTCCGTAGATTTATTTTCAATGCTCACATCTCAAGGTGGATGAGCTCACTTGCACGCTTTGTCACGACAATATTTTGCATTAATATTTGCGCCCAAACTATTCTCAGCTTTCCCATTTTGGAACCCACCCCTTCATGCAATATTCTCTCCCCCTTCGCAACAACCCATTTGCAACAACCCCCCTTTTCAAAAACCACCTTTGCACCATCCCCTCACCCCCTTTGCATATACAAAAGGAGTTTAACCTTTGGTAGCTTCCGCCCGAATTATTCATTCTGACGAAGGTCAAGCTTCTCACTCCACCTTAAACCTACAGTTTAACGTGGAATCCGAAACACCAGCAACACAGCGTCTTAACCACTAGGTCACCCAGAGTGCCCATTTATTTACCAACCAATTGTGTGGAAGGATGAACAGTTGGGTTTGCTGCGTGTTGGCTGCCGTCAGCGGGTCTCGAACCCGTGGTCGATGGATTCGTAGTCAGTGACGCTAACCACTACACCACCGAGGCGCATTCATATTTATATTAAAGGAATTATAAATATTTTTGTTTTTCTTTCCGATCCTTTTTTATATTTTTTAAAATTTTGATGTGACTTCGACCATCATAAACAAACTCGGTAAATGAGTTCCAATATACTTATGAAAAATTGAAGCTATGGATATTATATCCATACAGAATAAACAAGGCTTTCTTTGTGTGTGTGTGCGTGTGTGTGCCGTCTTCAGTTTTCCGACTCTCTCTCTCTCTAACTCTCTCTCTGTCTCTCTCTTTCTCTCTCTCTGTATATAATAGAGTTTAAATTCAGTTTACTTTCACAAACAATAATAATAATATTGGTAAAAACAATAAATAGGAATGCGCTGAGGTTCAACGTAGGTGGTCTAGCCGATCTGCGGTTTTGGAGTGACCTTGGTTAAAACAAGTGCTGTATAACGAGTTTATACCGTTAGATTCTTCTGCCTTTCTTGGAATAAAAAAAGTTGTTTTCAAAGAAAGGATCGCGGACAAGTTTAGGGATTTAAAATGTTGTATGAATTAAAATTTTTAGTTTTTTAATAATTATTCAGTATGATTGTAAGATTTTTCTTTTAAATGTACAAGTTCATCACATCATGAATAAGACAGTCATGCAACAAGAGGCGTGTGTGTTTGAAGGTAATCTATGTTTTTCACTCTACCTTAGACCTAGAGTATACACAATTGGCACACGGGCAGCATATGTTTGAATGTAATCTATGTTTTTCACTCCAACTTAGACCTACAGTATAACACGGAATCCGAAACATAGTACGGAATACGTCACTAAATTTTTTATTTTATTCGTGTTGCAAAAGAGTACACGTATCTTTTTGAAAAATTTAGATAGTATTTTAATATATATACATATATAATATATATATATATATATATATATATATATATATATATATATATATATATATATATATATATATACGAAAATTATTTCACGAAAGTAACACGTGAAAAATATTTATGATGAAAAGAACCACGAAGGAAAGGGAACGACGTTCGTGAGGATGTCATTAGACGAAAGCGCTTGAGCATCATTCTGTGTTTCCTTTCCTTCGTGGTTCTTTTTATCATATATATATATATATATATATATATAGGGTGTGACCGTTGCCCTCCAAAAATCAAAAAATGGTCCTACAATGCTGTTCAAAGTTTTAGTGTTGTGTATTTATCTAGGAAACACCCCTGTAAATTTTCTTGGAGATCGGTGCATGTTTGAGCTAGCACCGTCGTACCAGCAAGTATTGCTATTTCAGCTTATGAACTTCATAAATAAGTGTGAAAATAGCACATTTTATCAGATTTTCATTTCCGGGTCTGGAACGCTGACCCACAAATTTTCCACGTATTATTTTATTGCATTTAATTTTAATGATGCTCTTTTATTTTCCCTTGACAGTGATTTGATGTTGTGAATAGAGAATTTAATCATGGATACACGGCAAGATGATGAGTATGTCAGAATGTGATTGGGCACCGTATCCCGAGAAGAAGAAAAGGAAATAAAGGGCTGCAAACTGCCAACTAATAGGCAGGTCTTACTTTGTCTGTTAGCAAACCTTCGGGATATGCATTGGGACCAGGCTTTATCTGCCACCATTGACAATGTGCTTTTGCATTACCAGAAGGCGAATGTCCCGACCATTACAGGCGGGAACAATATTGGCCGAGTGATTAAAACTTACTATGACAAAGACTACATGATGCTTATGAAAAAGAATGAGGATAGAAAACGGGCTGATGATCCTGGAATTATGAAGTTTAAATCAGAATTGAGCCTGACGATGAAATTTTATAAGAACACAGTGTTGAAAGACATGGCGGCTGCGAAAAAGGGGAAAACTCAGGCCGAACAAAATGCCATCGATACTGACATACTCTTTATGAAAAGCATGCTAAGTGACAGAGTAGCTACCTACTCTGGGGTAAACAAAGTACTCACAGAAAAGGTTCAGAAGCGACAGAAAAGGCAGATGCGAGAAGAGAAGCGACAAGAGAGAGAGCAATGTGATCATGCTGAGAATGTACAGGCTGATATTGATTCACCTATTAGCTCTGATGAGGACGATGACATTGATGAGGCCAGCACTGCTGAACCAAAGAGAAAACATCGGAGAACAGTGAAAGAGGGAGTTTCAATTTTTGTGCCCCATGATATTCTGAAGTCGGCAGAACTTGTTTCATGCATTGTTCGAAACAACATCTCGCCGACCCAGCTGAGTGCAATTGTGTACTCCCTTGTATCTGCATGTGGTGGAGATACATCAAAGCTGAGTCTAAATGCAAGGACGGCCCACCGATACCGAGCTTCCATCGTGTCAGAAATAAGTTTAAAAATCATGGATGAATGGCAACCATCAGACAAAGTACTGGTGCACTGGGATGGTAAACTTATGGACACGCTGGATTCCAAAGGCACTGATGACCGCCTGCCCATTCTTGTGTCTGGTGTCAATGGCACAAAGCTTCTTGGAGTCCCACCTCTTCCGCATTTGACTCAAAAAGCTGGCCTGGTTCAAGGAGACTTGATATCAACAGCAACCAAACAACTTCTGGTCGATTGGGAGTGTGAACAGAATGTCGTTGGTATGGTTTTCGACACAACTTCATCCAATACAGGTAAACCTATTTCAAACATCAGCGTGAATTTATCACGACATTAATACCAAAATACAGTGAATGATTTAACAGAAATCTGCAAAAAGCACGTGCCTGAAATGGTGGCCTTAAACTACAATTACATTTTTTTTTCAGGACAAAAAAAGCAGCTTGCGTCTCCCTCCAAAAGGAATTAGAGCGTGCCGTATTCTGGTGCGCCTGTCGCAGGCATGTGGGCGAAGTCATCCTAGGTGTTTGCTGGGATTGCTTGAAAGTGGAGGGCTCTTCAAGTCCAAACATAATGGTTTTCCAGAGGTGAGTCATAAGCTTTACAAAATAACAAGGAATATTATTATCTAATGAACAAATTTAGTGGAATTTCTTTTATTAGACTTATAAGATATACTAACACCAAGCAAATGATCGATCATATCAATCTTAATACCCCTAAAACAATATTATAGATTAGTACGAAATACAATAATCCCAATAATTGCATTTCTAGGTTCAAGAACCATTTCTCTCAACTGGCGTACAATGAAAAAAAGAAATACTACTACCCCGCAATGCCTGGAGTGTTTGAGGAGCGCCAGCAGGAGATGGTTGACTTCTTCCGTGAATCTCTAGCCCAACCATTTACACGTGGCGACTACAAGGAGCTGGTAGAGCTTTGTCTGCTACTTGTAACTAAAGGATCCGAGCCAGTGAACTTCACAATGGTCTACCCCGGCGCACTTCACAAAGCAAGGTGGATGGCTAAACTGCTCTATACACTCAAGATTGTTCTTTTGTCAGGCCAGATCAAAGAGCAGTTTCCCAAAGCCGAGGTTGTGACTAAAAGTCAAATCAGCAAGTTAGAACGGTTTGCTGTGTTCACAGTCGCTGTTTATGTTCCATGGTGGATTGTTTGCCCCGTTCCAGCAAGTGCGCCACTGAATGACTTGAATTTGGTCGAAACCTTGGCTGAATTTGCCCCATATGACGCCACAATAGTTGACAAAGCACGTGTGGCACTCGGTAGACACACTTGGTACCTAACTGAGGAGTTGGCCCCACTGGCTTTGTTCTCGTCCCAAGTACAAGAAAGGACAAAAGAGGAGATGAGGAAGGCCCTTCTTTGCCATGAAGGCACTGAAGTTACTAAGAGAGTGGGGCTCAATCATGGGGGCTATGGAAAGCCATATCTTCCCCCTGTCCCAGAAAGTGGCACTGCCCTGGTGGACCTAATTGGGCCTGACTCAAGCCGGTTCTTCACCATTTTAGGCATGCCCTATCAGTTTCTCCACAGTCCAGCCAGTGAATGGGCGGATCATGACGACTACCTGAACATGAAACGGGTTGTGGACAAGCTTCAGGTCGTCAATGAGGCTGCAGAGCGTGGTGTAAAACTTTGCCATGACTTTCTTAATGTTGCCAGGGATGAGGAGCGCTTTCAAGAAGTCCTTCAAGTAGTTGAAAATGACAGACTCCGCGTTCTCATGTACCATGAGAGAATAAGAATGATTAACTTTTTTGTGTTAGTGATAACAGCTTTTAATTAAGACAGGCAAATGATTTGTGTTAATATCCCTTATGATGGTTGTGTAATCTCATATATAGGCGCGTATATGGCCCTGGGGTGGTTCGAATCGACGGGGGTTCTGGTAGGGAGAAAGCAACGGATATTTTCTCGCAATACTTTTCTTCTATAATATTCTAATTTCTTTCTCTCGCTATAGGGTCGACACGACAGTTGTTAATTCTTCTCTTTCCATAATACTCTGATACTTTCTCTGACGGTTCGCCGATTTTCTTTTTATAACTTATCGGGAACTATTTTCTCTATTTACTAAGTTCTCGGAAGAGAGCCCAACTCGAAGAGGAAAAATAAAAAGTTTCTCTCACTGTAATTTACCTCTAAAAATGTACAGGTAGTGCTCTGAATTTACAGGGGTAGAGGTTCTACCTCTTTCGACCATGGCTCAGGCCGGAATCTAAAAATTAAGGAGGCAAGGGGCCTCTGCCTCCTCGCAGCGAGGCTGCTAACAAGGGAGTCTCGTAGTAGTGACCAAAGAAGAGTGAAGTCTAAGAAGTGAAGTGATTTTACAATTACATGCTTTATATATAATCTGAATTTTTTGGGGGGGTGAATGCAGTTTGAAGGTTACGTTTCCCCCTTTTAAACACATGATCAGATGAAAGATTCCAAATAAAAAAATAAATAAAATAAAAATGATCGTTTTCGCCGACTATGCATTTCTAAAGGGCGACATAATTTCATAGTAGTACATAAGTACAGTCTAAGTATCATACATCGTTGAGTACGTATTAATTTTGGTTCATTACAATTACCAATTAATTCATATTCACTTATTATTGTTTAATTACAATCCTATTTAAAGTACATTACAAGTTATTATCATTAATTACAGTTTCATTAAAGTACATTATTATATTATATATTAAATCATTACATTTAATTACAATTTTAGCAAATTGTTAATTGACATATGTACTACTGAAGTAATCTAAATAGGTGATACAATTGATATAATGAAGGGGAGTTAACCGTTGTTTTATAATTTAAAGGGGATTAACAACAATGTTATATATTTATAGTTAACAATAATTATGCTAAATTATGTCAAATATTATTAGAACCTGGTTGGTTATCAGAGTTTGAAAGTCTAATTAGCCAGCGATGCGGAAAGCGGACAAAAATACGGTGTACTTTTCATTGGAAGTACACAGACATTTATGATAACGTAATACACAAGTAATATAGAATTTGAATGACAATTAGGTAGAAATAGTAAGTACAAGTAATGAGAACGGGGATAACTATGTGAAGTAAACCGATAACGAACTAGTGGCCAGGCAGGGAAACAATACAGTATATTATAATAATATAACATACAACATAACACCTTATGTTATAAATTTGGGCCAGAGCGAAAGGAGATTTTTATATTAGAAGCTTTCGATTTTGCTGTGATTAGTGAATTCGACCACTTACCTAAGCATTTATGAATATCTTGCGAGAGGTGAACGCACTTAAAAGAAAAATATAAGAAATACATGTGGATGTATTTACATGTACGTAACACAATAGGTTGTGTGCGTAATATAGACACGCATAAAATATGGACTGATAGGTTGATAGGCATCAGTAGACAATAGGTAGGACACAACATATAAACAATGATGTATAGAGAATGAAGTTTTTTATTATTATTATTAAAGAATTTACCATACATTGAATAAGGAAGATGTCCAAATACTAAACACGTGATTCAGTGTTCAAGGTATGGAAAACGTGAAGAGAATTAAGTTACTTTATGACGTCATAGTTATTCACATTATGTCATACGTACAGTATAAGTCATTATTACAAAAGATGAATTAGAGAAATACAGTAATGAATAAAGAAGTACAAATCGAAATTCTATCCAAAACTCGCTTAGGCGAGTTTGGTTTCTTATGTAAAAATGAACATTCAACATAAAAACCATACAAGCATAAGTACTGCATGAAGGCAATGAATCCATATAATGATGGTATAGGAATTGTTCATTGTTCATTTTTACACACACACATATATATATATATATATATATATATATATATATATATATATATATATATATATATATAAATGTAAAAGTGAACAATGAATAATCAATATTCATTTTTACATAAGAACCAAAATCGCTTAACGCGTGTTTGGATAAAAATTTTATTTGTTGCTTTCTACTTTTGTCTGTGTCACAACCCTACGATCTACCATTTCTATGGTTTAGTCGTATCGATTTTCCATTTGCTATAGAAGTTATTATAATTAATTATGATTGTCTTGCATCCCACCCTCGTCCCTAGATTATGCATACACATTGCATATAACAGGATTGGAACCCGAGGTTGTACTTCTTAGTCATTAATACCCACTCTTTGTCTCTAATTCGTTCTTGTAAATCTTCCTAATAATGATTTTGTCCTATACGTACAAATTCAATAACTATGACGTCACATTTTCCCGTCATTAATTTCCATTCATCATATCTCTAGTATTCAATGTATGAAAATTCTTTAACACCATAATAAAAACTGTACACTCTATAGAAGTCATTATTTATATGTTATGTAGTATAAATATAACTATTATTCGACCATATCCCACCCCATACGTCCATATCTTATCTTGATCATTATCATATGTCAATTTTATTAAATATTCATTTTGCTCGTGAAATGCAAAACTTTATGCATTCGTTCGAAAAAGCGCAAATACGTTCTCGTATTATTTTTTTATTATTTTTTTTCAAGTGCGTTCACCCCTCACAAGATATTCATAAATGCTTAGGTAAGTGATCGAATTCGCTAATCACAGCAAAATCGAACGCTTCTAAGATAAATATCTCCTCTCGCTCTGATTCAAATTTATAACATGTTATAACATATTATAACATATTATGTTGTATATAAATTATCTCGTATGTGCCCATGTACTTGTGTTGTACTAATAACCATATATAATAACCATATATAATAACCATATATAATAACCATATATTATAACCATATATAAATATAAAAACACTAAGAATTGTAAACGACGTAATGTACTTCAATGAAACTGTAATTAAATGTAATGATTTAATATATAATGTAAGAATGTACTTTAATAGAACTGTAATGGACAATCATAAGCGAATGTGAAGTAATCCATAATCGCAATCATAATTGTACTAAACCAAAACGAAAATGTACTCAGTAATGTACTTAAATTGTACGAAATGATATCGCCTTCAGAAATGGACACTCGGCGAAAAATACGATGTTTTTATTTTTATTTTTTTAAATTTTTATTTGGAATCTTATCTTTCAAACATCTGATCATGTGTTTAAAAGGGGGGAAACTTAACCTTCAACTGCATTCCCCCAATATTTAGATAATATATAAATCATGTAATTGTAAAATAATGTCACTTCTTCTTAGACTTCACTTCGATTAACACTCCCTTGTTAGCAGCCTCGCTGCGAGGAGGGGGCAGAGGCCCCTTGCCTCCTTAATTTTTATATTCCGGCCTGAGCCATGGTCGAAAGAGGTCGAACCTCTACCCCTGGAAATTCAGAGCACTACCTGTACATTTTTAGAAGTAAACTACAGTAAAAGAGTTTTTTTTATCTTTTCCTTCGAGCCTTGTTCTCTTCAGGAACTTAGTCAGTAAAGTCGATAAGTTATAAAAGAAAAGTCGATAATTTTAGTATCAGAAAAAGTATCAGCGTATTATAGAAAGAGAAGAATTAATAACTGTCGACCCTATAGGGAGAGAAAAGAATTAGAATGTTATAGAAGAAATATCCGTTGCTGCCTCCCAAACAAGAACCCCCGTCGATTCGAACCACCCCAGGGCCATAGACGGAGGATTCAAACATATATATATATATATATATATATATATATATATATATATATATATATATATATACAGCGTTTGAAGTGTGTAGTGTTATTTTTTGCTTTTTTTCTTGTCATTTTTTTTTTCATTTCGGATTAATTGTATTTCTTTTATTGTTAATATTGGGATTTGTTTAAGTGTGTTTTAAATAGTGAAGTTATAAATAATCCTAGTTTGATAATAAATGAATAAAGGATTTATCTTCTTTGATTTCGCGGAATTTTCTTTATAAGAAAATATAGAAGGTATACAGAAAAGATTGTCAAAAGTAAATAGACACTTTTGGTTTGGCTTTAAAGTAAATGAAAGCGATTCAGGTCTCTCGAATTATAGGTAAATTGAATATTATTCTTATAGAAAATATTATTGGAATAATATACAATATAAAGAGTCCTGTGTATTTCTTTTATTATTAATATTGGTGTTTTATTTAATTCTTTTGCAAAACCATGGATTAATTTTCAAGTGTATTTCTTTTATTGTTAATACTGGGGATCGTTTAACTGTATTGAATTAATTCGATCAAATTAAGGAGAACGTCTCTCTTGCCTTTAATAAATAAATAAATAAGTGGCAATTCATCTATATATAAATAAATAATTAAAATAAATAGTGTTCTCTGGCAACTCATCTATATATAAATAATTAAAATGGTGGTATCTGGTAAACCTCCTTATATAAATAAATAAAAAAATAAATGGCAACTCATCTATATATAAATAAATAATTAAATTATATATTTATTTCTGGCAACTCACCCTAATAAGGTACACCTGAATATAATTCAATTATATAGGAGTATCTGGCAACTCCAGACGCTCTATATAACAGCTGCGGATCCCATGGACGTTCACTATGCGACAGACGCCGGTGGATGAAACAATTCTCTCCTCTCTCCTTCCTAAGTTAAGGCTTAGGTTAGGGTTTCCCTTTGAGGGGTGAGGATATCCCACCTTCTCTCCCAAAGACCTCCTCCTTCGCCTTTCTCTCCCTCTCTTAGGTTAAGGTTACCCCTTTGGTGGGAAGTCATCCTCCCTTCTCCCGCCAAAGCTCCCTCCCCACTTCATTGCAGCTTGGGGTATAACCCCTCCCCCTTGTTGCATAACCCCCTCCCCCTTTGCAGTATCCCCCTTGTTGCAAGACCCTCCCCATTTGCAACTTTCCCCATCTCCCTTTGCAACATTGATCAAAATTTGCAACATTGCCTTGCACTCGTCCATTTTGCACCCACACTACTACGGTCTAACCTTTTCTTGAACTGATCCACAGAGGAACTGTTCACAACTTCTGAAGGTAGCCTATTCCACGTGTCACAGATCTTATAGATAAAGTAATTCCCACGCACACTAGTGCTAAACCGTTTCAAATCCAATTTCCAACCATTTTTGCGAGTTGAGTTATCGCTAAAACCAAATATGGTTCTAAAATCGACATCGTTGAACCCGTGTAAGAGCTTGAAAACCTCGATGAGTTGACCGCGCAGCCTCCGAGTTTCCAGCGAAAACAAATTCAGGGCGCGTAAGCGTCGATTGTAGCCCATATGCCTAATGAAAGGGATTAACTTTGTGGCCCTCGCCTGGACTCGCTCCTGCCTGTCAATATCTTTCCTGAGGGTGGGCGACCAGAACTGCATACTCCACGTGCGGCCGAACCAGGGAATTGTACAGCGAGAGCAAAATCTCCTTGTTCCGAAACTGAAATTGCCTCCTGATATAACTCGACAGCTTCTGGGCTTTCTTTTCCACCTCTACGCACTGTTTGGTAAACTTAAGGTCGCTGCTAATTAGCACACCCAAGTCCTTTTCCAAAGCAGTGGCGTCGATATTACTCCCCAACATGGAGTAGTCCGACTTGGGATTGGCATAGTCTTTGTGAATGACCTTGCATTTACCCAAGTTAAACGGCATTTGCCATTTTTCGGACCACTCTCCTATCCTACCTCGGTCCGTACGCAGTTGCTCGATCGCTTCGAGCGTCCCAATATTGGCCCCAAGCTTGGTGTCATCAGCGAATTTGGTGATCCTACTGACGATGGCGTCGATATCATTTATGTAAATGATAAAGAACAGTGGCCTCAAAATGGAACCCTGAGGAGCCCCGTTAGTGACCGATGCCCAACCCGAACTAGCCCCTTTAATTACAACCCTCAGCCGCCTATCCTTCAGCCTGTTTCCAATCCAGCTACCTACCACCGATACCCAGCGCGCGGACTTTCGCCATTAGCCAGCGGTGAGGTACCTTATCAAAGCCTTTCTGAAAGTTAAGATAAAGTATAACAATCGCCCTACTCTTATCGTACTCACGCCACATGACGTGGAAAAACTCGAGCAAGTTGGTGAGACTCGACCTATGCCGTCTAAACCCATAGTGTGAGTCCCCAAGCAGCTTGTTGGAATCCAAATGGTGAACGATCCTATCCATTATTATCCCCTCTAATAATTTACCTACAACTGAAGCGAGACTAATGGGACGATAGTTCCCTGGACTTTCGTGATCCCCGTTCTTAAAGATAAGGGTCACGTTGGCTTCCCTCCAGTCACCTGCTACTTGCCCCGTCTCCAACGATTTGTTGAAGACTGTAACCAGGTGGGGAGAGAGAGAGAGAGAGAGAGAGAGGAGAGAGGGAGAGAGAGAGAGAGAGAGAGAGAGAGAGAGAGAGAGAGAGATAAAAGGAGTTATAAGCACAAGAGAAAGCCTCATTGACCTTTTGGTCCACTCGGGAAGGTTCCTCTTATTAAACTGGTTCATTTTCAACCTATTCCAGCAGTAGTAGGAAAATGGATAGAAAAGCATAACGCTCTCTCCCCACCCTCCGCTCCTTCCCCGCCAGAGGCGGCTACGAAAAAGGTTAAAAAAATAAATTGACCCTGGAAAAGTAAACAAGAAAATTTTACCGGAAAGAGGAGGATACAGTATATACTGTAAGCTAGCTCTACAGTTGCGTTATACACACATAGAGACCATACACTAGATAACATCGCTGTATAAACTAACCAATAATATACTTGTGCTGATCGCATATCAATCACTTGGGATCGTCACAAAAACCTCGAACATACTGTATGGTTTTGACTTTATGCAAAATAATTACAGCTCTATTGACCGAGTTGTTCCTCCAACACAGACCCCATGACCTACTTCAGGCTAGCCCGAAAAGGATTGAGAGAGAAGTAAAGGTTAAGCTCTTCATGTCTACACCCATGTACGCGCAAAGCCATCATACCGACAAAGTAATGAAATTCTTCTACAGGAAATGGGTGGAAACAGGAAATAAGAGCAGAAATCATATTTCCCACACAATGTCCTCATCCATCACGTGCATCCAGCCACCGAAAGGAAAGAAAAAAAATTATGACGGCAGAAACGCAACTCCACCTCACCTAATCCAGGTCGTGCATTTTTTTTTTTTATTCGTAATTAAATTGTTTCTACAAAATATATTTCTATTCTATGCTTAAACATATTAACAAGGCAGGCAGGTGTGTGTGCGTGCGTGTTTTCTGTAATTGGATGTTTGTGATGTGTGTGTCTGCCAACTCTTTGAAAAAATGCCAAATTTCAACTTAGGTCGATCGCCATGAAAGGTGTTTAGACATCAAGTGATTGATATAATGAGTCGTTCATACTTCGCGGTGTTGTGCCACCACGAGAATAGAGAAAATCTCTTTACTGGGAGGAATATCAGTGGAAGGTCCCTGTATCTAGCCCCGTGTACTTGTTCTTTATGGAGAATGAAAGTGTTTCGTGGGTGAACACCCGTTGTTGCAACGGCATATTCAAGAGCTTCCCACTGAGAGGTGTTTATGAAGCAAGTGATAAAAAAATAAGTTGCTCAATGCTTGATCATGCTAAATTGGGCACAGTCAACCAGAGACGTCTCTCTAAAGTGGGGTGGAGAATTAAGTGTAGGAGGAAGTGTTTAAATAAATTCCCGCAGGGTTACGTTATAATACTTTTTCTTATATTATATTATATGTGAGGACAATCTTAAACCCTGAGAATATTCAGAACTTTGTCCAGCCCATCTTTAAACATTTTTAGAGTTTGGCTTGAAACAACCTCCGAGGGAAGTTGGTTCCAGATATTAACTATCATATTTTATAGGAGAAGAAATCACCACAGATGAAGGTACTACAGTAATTATTTCTTGTCGAATTAGTATTAAATGAGAATAATTTCCTGTATTCTATCCTGTGTATTCTTAATCTTTGAAGTAAACAGATTTAAGCGTTCTAATTTTCAGAGGTAGTTTTGCAGTCTCATTGAAGGGATCAATTTTGTTGCCCTTGCTTATACCCTTTCCAACCTTTTTATATCCTTCCTAAGGGAGGGAGACCAAAGCTGCACACAACACTCGAGTTGAAGTCTAACGAGTGAATTGTAAAGAGACATTACAATTTCCTTTTTTCTAAATGGGAACTATCTTTTAATATAACCTAGTATTTTTTAGGCCCTCTTTTCAACATCTGCACAGTCCTTTGACGGTTTGAGATTAATACTAATATGAATTCCTAAGTCTTTCACTAAATCAGTTTCAGTCAATTTCCTTCCCAACAGAGAGTAAGCGGTCTTTGCGTTCTTGTAATTCTCGTGTGAGAGACTTTGTCAAAGGCTTTTCCAAAGTTGAGATACACTATATCTGTTGCGCTAGTTGTTGTTGTTGTTGGTTAGCCGATCAGCCCACCCTGATCGAGCAAGACGGCGGCACGCAGGTAACCGATCCCCCTCTCCGGAGTGGACCAGAGCTTCAGCACACTAGTCATGTTGTGTTGTGTTCGTTGTTGTGCTAGAGCGATACAGTCTGTCGTACTGTGTTCAATTGTTTGTGGTGTGTCCTGGCACAGGTGGCAGGTGTCGTCTGTGGAGTTGTCCAGTCTGTGTTTATATGTCTGTAAGTCGTGCTAAGTTAACTCGATCCGATCTGCTCAGGCTAGTGTCTGACCTGTCAATGGGTGGCGGCTTCGCACCTAGGACCTCATTCGGACCCAGTCGTGTCAGTGCTTTGTGGGTTAGGTGTGTGTATGTGTTTTCTGTACTGTGTGATGTCTGTGGGGCATGGTATGGAATGGAGTATTTGGTTATAATGTCTCTCTGGTGTTACCGTAATGGTGCGAGGTGTTGGTGCATGATTGTACATGTAGTGGGAAGGGTGTTGTGGGTTAGTTGTCGCTGCTGCCATGAGTTGTGTTTCCCTCATGTCTAAATGTTCCCTAACTTTCAGTGTTTTTGTTTGTGTGTGCAGGTGTTCTATTGGTGTTGTTTGAGTACATCCTGTAATGGTATGAAGTGCGTTGTTTTGTATTGTCTGTAAGGTGTTTATGTGTGTGTTTGAGATAATGGGTGCCCAGCATGGGCTAGCATAGTCCATAACTGAGCGAATATATTGTTTGTATATGAGTGATATTGTTTCCTGATAGTGTCCAAAATTTGTGCCTGTAAGTACCCAAAGCGTGTTAAGTCTTGACGCACATTTGTTTTTAATGTCCTGAATATCGTTTGCAAAAGATAATGATGTGTTGTATGTGACCCCAAGTATTTTGGTCCTGTGAGTATGTGGAATGTTGGTGTTGTTTAGTGTAAGCTGTGAAGTTATCTGGTGTTCTCTTGTGTTGCTTGTTAGCAAGGTGATGGTTGATTTTGTGGGCGCTACTTTGAGTCTATTGTGTGTGAGCCAGTCCTGTATACTGTTTATGTATGTTTGTAGGTCATTTGTAGCGGTGTTGATGTTGTTCTGGGTGGATGTTAGTGATGTCAACTGCATATGATGATAAGGTAAGCTTGTTATCTACGGATGTTGGAATGTTATGCATGTATAAGTTGAACAGTGTTGGTGAGAGAACAGAGCCTTGAGGGACCCCGTTCGGAAAAAGTTTGTTTTTGGATGACTTGCATCAAATGTGACGTGAGTATCTTCGTGAAAGATAGTTGCTCAGCCACCTTTTGGTGTTATTGTGCATGTCTGTGTTGGGTATTTTGTGTATGAGAGGGAAACATGGGATTGCATCAAATGCTTTACTAATGTCTATTGTTGCTAATGGTGTACGTTGAGCTGGTCGTCTGGAGTTGATGTCATCCATGATGTGCTGCGTGAGGTTAATGAGTAATGTCGTGGTTGAGTGGTGAGGTCTGAATCGATGTTGAGTAGGCGATAGTAGTATGTGGGGTTTGGTGATTTGTAAGATTAGTCTTTTTGTTACTTTAGAAAGTGTGCATAGTAAAGTAATGGGTCTATAGGAAACTGGTTCTGTTGGATTTTTGTTTGGTTTGAGTAGTGTAATAATTTTGCCTTGTTTCCATATGTTAGTGCTGGTATGAATTATGCTGATGTTTGTGAGAGCTAGTATTCCCTGTGGGCCCAAGTGTTTAAGGTGTATGTTAGATATGTTGTCTGGTCCAGTAGCCTTCGAATTCTTAATGTTTTTGATGATCTTGGTGGTCTGGTCTGGATTGTAGGATGTAATGGTCGTGTCGAGTCTGTAGGTTTTCTTGAGTCTGGCTGTTTGTCTGTCTGCGTGTTTTTGGTTGTTGTCTCTGTTTAAGTGACTTATCTTTGCGTAGTGATTAACTGGAATGTTAGCTTTTTGTGTATATGTTGGGATATTATTTTGGCTGTGACAGATAGCCGCGTGTGAGGTGTGAATGCCACTGTTAGAGTGGGTAATGCTGTTTATAGTCTTTTATAGCTTGGATTTATCTGTGAAGTGGTTTAGTGTTGTTATGAATTCCCTAAATGTTTCTGTTTGTTTTTCTTTAAGCTTGTTGTTTATTTCTGTGTTGAGCTGTTGTATCTGCTGTTTTATGGCTTCTGTGTGTGGCATTTGTGTGTTATGTTTGAGGTTGTTACGTTGCCTTATGAAGTGGGCTATTTCTCTAGTGTAATTTGGGTTGTATTTCTTAATGTTGCCCTTTGGTATGTATTTGTTTGCATTATTGATGATTTGATGGAATGTCTTAAATGTTGTATTGATGTTTATGATTCGTGTGCTGTTTAATGTGGTGAATTGTTCCTCACTCTGTATTTTGAACTGTTCCCAATCAGCTTTCTTGTAATTTCTGTAAGTGTGCCTAAGGCTTTTGGGGCAGAGTGTAGGACGTGTTGTAATGATAATGGGCAGGTGGTCTGATGACTGTTTTTCTGTTTTCCAGTGTGTATGTGTTGCTAGTGAGGGGGAACAGAACGTTATGTCTGGGGAGGAGTTTGAGTATCCTGCTTGATGTGGTATGTGTGTATGTTCTTCTGTGTTGTTAAGAATGAAGAAGCTGTTTAGTTGTGTGGCTATGTTGGCGCCTCTGGTGTTGTTTTGGTTGTGCAGGTACCAACTAGTGTCTTTAGCGTTGAAGTCTCCTCCTAAGATGACATTAGTGAGAGAGGCCAGATTGTGTAACTGTGGATTGTAATTGGCTGGCACCTGAGCTGAACTCCCTGGTTGGATGTAAATGTGATTAGTGTGGTGTTGTGTTTTGCACTTGTTTTAATGTTAACTGCCTGTATTTCTATCGTGTTATCTGCTTGGATTGTGTTTGTAATGTTTTGGGTGGCATCACTGTAGGTAATGCTTTTACGTGTGTAAGTGATGAGTCCACCCCCGTGACCTCCAGTACGATCTTGACGGATCGCCGTGAAGTCAGGGAAGGTGGGTGGTTTGTGTGTGCGTTTTAGTTTTGTTTCTTGTATAACTGCTATGTGAATGTTTTGTTTCGGTGCGAATTCCCTGAGCTGCATGATTTTGTTTGTGAGGCCATCTACGTTGTACTGTAATATATTAATATTATGCTTCTCTGTGTGTCTCATGGTCCTATTGTGTCTATGTCTTTGTGTATGGTGACATGTGTAAGTTGTAGTGGGGCCTGGATTAGTCTTAATGTAAGAGTGGTCCGGGGAGCACGTCTGGCAGGCAATTGCTCCCCACAAATGAAAAAATAGCACGCTGATATAGGTCCGGCCCCGGCAGCCGATCCGCACTCTGACCGTGCCACGCACTAGGCCGTCGACTGCCTGTTTGGCCAACCGTAGACTACCCGCAGCATGGAGATTTGAGGAAGTTTGGCCACCAGCGCGTTCATGTCTTCGGTTTGACATCGACTCTTCTTCGCGTTGACGTTCCACGTTTTTTTGTGACGTTGACGAGCTGACGTGTCCCGCGCTGGAGGATACAGACAGCCACTGCTAGGAGCTTCCTCGTCAGCTGCTAACTTTTGGTTTTAATAGTGTGTGTGTGTGTGTGTGTGTGTGTACAGGGTGGGCCGTAAGTTTCCATACATAGGAAAAATAAACATTTTTTTATGGACAACCATTTTTATTTATATAATATGCTCTACATGGTTGCCATTGTTTTGAAAACACATTTCAATACGTGTTCCCCACTGTTGATGAACACGCATTAGCACAGTTGACGTTATGCTTGTAATGGCGTTGGTGATACGTTCCTTTAGATGATTTATGTCTCGTATCTTTTCCTGATACACCATGGCCTTCAAGTGCCCCCAAAGATAGAAATCAAGGGGGGTGAGATCTGGGGATCTGGGAGGCCACTCCACAGGACCACGCCGACCAATCCAAGCATCCGGAAACTGCTGATCAAATACCGACGCACGTGAAGACCATAATGAGGTGGAGCTCCATCTTGCTGGAAGTAAACTGGGAAGTTACCTTCCTCGTTTAGCAGGGATGGGAAAATCTCTTCTTGCAACATGTTAAGATACCTTTCGGCATTAAGATTTCCACTGACAAAAATTGGTCCAATAATTCTGTCACCCCATATCCCGGCCCACACCATCACTTTACCGGCACCTTGCATCTTCGTCGGACTCAGCCAGTTAGGGTTAGCATTACTCCAATAACGTATGTTTTGCCGATTAACCTCTCCATTGACGTAAAAATTTGCTTCATCAGTAAACAAGATCTTACGTCAAACGCATATTCTTAGGGTATCTGAAACATAAAAACAAACGTTTAATTTTTCCTATGTATGGAAACTTACGGCCCACCCTATAGATTCAGTTATTACTGTGAATCTATTAAAAGAACATTCTCTGTTATTTTGTGCCTATCCTTCGTCTGCAATGCTCTCTTTGTTGGAGTTCTGAAAATGTATTGCCCGCCTCTCTGCTAAATTGCTCTAATATTGACTCTAATATGACTCAAGGCAGTTGTTAGGGTATTCTAACAACTCTATTTGAGTTGTATTGTGGAAAAATTGTAACAGGTTTGTTAGACAAGATCTATGCCGCCTGAATCCATGTTGAGAACAAAAATTAATTTCTTTGATTCAAGGTGATACATAATACGTTCTGTAGTAATAGATTCCAACAGCTTGCCGACAACTGACTTTAAATTGATCGGGCGGTAATTACAAGGATTTTGCCTATCCCCTTTTTAAAGAATGTTGTTACATTTGCTAATTGCCAGTGGGTTGAAACTTTTCCTAATTCGAATAATTGTTTGAATATGGTTACGAAATCATTATCAAGATTTTGGTTAACACCTTTTATAGAGTAGTGAGAGAGTTATAAGGAGTTACAAGGAAAAAATGGAGCCTGAAAGAACTTTTGGTCCACTCGTGGAGATTCATGTTGTTAAACTGTTCATAGAAAACATAAGGTTCTCTCCCCACCCTCTGCTCATTTTCTGCCAGAGGCGGGTACGAAAATAGGTTGAAAAAACACCTTGATGGAAATATTTCGCAGAACACATCACCCGAAATTACATAACAAATAATAATTTTCTGATGTATTATAATGTGTTTTAATAGAATCTGCTATCCGTTTTTTGTTCAGTTGAACAGATTTTGAGATAAATAATTTTGTTTCGAAGAAATGTATATCTTGAAAACTGCTCAATTTCACAAAAACGGATAGCAGATTCTGTTAAAACACCTCAAAATACATCAAATAAATATTTTCTGGTATGTAATTTAATTTTTTATATTGTAACCTAACCTAACCTAATCTAACCTTATCTATAAAATTACTTTTTTACACGCCTACTCTTACGGACAGTATATTGCCAATTGCAATAGAAATTTTTTCGTTTTTTTTCTATAATTACACTCTTTTCCACAGTTCGGACATCACCGAGTTTTTAATATCACCGTGATTTGCAAAAAAATCCAAAGCTTTATCTTCGTCTCAGGCCACAAGACGAATTAAATCTTCAAAGTCTATTTCACAACTAGCACAGTTCAATTTAGGGCGGGTCATACTATGCATTTTTTTAAATCAATGGAGAGGGGTGTTCAAATGACATATTTTGGTGTATAGAACACAATTCTGAAGAAAATATTTAATTCCGATAACCCTAACCTACATCATTTTGCAGTTGATTATTATTAAATTGTTGATTATTTTACTATTGTAGTTACCCCAGAATATGTCTTCTCACGTTTTCTATCATGGCTGCTCACGTTATCTCTCATAGAGCATTGTTCTAACTAATTCATATAAACACATATAATGTAATTCATATAATAATAATAATATTTAAATACTCAAATAAAAAGGTGTGCCATTCCACTTAATTGTAATTATCATACAGTTTGGTATATGAAATATTTTGACGGTTTTCTGGCGCGCATAAGGCCATACAAGTAAAGTGATTGATAAGAGCAAGGTCAAGAGAGCACAGAAGTTGATGAGAGAGCTGGGGGAACAGTTCGAGAAGAAGTGCAGGGAGGAGGGGGGATCTCTTGCATCCTCTTTGATGGGCGGATTGACCTGACCAATGTGATGATGGAAGCTGAGGGCAGTGACCAATCTTTTCCAGCAAAGATCAAGGAAGAACACTATAGTGTTGTTAGTGAGCCTGGCAGCTACTATCTGTTCCACTTTACCCCAGAGAAAGCAACTAAAGAGGAGTCACACGCGGAGAAGATTGCTAAGGTCCTGTTTGCCTGGCTGAAAGAGAGGGGTTATGATAAGACCTTGTTGGCCATTGGAGGAGACTCAACAAATGTCAACACTGGTGTGAAAGCTGGAGTAATGCGGAAGCTGGAGCTGCACCTGGGGAGAAAGCTGGTCTGGTTGGTGTGCAACCTGCACACTGTTGAACTTCCCCTGCGCCATCTCATTGTTGACCTTGATGGCCCTACTCTGTCAGACAAAAAATTATCCGGGCCAATAGGAAAGCTCCTTGATTCTGCTACAGACTTTGATATCAATCCAAACTTCACCCGAATCTCTGTTGGCCCTCCACTGATCAAGCTTCCTGACAAGGTCATTCAAGATCTCTCAACTGATCAATACTATGGCTATAAAATTGTCTGTGAAGTCAGGGATGGAGTACTTCCTGCAGGCTGGCTCTGTTAGAGATAGGACCAGTAAACCACAGCCGCTGGCTCACCACAGCGAACAGACTTCTCAGGCTCTGGGTGTCAAAGCACGGACTTAAAGGAAAGAACCTGAAGATTCTGCAATTCATTGTGGAATTCATCATTGGAGTGTATTACCCATGTTGGTTCAACGTGAAGGTCAAGCACTCCTGGATCGAAGGGGCTAGGCACATCCTCTTTCAGCTGGACTGCCTCAAGTCCCAGAGAAAGGAGGTGCTGGATATTGTGATGCCAACTGTGAGAAGATCTGCTTGGTATGCCCACAGTGAAGTCATCCTCCAAACACTACTCTGCTCTGAGGATCAGAAGGAGAGGATTGAAGGGGTGGAGAGAATCCTGGCCATCAGGGGAGAGGGGGACCCGGACACTCAGCTGGGGGACTCCTCTGTTAGGAGCAGAAGGACACCTGACATCAATTGTGATGCTTCCAGTATCGGTGACTTGATCAGCTGGTCAGAAGGTGTGTCAGAGCCACCTCTCACCTGCTCTCTAAGCACCTCAGAGGTGAAAAACTTCATCAACACCCCCATGGAGGTGCGCAACTGGCCTTGCCACACACAAAGCATTGAGAGGGTTGTTAAAATGGTGACTGAGGCTTCTGCTAAGTACTTCTCACAGGAAAAGAGGGATGGAGGGATCAGGGCTCAGGAGACCAGCAGGAAGCTGATGTCCAAGTCGGAGTCAAAGCAGGATTTGTGCAACCTGGCAAAGTTCAAGATGTAAGGAGAATGATCTTTGTAATTATATCCAGTGATATACATGCAGTTCACCTATTAATAAATATATGTAAAGTTGATTTGGCCTTGTCAATATAAATGATTTACCTTATATCTTTTAATATATTATAAAGGGGTTCAAAATGGTAAAATTGGCAATTTAGAAATACAAAATGATGTAGGTTAGAGTTATCCTATCCAGAAAAGAAGCTCATATTTGAATTCCCCATGTAAAAACACATAATTTAGACACCCCTGATGGTAGGATTTCCTTCAGATTCATGTTGTCACCTGAATACGACCCGCCCTAACAGTTCATGGTCACCGAAACACCGAAACAAAGAAACAATTATTTGCTGCCAATACTTTCAGCTGCCAAGTTTGATCGATAACATATTAAATATTAATGTTTTATCTTATTAATATTCATTTGCACAGCATATGAAACATATTTTCTTTCATTATTTTTACAAGAATTCTGGATGTATTGTTGTTTTTCTGAGGTTTAGGTAATGTTTTCTGCAGAACATTAACCCTGGAAAAGTAGCCAATTAAATTTTACAGGAGAGGCAAATACGAGGGGCGGTCAGAAAATAAGTTTACACGGCTTATAATTTCGTAACTAAAGGACCTACATTGATGACGTTTGTATCAGGTGAATTCGTTAATCATTGTTGGCAACACCGCACGTCGATTTGGCTGCCATTACCGTACATGGTTATATGAGTCAGTTGAACATGGCGGCTCGACTGGAACAGTGCCCTGTCATTTCTGCAACGATATTCCGAGTCTGTCAGTGGTCAAGAATTTCTCGAACGCATTGTCACAGGAGACGAGACATGGGTTTATCACCGTACTCTGGAAACAAACGTGCCAGCATGGAATGGAAACACCCTGGGACCCGCTATCAAAGAAGTTCAAGATGTGAGGTCCGCTGGCAAAGTGATGGTTACGTGTTTGGGACCACAAAAGGGCGTTTTGCTCGCAGGATTCATGCAAAAAAGCACAACATCAATGCAGCTGCATATTGTTCAACATTGGAACGTTTACGAGGGGCCATTAAACGTAAACGTCCTAGACTGCTCCGTAGGGTAGGCACTGTTCCAGTCGAGCCGCCATGTTCAACTGACTCATATAACCAATGTACGGTAGATGGCAACCGAATAGACGTGCAGTATTGCCAAACAATGATTAACGAATTCACCTGATACAAACATCATCAATGTAGGTCCTTTAGTTACGAAATTATACGCCGTGTAAACTTATTTTCTGACTGTTCCTCGTATATAAGCTAGCCAACAATTACGCTATGCACACAGAGATCGTACACTAAAGAGCACCGCTGCATGAACTATCCAATGTAGGGTTTGTGGTGAGTTTTTCTCGGTGTCTATCCTTTCCCTGAGTGTTCCCCATGATGTAATCGATCTGTGGTTGCTGTTTCTGTGACCTGTCCATTGATCCGTTCATTGGTGGGTGTGTGACGACAATCAACATTTATACTTATTTAGTTCATAAATGCATCGATATTCATTCTCACAATTCGAATGTTACAATTTAACGGGAAGCGTCAACCCATTGATGTTTATTTCGCACTAGTTTTTTTCACTACGTCAAACTAAGTACAGTAAGCTAACATTGTTTAGCGTTATATCTACAGAATTTCAGAATTTACCTTTAAACCTCTAATATAAACTTAGTTATGATACAGCACCGTTTGTTTTTATTCTTTAATCTTATGTTTGTTCAAAAGTTAAATTAACTTTACACTTCCGTTATGCAATTAATAATAACAAGGTTAATCCTTGATATAAACTCAAGTCGGCCTGCAGAAACAATATAGGCTGGCGTGTGACATAAATTAAAGCCTATGGCTCGGAAAGAATTCACTTTCGTCGGCCGTAGGAAGGGTGGGAAATAATAATTTATTAAATTAAACTAATTTTAAATATATGTCCTATTTCCCACGGGCTCGGATTGAAATGTTGGAACAAATTAACAAGGGAGGGCAAAACGATATTAAAATGGACAAGCTGCTTCCGACGACTATGACTCTGTCTTCGACTCAACTCCTATTGCCGACTCTTCTTGACTAACTGATTCGCGGGTGTTTTAGTGCGTTCTCTCTCTCCCTTCGAGAAGGTTTCATTGTTCCATTCTCGCTTTACACATGGTCTGTCCTTTATTTAGTATTGCACCTAAAACTTAAGAAACATTTATTAATATAGGATTTCAATAGTTTTTTTAGGATTTCCTAATTATTTTATATTATTTTACTGGGAGGAGGAGAGGAGGGGCGACAAGCTTAACCTTCGTGAAGTGAGAAATCATCGCACGGAATATTTGAAAGGTTGAAAGGTTAACGTACTAACCTATTTTGCGATATTAAATCCTATCTTTATATATATTTAGTGTTATCTGAAAATGAATTTGTTTTTAATGACATATAGGACAAAACGGGAGGTGGGCATCACGTGACTATTATTTTTATTTTTGATCAGGTGAACACAATTACAAGTGTGAACACAACGAAACCTTTTCTTCCGGCTTCCTGCTAAAATTCACGTGCGCATCTGGGGGCCTATTTCCTAAATTTATAATCCATCTTTTAAATCTAACTTAGGTTTTTCATTTAAGTATTATGTATAGATTCTATTATTTTTTTATTTATTAATAAGCCCCAACTTTTAATCCCAACACCAATAATATACTTGTGCTGATCGCACATCAACCGCTTGGTATCGTCATATATATATATATATATATATATATATATATATATATATATATATATATATAGAAAGAGAGAGAGAGAGAGAGAGAGAGAGAGAGAGAGAGAGAGAGAGAGAGAGAGAAGTTCATTTAAGCTTTAACGACACACACAGGCAACACCTATGAACTAAAACAAAGAGCTGAAAATACACCAAAAATAAAAGCACAAAAAATACACTGACTGGAAAAAATTGGAAGAAATGCTATAAAAATAAGTTTATATAAAAATAAATATAAGAAATACAAAAGCTCATTTTGTGTTCCGAAACGAAACTGAACCTTTTCATTTCAGAATAGACAGCTCATTCGAAGTTTGAATTATTATCTTGTAAGCTAAATCACTTTCCTTGTTCTGCTTGTGTCATAAACAGGTGAAGCTTGATACCATATTTCAGTTACTTGAGATGTAATGTACCTCCGAAAATGAGAACGAAAAGGAGGGAGTGTTGTCAACCCTTATTTCTGCCACAAGAAAAACTAATAGCAGTGAAATGTTAGGAACAAATTTACTTACTCTTCGGGAATCTGAAATGGAATATGGAATACACACACACATACAAACGCACTCTCTCTCTCTCTCTCTCTCTCTCTCTCTCTCTCTCTCTCTCATTTATATATACTGTGTCTATATTAGTGGTGGACCGGATGTCAGTTTTTCAACATCTGCGGATGCGCATTTTTAATTTCAATATCCGCGAATGCGGATGCGGAGGCGGATATTTAGTTAATATATCAATATAATATAGAATTATGAATATATGACATAATTTTTAAAATTTCGTGATAGTACTATTATGGCAGGCAATGCATAAGAATTAAAATTAATATTAATGTTTTCATTATGACAAAAATAATAACTTTCTCAAGTGTTTCAGCCACAGAAAATTGAATGAAACAAGTTTCATTCAATTTTCTGTGTTACCAGGTATTTATATTTTGAGGTTTATATATTTGTTTGTTCATTAATAATTATTACTTTACATGAAATGTGCATGACTGGGCCTTATAAGCTACTTTATAAGCTAATTTAATTGTAAATTGCATAATTTATTAGAGGTAATATCCGCATAACATCCGCAGTCAGAAGTGCGGATGCGGATGCGGATATCCGGTCCACCACTAGTATATATACACACAAAGTGTTCCATAAAGATGCATACACTCCTTGAAGTTGAATAACTTCCTTATTTATTCACATATTTGATATCAGTAAAGTTCATTGTGAAGCCGAAAGATCACTTTGAAGAAGGATAATAAATAAACATATTAATAAACTAGTTTATTGGCAGAAATATTCAAAATGTCCACCTCTTGCATTTATGCACTGCTGAGCACGACTTAAAAACAGACCTACATACATGTGTACAGTTTTCCGGGGAAATATTTCTGCAAGCCTCTTCAATCTCATATCGTAGCTCTTCAAGTGTATTTGGATTTCTTGCGTACACTTCATGCTTTAATTTACTTACAGAAAAAAAATAAAGTTGTTAAATCAGGTGATCGGGGTGGAAACTCCTTACTTCCTCTTCGTCCAATCCATCTGCCAGGTAAGTGGGCATTAAGGTATACCTTAACAGCGCAATGGTAATGAGGTGGTGCTCCATCTTGTTGAAAGTAGAAATCATCCTCGCCGGCCTGCTGATAGATAGTAGGCATGGCTGGTTCACATAGCATGTCGAGATACACAGGGCCAGTGACTGTCTTATAGAAGAAAAAAGGGCCAACAATTCCTCTGGATGACACTCCACACCATGCTGTCACTCCCGGTCGGTTCACTGCCCTTTTCACAGAAATATATGGATTCTCGGAAGCCCAATAAATACTGTTATGCCGATTCTGTGTTCCGCTTAGCTTAAAAGTTGCTTCATCAAACCATACGATTGTGTCAGGAAAGTGCTCATCTTCAAGAAATCTGCGTGAAAACCACTCGCAAAATTCAACTCGCCGGTCTGGATCGTTCTCGTTGATGGCATGCAGTAGTCGCGGCACATATACCTTAAACTTAGCAAATTTAAGTATCCTGTGTACACTTGTTTTGCTAAATGTGGTCTCACGCGAATACTGTCTAACAGATTTTCTCAGCGAATTGATGATCATTTGAAGAACATTTTCCGTATTGTCTTCACAAGTCGATGTTTCAGGTCAGTAGTATCCCCGCAAAAATGTAGAGTGCAAATCAGTTGGATGCAAGATGATCAATAATGGTGGGGGAGGGTGGTTAGACCCCCCAAGGTGGGGAAGGGGGTATGCAATAGGGGGAACAGGGTTAGACCCCTTAAGGTGGGTATGCATGAAGTGGGGAGAGGGATAGTCTCTCCAAAAGGGTAACCTAACCTAACAAGGATAATAAAGAGAGGAGGGAGAGAATAATGGTGTCTTGACGAGCCTGGGCGGCTTTAGCATCACAGCCAGTTGGCTTAGAAGGAGCAATCAGCCAGTCGTTTTGACATAGTGTATACATATATATATATTAATGTACAAGAATGTAGAGGAAGCCAGCTGGCAGTGCTACCAGCTGCCAGCGGCAGGAATGATGGCGTAGTGTATACATATATATTTATTTGTTTAGCGCCAAATCGGAGAATTTAGACGCACATCACTGTGCCTCAAAAACAGCAAAGCACCCAGGCATCAACAATAATATCGTTTATATGCTGTGTATATATATATATATATATATATATATATATATATATATATGTATCATCAACACAGTTATTTCCTTGTACTTACGTATAAAGAAGAATTAAATCGCACATCACGGTGCCTCAAAAATATCAAAGCACACACACACACACATACACACACTCTGTCGTTGATATATATATATATATATTATATATATATAATAGGGTGTCTCATTAATACATATAAATTTTTTTTTTCGATTTTCTCTTGCTCGCGAATGCTGCCCCGATTTCAAAAGGCATAGAGGTTCTAAAAATCGAAAAATGATGGGAATCGAACAGTATTTAGAGGTCACTCAAGTTTAACACTTTCTTGTAGCTATTTATGAAAAAAAAAGAAATTTCTATCATTCTCTTATTCTCTTTATTTCTGAACAAAAATGAAAATAAACGAAATGCACCTTTCATTAATTGAAATAAGCGCGTATAAATGGATTGTTTTCATCATCAATCTGTCCTACACTACTTGATTTTACTCTTCAAGCTCTCCTTCGTCTTGACGGGGATCAACTTCTGGTGAGCCCGAACCACCTTGAGGACGAATTGCTTCTGCTTCTCATCACGCGTGATGGTGGAATTGAATCTTTTCATCAAAGCGATACCACGCTCGGCGGCGTCATTGACCACCTTCAGGGCTTTCACCCTCTTTTGCGCCGTGATCCAATCCTGGTCATTGATCCAATCCTCTGGATCTTTCATGAGGAAGGTGGGAGACTCAGATTCTGGAAGGATCGCGCGGAAGAAGACTTATTTTGTTCTCCGGGTGACGAAGAGCTCGATGGATTGCTGTGGATTGAAGTTCTTCGGATCGATCCGCTTGAGTCCTTTCTTCGTGGCGGGGGATTGAAGTCGTTGGACCATCTTTAGCTTCGTGTCCTTTGGAATGCGGTCGTCAAAGAAACCAAGCCCCACGAGATCCTCTGAGAGGTACCACAGGTGCCTTTTCAAGGCCATGGATGCCGTGTGGCTGACTTCCTTGTCAGGGTAGGCCTCGAGCAGGCGAAGGAACTCTAGGTCGTTCAGTGGAGCTCGATTCGAGACCATTGCCTCATTCCACTGCTTCACGTACGCGAGGGAGATGAACAAACACAGCCGCCGAAGTCCTCCTTCTTCCCTGGCTGTCAGGTCCAGTTGGTGACGGAACATGAAAATCTTGAGGGCATAGATGGCTTTGGCCATCCATCTGGCGTGGTGATAGGCCCCAGGCTGACGAAATCCCCCCTGGACCTGACCGCCAAGGAAGCGGTAGGAAAGGATGAGGAGTTCACGGTAGTCTTCTCGGGGATGTGTGCCGTGGGAAAGCGTCTGCTGCAGGTATTTCTTCATGGAAGACGCTTGATTTGCCCAGTTGTCAGTTGTTGTGGGATTGCTTTCGTCACCGATGGACAAGAATGACCCTTTGTCAATGGAGGCCCACCGCTGTTGAAATCTTTTGAAGAGGAGAATGTCAGGGGAAGAGGACGGCCCCAGACATCGCACGAAGACATCCTTGAGTAAGATCTCCAAGACGTGGTGAGGCAAGCCAACCACAACATGGGACGGCCAAACTCCTGCTCAATGCGAACGCAAGCACCTTGGATCATCCCAGCGTTCAGAGCTGTGGTGTCGAATCCCAGTCCAATGATTTGCTCCGAAATGCCAAAAGCCTGGACTTCCTGGAGTACGGCTGCAGCCTGTTCTTTTCCAGTGCCGTCCACCGCAACGGGTACACCAAGAAGCTCCTCGACTCCATCGCCCGTCACCACAACAGCAATCCGGTCAACCTCCTTCTTCTCCTTGGCGATATCTTCCAACAGTTTCCCATCCCAGTGCAAGACTAAAGGACCAGAAGCTTCGAACTTTCGGGTCAACTCTTCTCCCATCTCCTTTCGGATCTTGTTCCGTGTTCGATGAACAGTTGCTGGCGAGATTACCAGGTCATCCAGGTCATGACCCAAACTCTGAGCTGCTGCTGCAAAGGACGACGTTGCTTGTCTCACGGACATGTTGTCGCGATCCCAAGCAGCGATGAGATTCGGGTCCGTGAGGGCATTCATTCGCCTTTTCTTTTGAGTCTGGGCCTTGCTGGTGCTGGGCGCTTGGTACGTCTCGTCGTCATCATCCTCGTCTTCCGTGTTCATTTCAGTGCTGCTACCATCCACCTCCAAGATCGCTACCTCCATGAGCTGTGTCACCCCAGCATCCCATTTACTCTTCCTAGCCGTGGCTGCAAGATCCCTCTTCCGCTTCACAGCTTTCTTCTTCGCTGTCTTCTGGTCCACCCCCGCAAGACTTGACGACACCCTGTCTTCCCTCTGCGAGGTGAGAAAATCCTTGTCCTTCTATGGAACCTTGGAGGAGGATAGCGCGGAGGAGTGAGCCACGTCAAACACGTCTTCCAAATCCGACTTGAACATCCCCTCCTTGTACCGGTAACCCTCTTGCGGCTTTGTCCTGTTCTTCTTGAGTGCGTCGTAGGTATCGATCAACTTCGCCAGCTTCTCCCCTGCGTACTTCTTGGTGGTAGTTGGTATGTTGGCCTTCTCCCAGATGGGCCAGATGGTTTCCACCACCAGGCGAATGCTCTCCGATTTGGTCTTCCTTCCCTCTTGGTCTTGGTGGTGGTGGAAGTAAAGGAGCAGGCATTGCTCCTTCGATGGAAGTCGTGGACAAACAATCGCTGCAATTGGGGCCTTGTCCAGCAACCACAACTGGTTTCCTGCTCTAGTAACCATCACCTGCGAAAGAGAAGAAAATCTTGTATAAGTGAAACAGAAGTGGCGAACTTGAGTGACCCCTAAAAATCCTCCTACAGCTGTCAAATTTTGTGATAACAATCCTTTATAAAGGTGTAATACGGGCAAGCGTCGCCCCGACCCGAAACCCTCCATTCGTATATTTGAGACACCCTAATATATAATATATATATACCGGGTGGGCCAAAAAACTATTACCCTGATTTTGAACAATATAATTTTACCTTTATCGAATATTATTTGTACAATTAATATATATGTGTCATATATCGAATTTCATGTTCTATGTCGTGGTGAAGTTAGATTTTTGCAAACTGTAACCATAATATTGTAATTCGCTGTTATACAGACACGGGTAGAAAAACTTTCAATTTCTGTACAGTTACCTAATTGAGTCCAAGATTATGCGGAATGTGCCCTCTTCTATTATCAATGCACGTTTGCAACGTTGACTTCTCCCTTAACGACGGCAGTACCGCATCAAAGATTTTTTCTTGGTAATAAGCAGCAGTGATTTTGGCATTTTGTTCAACAAAAACAATCTCCGACTTCCCTAACTTTGAAATAAAGATGGAAACCATGACTTTTTGAGAAAAATGCGGACGTTCCCTGCAAAGTCGATCTAGAGTGATAGATTTTTTGTCCTGTCTTCCATAAACTCGGTCATTTTGTGTTTATTGTTGAAGCAACCGTAAAGGTCTCGCCGCTGAACCATATTTTCGACACTTCTCTGTCTGGGAATCGATCTAAAAGAGCACGACAATTTTGAAATCTTACTTGCTTATTTGATGCAGAGAGCTTATGAACTTCGACTCTTAAAACATTTAAGACCCAGATCATCTTTTACTATACGACGAACGCTAGAGCGAGAAATAACAGTAGTTTTTGAAATTTCTCTAACGGACTGGTGGGTGTTGGGCCGTTCTTCTTGACTGCATATCATTGATGAAACCGTGTAACTATTTTCCTCAGTACGTGATGTTTTTAGCCTTCCACTGCCTTCTTTTCGTTTGGTCGACCCTGTGATATCGATTTTCTTTATGAGATATTGAAGTTCAGGTAGCGTCCATCGTTTATTTGGAAACTCTTTCTTCATTCGTTTTGCACCCCAGTGTTTCTCCTTACGCAGGTTCAATATCACTGCTTCATCTTCCAAAGAGTATTTCATTATGTTATAACTTGTTCACCAACTATAGCAGAATGATGGTCTGAAATGAAAAAGGAAATAAAGTAATTATTTTGTGTAAAAATTAGGAAAATTATTTTTTTATGGAGAAACTGAGTGTCATCTGAAAGTATCAATTGCTGACTTTAAACACCTTTCAATTGAGCACAATGTTCTGATACCTCCCTCCAGTTGTACCTGTACCTCTACTCCTGGGGCGTTGAATCTAGATTCAAGGCCAGCGTTTGAAAGAGTAAAAGTATGGGTACAAAATACGGCCTTAGCAGTAAGATCAATATACGGGGTGAGCCACAATATTTTTTCAAATGTTGGGTAATTAGGTTTTTTGGCCCACCCTGTATATATATATATATATGTGTGTGTGTATATGTATATATATATATATACATATATACATAAAACTTGAATAATAGAAATGAAACCAAACTACATTCTGTTTATTTAATATATATCGAATATACATTAGTCGCTAAAAAATTGGATTTATTTAACAAATATATATCACGGACAGTAGAGAAGAATTGCATTAGACGCAAAAACAGGAATAATTATTTAACATATATATATATATACACAAACTCAGAATGGTTCCCTGAGAACAATATATGTTAAACACAGACCGTGCATGGCACAAGGAACTCTTCTGGGAAAATTAAATCCACTATAGTCCGAATAAGTAATGGTAAATGACAAATACCATAGTTTTTTTTTTCCTTTTTCATGATTTTAGCCCGACGTGGGCAACGGGTCTCTCGCAAAGAGATCCCATAAATATAGCTTCCCTCACCAGCTATCTGCAAAGCAGACAGGATCCAGCTAAAATCATGAAAAAGGAAAAAAACTATGGTATTTGTCATTTACCATTACTTATTCGGACTATAGTGGATTTAATTTTCCCAGAAGAGTTCCTTGTGCCATGCACGGTCTGTGTTTAACATATATATAATATATATATATATATATATATATATATAGCTCGGGGAATATATATTAAATAAATAGTCTATACAATAAAAAATAATACAGCTAGTGCATAAGAAATCTGTATATAATACACGATTAATATATATACACGCATCAAAAATGCACACTTATATATACACTTTAAAAGTAATACAGATAGCGCAGAAGAATTCTATATACAATACATGGTTAATATCAAAATCATGGTATACATCAAAATACACACTTTAAGTTCTACCAATCTTAAATAAATTACTGAACTCACACGTAATCGAGTTCACAATTACATCCTCATTGGTTTGTACTCCACAATAAATACGCTTTAACGTAATTTCACCATTCAAAGTATGCGGGTGTCTATATTCAATATAAAGGGCTTTCAAATCGTTTAACACTATTTTTGTACCCACTTTACAACTGGGAGTCAAACCATCACGCTCTTTCAACGCGGATAGAATACAATCAAAGGCACGCACAAAGATTGCATCGTTCGTCACAACATCATCATTAATTTCAAGTTTATAAACACTCCTTTCCAAACGGGGGTTTATTCTTTCCGAGCCGAGATTTTCAACCGTAAAATGTTCTTCACAACTCATATCAGCAATTGAAGTATGCTTCTAAATCGTGCCGACAACTGCGCCTTATATAAAGAAATAGTTCTTCAGGATGAACAGTGAAGATGATGTAAGGCCTGTACCGTTTAAGTCTTTTGTACCAAAGTTCGTGATATTTCGAGGAGTCTGTGCCTTCTAAATACGCATCCAGTTCCAAACCATTCTCGCCTTGTTCCTCCCTACACTTGGTAAAATCATCGAGCACCGTGTCAAAATAACGCATATCAGCAACACGTGCGTCTAATATAGGTTTTAATTTGCGGAAGCCGACGACCACAAACATACTGTCGAGAATGAACCGGTTTCGTGTTGGGATAAGGGTGTTATTGTCAGCAGCATTCTTCCACATCAGCCGTATATCAACGCATGGTTGGTTTGTATCACGATTTATGCACAACGTACAAATAATGGCGTATGAGGGGGCGTCACTAATCTGTTCTCTTTTTGTGCATACACCTAAAGGTATTTTATAACGGTCCTCGCCCCACTTCTCAACCACCACAAAGATTCTGTTTATCTCCACAACACTTAAATAAATAACATTCCGTTTACCAGAGTTTGACTGTTTACGTATCGTTTCAAGTGCATAATTAATAGCACCGGTATTACGCCTGAACACACGACATGACTTCGACACGACACATCGTATACTGCATTGAGAACACTGCTCAATGGAAGCTCCATCTTTTATTGGTTTTCTCTTGTGAGGAGAGCACCTTCCAGTCGGGTCAAGCACTGAAGTGACTATGAGTCGCCGGTGCGCTGTTTGGCTTGGCGGGTTGTATGGGGAAATGAGTCATGCCAAGCGTTAATGTTACGTGTACGGGTTTGGTCGAACATGAAAGAACCGAGGCACGCTGGTGAATCATACAAATATTTGTATCCCATTAAACCGGGCAGGTGTTTAGAGAATTTTTCCATCTGCGATACATGAAGTAATATCGGCCTTAATATTTTATCACACACACTTCCCGAATGCGCATCATATATCTTCGGCCAGGGTTATTCAATATTGTATTTTCTCGAACTCTGCACATTTATTAACACTCCGGCGATCTACAACTTCGCTGCGAACCTCATCATGATATATATGGATGTAGTGGTAGAAATTTTTTAAACTCTCCATAATCACAAGATTTACATTCTCCATCGCAGTGTACGCGTACTCGTATGATGTAACATAACATAATACCTCTTGTCACACCAATCATCCACAAGGTTCACAACCCACACCCGCTGTTTCTCTTCTGCACATGTTGATTCTTTCACTTTACGGTGTAGGTGTACCATTACACAGTTTAATCCTACAACATAGTCCATTACATTGTTTGAGCTACGAATGCCCGCAACGCTCTCACCAGAATATCTATAGCATATTTGGACGTCTTGCTCCTCACGCTTCGGACTAGTCAATGTGGCTTTAAAAGCTTCATAGGAGGGATGACTAGGGATTCTTTGAGTGATCACCACATCTGTAGACTTTATCGAGTACCACTTCATGAATGTCGAGCACGCAATAGCAGAAGTCTCCATCACTATTTTCCGGCTACGCGAGAATTCTTCAACAGATGAAATACACGTCTGAGAACTAGGATTTCTGAGGTCAACTGAGCAAGCAGGGCGGAGATATGTCCCAATTAGTAGCAGGAAGCACGAGATCACTTTGATTGACCTGCCCCATACAGTGGGCGGTGCTTAGATTTTTTCCTGTACACACACACACACACACACACACACACACAAAAGGAGAAAATGAAACGCTAGCTGAAACAATTTTAAATAGAAAAACAATAAACTGTAAAATATCGTCAACAAGAAAATAGCCTCCAACACAGTATATATATATATATATATATATATATATATATATATATAACATTATTGATGCACCATAATTGAAACATAATTAAATACACGTAATAAAAAGAAAAATAAACTGCAAATATCGCCACCAAATACACTGTAATACAGACTATACACACACACACACACATATATATATATATATATATATATATATATATATATATGAGGAAAATAACTACGAAAAAGAAACACAGAATGGTGCTCAAGCGCTTTCGTCTAATGACATCCTCAGGAACACTCCTTGAAATAATTTATATATATATATTTATATATTTATATATATATATATATATATATATATATATATATATATATATATATATATATATATATATATATATATAGTATTCATGCACCATGGTACCCAAAGGGAACAGTGTCGTAGGTGCCAGGCACTTGGTATCGTTTCCTGTAGGTGTTACAGCAAACTTTGGTAACCCTAAGCAACTTCACACACTACAATTTCTGTGACCGGAAGTTGTGAGGTCCTACAATCAGGTGGGTGGGTTGGTCACCCTCATCTCTATCATCTTCTAAGCTCACTATATCTTTGAACGAATCAAAGTTGACGATCTAGCGAACCGCGTGATACCGTAAGTTTTTTTCCCTGATGAGACAAAAGAATCGGCGTATGCGATGCTCCATACTCACCTTTGATCTCGTCAGTGAACTCTCCAAGGAATTCCCCAATAGGAGGCATATATTCACCTTCCCTCTCTGTGAATATCACACTATCTGTATCTGCGTACAGAACCGCCGCCCTAGAGAATGCAACAGATGCCATAGCTTGATAAGTGCGTATGCTGTTGTAAAACTGACTACAGGTATGTTTGTGACACGTGATTTATCTGTAGCCAATTCGGTCCTGTTATTATGAACGTATTACCCACATTCACGATTTCCATGACTTCTTTATCGTTGGCGTTTGCATAATTCCAGACTTCACTATAACTTTGAGCTAGATGTACGTTCCCCTTGTCTGTATTCTGGACAAACTTCCCCAAAGGCTAGTTAGGCACAACTTTGCACTAAAGCGCTTACCAGGGCTCCTCACAATTTGGTCACGTTCAAGTTGTATCCCTTCACGATCACGGTAGCGCTGAATATACGCCGATTTTTCATTTTCGGTCTCAACTCCTCGTGGGTATCCTGATTCCACTACTTTGTCCTTCAAAAAAGTATTTATATATGGTGTGTAAAGGTTGGGGAGCTTCTGAAACCTCCACACCTCATATATGTTCAGTATTCTGTACCCGTGCCGAGGGCTAGGAACAGCTCAGGAATTGTATATACGCATCTGATCTTCCTCTGGTTGATCGTGTGATTATAGTCCCCATAGTTCTCCTTTGCGCACTCCACACACAGAAAGAACATGAGTTCGTGGTCTATAACAACTGGCAAGATCGGCATCCATAAATCGTTAAGTGGGAGCACATCTACGAAAGAAAGTCCAAAGTAGCTCTTCCTCAAGTTAGCTGAGAACACTTCGATGGTAGGCATGGCGGGGCCCACAAGTTTTTCAGGGGCACCTACGGGATACGGATTGTTCTTCATCACGTAAGGGTATAATGAGCAGAAATCGTAGTAGTGAAGCTTCACCCCGTTCGGAGGCGGTAAGTATAGTTTGAAGTGGTTTGTATGTCCTCCAAACAAGCTGTCACCCATTTGAGGGGTTCCACCACCATTGTACGTTTGATAGCCCTTATTTTTTCGCGATACTGCTCATCGGATTCCATCCAGGCATCGTATTCATGCTCCCACAAATCCTTGTGAATGAACTGGGAGCTTATAAGCTGGTCGCGGGTACGGGTCCATGCGAGGCTGTCGGCGGGAGCTCTCCCATGTGCATCCCCTGTGACGCCGCACTCAGGACGTGGGCATCCATGCCACCAACAGCCGTTAAAGGAATACACAGATTTCTCACCAGTGGTTGGTCCTCACTTAAGCCGTCCACCCAAAAAACACGGCCATTGACCTTGATCGCCATTTTCCCCGTGTTGCAAGCGTGTTTTATATATACGCCTGACTGCTGCTGTATGTAAGTGAGCCAGTAAAGAGCTTTATAACCATAGCTGCGGGGGATGATTGCAAGTGTGTCTTTACGCATGAAATTATTCTTGAATACGGTAAAACACAATGATGCGATGGTGGTTGCTGCTTCTAACGGATCACAATTGAAGCGTGTTATGTACATCCTTCTAAAGGCTTGGAAGCATACTCTAAATACACGTACGTCATTCACACAATAACGTTCACATTCATACACTATATTTTAAGGCTTATCTTCATTAAACCTGTTGTAGTAGAGCTCCAAATCCTCACGTTCGCTTGTACTCATATATTCATAGTCAAAGTAATGTTTAGGGGTGGTGGACCGACACAATTTAAAGTGTCTTCAGTGAGGAATGTGTAAGGGAAGTACCCTTTTGAGACTTCGGCGTCTACGCTACGCTACCTTCAGTAGCTTGGCTAATTTACAAGGTATGAACAACGGGGTGTCTTTAAACTGTACATTTCCCCTAATTTGCATCTGTATAAGTTTGTCCCCTCTTTTCAAGGGATCACCCGTGACTATCTATGAGGACTCATGCTCAAGCAGCTCCTTCTAAAAGAACTGAGTGTCAAATTTTTCAGCGTTATGGGCGAGAATATAAACAGCCATATTTTTTAACTGCTCCGCTAGCTTGACAATATAATTCACAAACAGCTTCACAGGGGAATCTCTTGCAGACACCTTAAAAATGTTTGTCCGCTTACCACATTTGCCGCATTCATCACACTCAATGTTCCCACATTCACCACAAATAGTTTGACTTAAGAGTAAATGAGGGATAACCTCTTTTGATTCGGGGTTTGTGTAAGTTTCTATGTCATAATACACGGTTATACAGGGCATATTTTTCGGTTTGGCATCTTTCATATAAAATACGTGCTTTACACCATCCTCCTTATACTCTTCATAGCATGTAGAACAGTGAATTTCATCGCATTTATGCTCAAATTTCCCCCAATTGTCCTTTGTATGAAACATGCCACATTCACAAATCCTCATTTTCGTACACGTGCCATTTGATTTATGTAATCCAAAGCAGATATTATTGAAAAACATGTGTTTACATACATTACATTCGCGCTTCTCAGTTTCAACTACACCACTTTCACACCTGGGACTTTTACGCTGCTTCCAAACCATGTGACACTCCTAATAATGTTTCATCAGGTCATTCGTAAACTCGAGACAGTCCTTACACAAATAGTGATGACTTTCGTATTTTCGGCTTTTATCATAACTCGCGTAAAGAGCCCTTTTATTACGGATGGGTAGATACGTTGCCCCAGACAAGCCTAAAATAAGTAGGAGCTTTGTACGTTTTCTCACGCTGTTTTTAAAAATATACACAGTCCTACGGTTATTATCCAATCCAAACACAACTGTACGTACACCCATTACCCGCTCTACCCTTCGCAGCTCTTCAGGCCCCATATCACAGGCAAATTCAAATCTACAGTCTGCAGCCACTTTACGTGCACGCCCTACTATCGTAGGCATCAAAAATTTTTGGGCAGCTGTATTTACAACAGGAAACATATGAGCCCAGACTAATGCTATAAAGCTGCAAACACGATCGAAAGCAGTGAGTCTTTTGTATATCTGATAACTGTTAAAGTTAAGTGTATAAGGCGTTGCGTTCTGACCTACAGGTCGGAAGACATGGTCATATATCAATCGTGAAATTCTCCAAATTAAGCTCGGTGACGCTTTGAGCTGCCTGCATTATACGCCCCAAAATATAATCAACATCTACGGCGGTTAGACACCTGTAGGGTATTACCAACGAAATATCGTCTCTATCACTATCATCTGACCCGAACCCGATCGCCACACGCGTCCTGGCGTCACGCCCCTCACTGCTCCGAAGTGCAAACTCTACAATACGTTCAACCATGGGCCGCAGTCTGTATTCAAAGCCGTTATTATAGCGGATTCTAATCAGGGATGGGGTGGTGGTGACGTTGCGCACCAGATCGAATGATATGCCGCTGTCTACAGGTTGCTAATGCAAAAACTTCAATTTTTTCTACGTGAAGGTCAAAATATGAAAATAAAAACCCACTCTAATAGACAGAGTTTATTTCCACAACAGTTTCGATGCCCACTGGCATCCTCCACGGGTGGATACAGAAAAACGAATGAACCAAAACAAGAGGGAAAAACAGTCCAGGGACCGACCGTTAAGAAATTCGCACCAAGGTTAGATCCCGTTCTCCCGACACCGGAAGGGCATTTTCATTAAAGGGACCCGCTTATAAGTACATTTGCACAAATTTAAAACTATCTTCCTGTTCTAAACATACAGATTCTATTATTTTTTACATAATTATTACATTTATTATTAAATTTATTACATTTAATATTGCATTATTATTTATTACAGAAATTATAAATTTATTATTACATTGGTTATTACATTGTTGTTTATTATACAGAACTTATAAACCGAAAAACGAATGAAAAAGGCGAGAAGGAAACAATCCAGAGACCATTGAGAAATTCGCACCAAGGTTAGATACCGTTCTCCCGACACCGGAAGGGCATTTTACTACAGGGTCCCGCTTATAAGTACATTCGCACAAATTAAAACTATCTACTTGTTCTATACATGCAGATTCTAATATTTTGACATAATTACTGCATTTATTATTGCATTTACATTTTTTAAACATTTATTATTATTACCTTTACCCTAATTATTAAATTTATAATATTATCTTTATTATTACATCTGTTGCATTTATATTTATTTCCACATTTATTACTTCCATTATTACATTTACATTTACGTTTATTATTCCATTTACATTTTACAAAAAAAAACTAAAACGAATGAACCAAATGCGAGTAAGGAAACAATCCAGAAACCTTTAAGAAATTCACACTTAGGTTAAAACACGTTCACCCGACTCCGTAAGGGATTTTTTGACCAAGAATCTCATTAAAGGGTCTAACTTATAAGTACCTTCGCACAAATTAAAATTATCTACTTTTTCTATACATACAGATTCTATTATTTTTCTTTTGACGTAATTATTACATTTATAAAGTACCTTACTTGATTCCCAATCTATAGCATGATTATTCTGGCTGGCGTGATAAAAATGGCATTATTAGTATTACAACTTCTGAAGGAATTCTGCCGAATTCAACAAAACCATCAGGAACTTATTAAAAGATATCCCGGTGATTGATCCTAAAAGATTTCTACAGATTAACCCCAAACTCCCCCACATTTACGGCCTACCGAAAACCCATAAGATTAATATACCATTCCATCCCATTATTTCACACAGGGGTTCCTTTAGTTATAGGTTATCTAAATTTCTTGCAGATAAATTATCCCCATTAGTTGGTAAATTTTCAGGCTCGCACATCACTAAGTCCTCTGACTTGATTAACAAAGTTATGTCCTTAGATTTGAAACTGGGAAGAATGATCAGTTTTGAAGTTGAGTCCTTGTTTACGAAAGTTCCCATTGATAATGTACTTAGTTTTTTAGATAGAAAATTGCCAACATGCAACGTAGAACTAGGCATGCCCACATCTGTATTTTTAGAACTAATAAAACTCTGTGTCACCAATAATGTCTTCTCCTTCGGTGACGAATTTTATTTGCAACGTTTTGGTATGGGAATGGGGTCCCCTTTATCCCCAATACTGAGTACATTATACATGGAATATTATAAGTCGGAATTGTTGCAAACAATATGTCCCAGGAATCTAATTTGGTTTCGTTATGTAGATGATATTTTCTCATTTTGGCCTGACCACTGGAACAACTTTGACACTTTCTTTCAGTCATTAAATAATCTTGTTCCCTCCATTAAATTTAAATATGAATGGGAGAACGACAAACAATTACTTTTCTAGATGTTTTGGTTAGTAACGAAAGCGGAAAGCCCAATTTCACAGTCTATAGAAAACCTACTCATTGTAATTTGTACATTCATTATTTTTCATATCATGATGAAGGGGTTAAAAGCTCAATTATTTCTTCCATGTTTCTAAGAGCACTCAGGATTTGTAGCCCACATTTGCTGGACCCGGAAAATTCAAAGATTTGGAACATTTTTAAGGATTTAAATTATCCTGAGTGGTTTATCAGAAAGGCGTATTTTAAAGCCAGAAAATCTTTTTATGCCCCTCGGGAACCTTCAGTTAACCAAAAACAATATGTGAGTTTGCCTTACATTGCCGGCTTAGAAAGAGTAAAACCGTTGACGAAAGATTTTAAGTTTGCTTTGGCGTTCAAATATTCGTCTACCGTGAAAAGTAAATTGGTTAGGAATAACGTTGCAAAACAGGAACAAGCCTGTGTCTACAGCATTCCCTGTAAAAGTTGTGATTTACTATACGTGGGAGAAACTGGAAGAAACATTGAAACCCGTATTAAAGAAGACAAATATGCCTTCAGAAGTTGTAATACGGGGCTCCAATAAACCTTAGCCCCCCCGCCCATGGCCTAAACCATTAGAGGTACAGTAAAACTAAACATACCTTACAAAAGAGAATTTAATCCTGCATTTAATGAGAAACAAATAAAACTTGGTTTTCCCGCCATTGGCTTCCAAGACAGCCTGAATTCGCTTTGGGTAGCTTGCCAAAAGTGACGTGCATAGATCTTGATCGTTACGCAAATTTGCTGAAACAGTTTCAATGTGTTGCGTCATTGTATCCTTCGAAAATCGATTTGCTGCAAGTTCTTCAAACAAGAGACATTCAACCTTGTCCTTTATAACTGATCCAACGTGTTCACAGACGTTCAGGTCAGGAGAATTTCCTGGCCATTCTTCATTTCCAAAGAAATCGATCTCATGGTTCCGCAACAACTGTTGAGTGACTAATGCCTTAAAGTAGGGGGCCTTATCGTGCAGAAGTGTGACCTGACCGACATCCATAACATTGTTTGGGCTTCTTAGAAAAGGAATGACATGCTAGGATAGAATAATATCACGAAAATACTGTCCATCCCAACTCTGACCATTTGGCTTCAGCACCCACATGAGTTTCTTTGCAGTGAAGAAAACAAACACACCAACACAGTCTGGACCTTTTAATAATTCGCGATAATGTTCATTGTCATCGATTTCATCTGGTGTTGTGGCCCACACTCGATCATTTTGGTAGTTAGGCCGACGTGTTACGTAAACAAAAAATTCATCGGAGACAGCTAAATGCCTGAAATCATCCACATCCCAATCTTCATGATAATGGGCAAACCACATTCTGTCATCGATGTTCAATTGAGTTTTTCTTGGCTTTAGAAATTCATGCCAAGGCTTTAAACCTTGCCTATGACGGTACAGTCGAATGATCTCACCACTAACGATCTTTCCTCTCAACACTTCGATCTTTCTACAAAGTTTAGCACGGCTGTTTTTCAGCTTACGCGTACCGCTTTCACTGATGTCCTTTGTTTCCTGAGAGAGTGGCAAATTTGGGCGCCCAGATTTGGTTGTATCCATTTCACATTCATCCAAAGGTTTATTCCAATTTATTTTGACGAAGTCCTCACCTCTTCGCAACTTTTTGGCAACCCATGAACGTGTTATGAAGGTGGCTCCAGCATCACGATCTTCCCGAAATGTTATTGCTCGTATGCGATCTATCACACGTTGCCTCTCAGAATCACCAATTAATTGAGAAGCCATTTTATTATCACTTTATCAGCTAGAGTAATTTTAATACCTGCAATAAATAAAGAATTTTATATATTTTTATAATCACTGAAAACTATTTCGATATAAGTAAACATGTAAGCTGCAAATGGGGGGGGGGGGCTAAGGTTTTTTGGAACCCCTTACTAATAATGCCATTTTTTATCACGCCAGCCAAAATAATCATGCTATAGATTGGGAATCAAGTAAGGTGCTTTATAAATGTAATAATTATGTCAAAAGAAAAATAATAGAATCTGTATGTATAGAAAAAGTAGATAATTTTAATTTGTGCGAAGGTACTTATAAGTTAGACTCTTTAATGAGATTCTTGGTCAAAAAATCCCTTACGGAGTCGGGGGAACGTGTTCTAACCTAAGTGTGAATTTCTTAAAGGCCTCTGGATTGTTTCCTTACTCGCTTTTAGTTCATTCGATTTTTTTTTTTTTGAGGGGTAAAAGTAAATGGAATAATAAACGTAAATGTAAATGTAATAATGGAAGTAATAAATGTGGAAATAAATATAAATGCAACAGATGTAATAATAAAGGTAATATTATGAATTTAATAATTAGGGTAAAGGTAATAATAATAAATGTTAAAAAAATGTAAATGCAATAATAAATGCAGTAATTATGTCAAAATATTAGAATCTGCATGTATAGAACAAGTAGATAGTTTTAATTTGTGCGAATGTACCTATAAGTGGGACCCTGTAATAAAATGCCCTTCCGGTGTCGGGAGAACGGTATCTAACCTTGGTGCGAATTTCTCAATGGTCTCTGGATTGTTTCCTTCTCTCCTTTTTCATTCGTTTTTCGGTTTATAAGTTCTGTATAATAAACAACAATGTAATAACCAATGTAATAATAAATTTATAATTTCTGTAATAAATAATAATGCAATATTAAATGTAATAAATTTAATAATAAATGTAATAATTATGTAAAAAAATAATAGAATCTGTATGTTTAGAACAGGAAGATAGTTTTAAATTTGTGCGAATGTACATATTAGCGGGTCCCTTTAATGAAAATGCCCTTCCGGTGTCGGGAGAACGGGATCTAACCTAGGTGCGAATTTCTTAACGGTCGGTCCCTGGACTGTTTTTCCCTCTTGTTTTGGTTCATTCGTTTTTCTGTATCCACCCGAGGAGGATGCCAGTGGGCATCGAAAGTGTTGTGGAAATAAACTCTGTCCATTAGAGTGGGTTTTTATTTTCCTACAGGTTGTTGTTGAGGTGGAGGGTAAGGGCGGTATTGAATAGGGGTAAGTGGGTGCAGTTTTATTTGTAGAAGGAGCGACTGAAAGCGTCGTACGTAAGACGTGGAGGGCTGTGGTTCTATTACTGTGGCTCTAGCGGTCGACGACTTTATGCGCTTTGATGTGAAAGGTGTTTGACCGACGTTATCATGCACCTTTCTTCTCGAAATAATGAGTGGGGGTGCTGCGTTTGTCACTGCTGATGGTTCGCTAGCAGGGGTGGAGTCTGTAACCTCAACTACACTATCGTCCCCATCATCAACAATATCTATGAGAGGGACATGTTGCTGGTACATACCTCATTAGGGTGTGTCAATTTTAAGGAGCAAAGTGAAATCTTTAGATTTTCAAAGACTATTAGTGAACAAATGATGCATTTTTATGTGCTAAATCGAAATATGGCCTTAAAATCCAGATTACGAAAAATCAGCAATTTTTGCAAGTATTTTTTTTATTGTATATAACTACATTTTACATACATTACATACAATTAAAGACATTTTGATTGTATTTCAATATTAAAACTTAGAAATATAGATAGGTTTCTTGAACTTTGCCAAGGATGCCATATATAACTACACTTTACATACATACAATTAAAGACACTTTGATTGTATTTCAATATTAAAACTTAGAAATATAGATAGGTTTCTTGAACTTTGCCAAGGATGCCATGTCTGCCTTGCTCTTGTTCCTGGACATGAGCTCCCTACTGGCCACCTGGCCACTGATGTACGCCTCCCTCCTCTCTTGTGAGTAAACATGTTGTGCTGCTTCAGTTGTCATCCTTACACACCTCTCTACTGATGTGTATGTGAGGGCCATGCAGGAACTTCCATTGGTCTATCCAGAAACTCCTTGATTGCAGCAGTGGTGAGGGAGCAGGTCAGAGGAGGCTCAGTCACGCCAGAGTTCCAGTCAATAAGCTCCGAGAGTTTGGTGGCATCTGGGTTGATGTCAGGAGTCTTCCTGGGTTTGACACTGCAGTCTCCTACCTGTGTGTCCTCATCTCCTTCACCTCTGATTTCCAGTATCCTCTTTACTTCCTCCCTCCTCTCCTCCTCCACCTCACTGCACAGCATGGCCTGGAGCACAGCCTCAGAGTGTGCATACCAGGCTGATCTCTTCACTGTAGGCATCACTATTCCTATCACCTCCTTCTTCTGACTTCTGAGCAGCTCCATTTGGTACAGTACATGCCTGGGACCCTCCACCTAGCTGTGATTGAACTTGATGTTGAACCAGTTTGGCATGTAGACTCCCACTATGAATTCCACAATTATCCTCAAATGATTCAGATTCCTACCCTTCAGCCCATGTTTGGAAATCCACAATCTGCAGAACCTTAGAGCCATGGTGAGCCACCTACTGTGACAGACTGGCCCAATCTCCAGGAGAGCTAGACTCTGAGGTACCTTTCCCGATTTGATGGCAGTGATGATTCTGTAGCCATATGATTGGTCTGTGCTGAGGTCCTTGATTACCTCCTGAACGAGATGGGGTAGAGGAGGACCAACAGTGATCCTCGTGAAGTTTGGGTTGATCTCCAGCTCAGTGGCAGTGTCTAACATCTTCACTAGGGGCCTAGACCACTTGTTGTTGCTCAATGTCTTGTCATCTAGTGCAGTCACCAGGTGTCTGAGACTCAGCTCCCCAGTGTGAAAGTCACAGACAATCCACACCAACTTCCTGCTAAGCTTGGCCTCCACATAATGCGTTACTCCTCCCTCCCAGCCAGTATTCACATTAGTACTGTCACCTCCTATGGCCAAAAGGGTCTGGTCTGCTCCTCTCTCTCTTAGCCAGTTCACTAGATGATCAGCAATAACCTCAGCATGAATTCTCTCCTCTGCAGCTTCCTCTGGTACAAAATGCCACAAATATTTCCCACTTGGTTCATTGCACACTGTGAAGTGTTCTTCCTTAATGGGGCCAGGAAACTGCCTGTCACTGCCCTCAGCTTCCATCATCACTTTGGTGTCATCTCTTTTCCCATCAAAGAAGATATAGGTGATGCCATTTTCCCTAATCTCTTCATCAAACTTCTTGACCAGCATCTTAGTCAGTCTCTCCTGAGCCCTCCTCACCTTGTTGTGGTCAATCACCAGTGCTGTGTCAAACTCTGTGATAAGACCACCATCAATCCAGGCAGAAGTGGCAATCTCTGCATTCTCTCTCAGCCCAGTGAAATGTCTCAAGCTAGCCAGAGCTATGTTCGTGATATCTTCAGTGTTGTATTTCTTCTTCTTAGCCACAGGCAAGGAAGAAGTTGTCGCAGCCTGGTATGAAGTCTTCGTCCTCCTTTCTCCTCCCTGCCTCCTCCAGTACATCTCCAGTCTCCTCCAACTCCATCTCCAGCAGTGACTCCTCCCTTAACTCGTCTTCTTTCTTGGCTGACTCCTCGGCCTTCCTTCTCTGCTCCTGTCTCTGCAGCACTGCTTCCTGTCTCCTGGTCTCAGGGTGATCAGCTAGACCCATCTGGTGTACTCCCACACTTCCCACCTTTTCTCTCTGACCTTTAATGAAGGCAAGCTCCTGCACTGGTATCTTCTGCTCGCTCCTGCAGCTGCAGTCAATGTGAACCTCACTGTTGGAGACAGGGTTGCACCCAAGCTCACTGCAGCTCCTGATCACACAGTGACAGGTCAGGATGTCCACCAATTTGCCCATTTTCATCATGAACCTATCTTTGACCTCTAGCTTCACATTGCCAATGGACACCTTCACTGCCTCATCCCACAATGCCTTCACTTTAGCCCTGATCTTGACCTCAGTGTTGATTACAGGTCCTGTGAATAGAGCGTTGACCTTTCTCCACTGAACCAGTAGCTCTGGAACAATGTCGTTGTTAATCAGGTCATTAACTGGGTAATTCCTCCTGTCTTCCTCACTCATCTCTCTCCTCAACAAACCATATCTCAGCAGATCTCTGGCTGTGGGCAGCTCAGCAGGGGGAAGTTCCCTCCCAGTCCCCACCAAATGACTTAGGTGACAATTTGATTTGCTTCGGGTTCTGATTTCTTTCTGACTCATCCTGTAGACCTGTGAACAAAAGAAATGTCATTGAAATTTGGATAGGCCTACTCATTATGATTACATAAAATTAAGTTAATTGAAATTCTTAATATCTTCCTAAATCTCAGATAAAAGGTTGTGTTGTTGTAGGTACAAGAATTAATTATTCATAGTAATGGCAATTTCAAATATCTATCATATCAAAATATGCAGAAAGTTTGGGTCGCATAACATTTCGAGTAATTTGAATTACACAATATTTACATTACGAAGTAATCAAAATTGTCAAAAAGGAGGGAAAACCCATGCATTCACAATCAAAACTTCAGCATTTGTGACTATGTGAAACTTAGAAACCATACTGCACACCAAAAATAACCAAAGTTGACCACACATATTAATGGCACATTGATATACGATGATAAAGTCATATTTAGGTTATATTTCAAACCCTCATGGTCAAATATAAGTAGGTAAATGGCTTTTTTAAACAACTCTAAAGATATTTCTAAGTTTGCTAGATAATATGACATCATTTGAGCATTAGTAGTTTTAGAATTGTTGACTTTCCTAAAATTGACACACCCTAGTACCTCATCATCATCATCATCGTTCACAATTCTGGGGAAGAAGAAAAACAAGATTGTAGAATATAAGAAGCAACACTCAAAAGTTTTTCATATCTTGTAAATGCCCAACTTAGGAGTGTGTCTTGTAAGAGATGGATTCTGTAGAAAAAACCAGGTTCACAAGCCCTTCTACATGCATTATATCCGGTCCTCCACGCTGTGGAAAAACCGTGTTTATGCTTAAAATCATTAAAAATAAGGACAGTCTGTTCTCAAATTTTGTGCACAAAGTTATGTGGTGCTATTCGACGAATACCAAGATGATATTTTGGTCCACAAAGGCGTTTATGATGTTAGTTCTATAAAGGGTAATGAGCACACGGTTATTGTAATTGACGATCTTATTTTAGAAATGTACAAAACGTTTGCCGAGACATTTACAATATTCTCCAACCATCTTAACATAAGCGTGTTCTTCATCAACCAAAACCTGTTTTTCAAAAATAGATACATGCGTGATGTATCGCTAAATACACAATATCTAGTCTTTTTCGCACAACGTAGAGATGTGGCACAACTTCGTGTATTAGCCAGTCAAATATTCCGAATCAGCGTAAAGAGTTTATGGAAGTTTATAAAGAAGTTACAAGTCAACGTTACGGATATTTAGTTTGTGACCTTCACCCGCGAAACACGTTTAGGGTGCTTCTAAGAACGAATATGTTCTCAAACGAGGCTGAAACGGTGTACTTCGCAGAATGACAAAGAGATTAAAGAAATACCGTGAATTAATAAAAATCTATCATCGACTGCCACGGGCACTACAACATCTTTTTGTTAAAAATATCGACTCCGACTTTTTAAAATGCATCTGTGAAATCTGTCACGTCGTTACAAGAGCATAATACGTGCAGTCGCTCGTAAAAAACAGTGTTCGAAAAAAAAAGCGAATTATTGTGCGAAGATTATTTGCACAATAATTATTTGCACATAATTCGCTTTTTCTTTCTACCCATCTTTCTTTCTTTCTACCCATCTTGTTTTCAGTTTTGGCACCTTTATTGTGCAGTATAATATAATGAAGAAAGTGGTAGTGATTCCACACGAGGTGTATACTGCGTTAGAAAATACAAAGAACTGGGAATCAGTAATAGAGCATGGTAAAAATAGGCTTAAAAGAATCTATTAAACAGCGAGAAGCACCCTGACGAGAAAAGAATTGTATATCAAGAAGCTCTACATAAATTTCTTCAAGAGCTCGAAGATTATAAGAAGCGGGCCGAGGTCCCCATATTTACCAGACATAGCTCTAATGATGTTGAGCGTGGCGGCATAGGACCTGGGGCTGAGGCTAGGACGAACAGTCAAAGAACAACGGAGTGAGCCTGCAACACCTCGAGCATGTATTAAAAAGTAGTCTACCTCATACATTGAGGAATAAAGTGCTAAGTCTTTACAATCTATTGAGTGAGGACCCCATTGTATAATGATCCGATACAGGCGAGGTTGTTGTTGAAGGGTCAAAGGTACAGGGCTCGAACATCATTGATATCGTGCATGATTTGGTGAGAAAGTGGGATGGACCTTCACCAACAGGCTGGGGACATATTAAAGCAAATAAACATCCCAAAAGTATTGGTAGGTAACCAGAACAGGTTAAAAGACTTGGGGGAAACAACGTATGTACCACAGTTGAATACACCTTCGCCCCAGGCGGTAACATCTCTGAAGAGGAAGAAGAAGAGGCCAACCACCAGCGCACAACCCTACGCGTGCGCCTCTAAAATACGCAAATTGCTAACATATTAAGAAAAAGTTATTATGCCATTTCTAATCCAGCCTCCTACGGAGGTGTTAATAGATAGTACAGAGGCGTTTATAATAAGGGAGTAGAGAAAAAAGAAGTTAAGAGGTTTTCGTGTGAGCAGAATGCTTATACACCACATAAACCGGTGAGAAGAAGGTTTAAAACTGCTAAGACAGTAGCAGAAGTGTTCAGTGTATAATAACGGGTATAGGTATATTTTGCTTATAAAAGACTTGTTCTCTAGATACTTGTGGTTAATCTCGCTGCAAAATAAATCGCCTGAAACAGTTGTTAAAGCCACCAAAGCGCTGATGTTGAAAAAAAAGGGGATTCCTGGCTATTTTTGTACAGATTGGTTAAAGAAGTTATAGGCCGAGCCTTCCAAAACATGTTGACGGAGTTTAATATCAGTCATTACACATCCAATTCTATAGATAAGGCATCTTTAACCGAAAGAGTTCAGCGTACCATAAAGGAACGTATGCATCGTGATTTCACACATAAAAACACATACAGACATTCTGGAGCCGCTGGATTCATCATACAACCGGTCACGGCATCGCGTGGTTGGAACATCTCCTAACGAGCTTTTAAAAAGAGACCCCTATATAGAGCCTAAGGCGAGAAAAGATAACCGTAGAGCACCACCACCCTCTGAGCGTTTCAAAATCAATGATTATGTAAGACAGTCACGAGCGGGGAATAAGTTCGCGATTAATTTAGGTAAAAAAAAAAAAAGAGTATAAAATTGAGAAAATTTTAGGCAGTAAAGGTATAGGGGAGAAAAAAATGTATCTGGTGAAGTGGCAAGGATACCCTGAAATCTTCAACTCCTTTATAAAGGCTCAAGCAATAATGAAAATTAAGTAGCCTAACCACTTCTACGTCACAAAGCCCTCTTCTGCCTCTTTCGGCATGCATCTTGACAACACCCTGTCCAGTTTTATAACAGGACTGCATGGGCCTATCGATTTGGGGTGTGAATCATACGAGGTCTACTTGTGTGAATTTCAACTGACCACCAAGTTTTTAAGTATTGAGAAGAAAGAGGTCTTTTTTTTATTCTTAAAAGACTCGATGAGTGTGAAAAATTAGGCATAACTTTGGATGATACTATACGTTCAGCCTTGACCTTAGAGATGCAGTACTATAGTACAAAAGTAACAGAAGGACCTGGGCATTATGACACAGCCTGGGATATTGTAAGGGGTTTGAATGAGAGTCTGGAAAGGTCAAGCCTCACACCCGATTTACTTTTTGAGGTCTTAAACATACTTTGTTGTTAATATCAACGGCTGGTAGAAATATTAAGGACAATTCAATGTTCAAAATTATACCTGAAGGCAGATATGGTGTGGCCTTCCAAAACAGACACTTTTCACGAGTCACAACATGACTTATTCAACTTATTGTACCAAATAAAATTACCGAAATTAGCCGCTGGAGGCCCTCCCCAGAACATGTATTGTTTACAGTAATATCGTGGGCTACCAATTTCTTGGGGATACCAAGGTTCGTTTGTTGCGCATTGTGCACATTCCCGATCATAGATTTAAGAGTTTAAGCATCACATATGATAAGCCTCATTATGTCAAAGTTGCCCCAACCCTACTAAGCAGTATCACAATATATATATAAGAATGATTGAGGGGAAAAAGTTTCCATTCGGCTACGAGCGCTTAACCGTGAAGCTCCACTTCTGGAGTGTTGCGACAAAATGACAGATGCCATTTACACTCTACCGAGGGGTGAGGTACCAGCGTGGAAGTGGCATCGGTTCAATTTTTTCGGCTAAACTGCGCACAGCTGTGTCCTTACTGAAAAGTGTGGCCAAATATCTTGGAAAGAAAGCCCTACAATCAGGACTTAACACATTTGAAGATATAATGTCAGGCACTAAACCTAAAGAAGCTTTCAGAAAACATTTATGATGTACACGGGACGAAATCGTCGAAGATGCGAGGAGAAAAATGTGCGGTGGAGGTTTTAGAAGAAAGAGAAAACGAAAGGTTGTTATTAGAGGAAGAAAGCGTACTGTAAATGTGGAAAAAAAACGAAAGCTAAGCAGACAAATCGTGGTGTAAAGCGGAAAAGAACTTAAAAAAAAAAAGAAATGCTCTAAGCGTATGAAGCCGGTCGTGGACTTATATTTTAAAAACGAATATATGGTCAATCTGATAGAGATGCCTCTCATAGGTGATTGTACAACTGATTGGAAGGCTGCGTAAACGCTTGCTATGACTCATTTTATTCATCCCCACATTTCGGAATGCTGAAAATCTGAGCTAAATCTCTTTGATGTGCCTCCAACGCAGACAAGTACTGTGGAGACCGAATTCGTCACAATTCATCCTCTCAACGTTATTGGGTCAACGACTGCGCCTATAGAGTTCGTGATTTTTCATCAGGGAGTCTTTTTTCTCTGCCAACGTGTTTCTTTACACTAAACTAAGAATTGCACATTCGGATGGCACAGATTGTGAAAAGTGTTACGCAGTATACTCTGAACACAACTTCCTACACACACGGATAAGTCAATGTGATGTGTACCTAAATCAAACTAACGTTTCACCTGGCGGAAGCCATCACCATTATAGGGCCTATTTAGAAACTGTTTTAAACTTTACGAGAGACGCAAAAGAGACATATTATACACCACAGTTGATGGACAGTGTGAAAATAAACTTAAAAATTCTAAAAAGAAAATTTACGGATCATACGCATGATTCCATTCTGAATTTTTGTCGCAAGATAAGCTGTTTTTGAACGGTGTTGAAATGAGGATCAAAATTACACGAACAGCCCCCCGAGATATGTTTAAATCTCGATGAGGGTAGCGAGCAGTCTATCAAACCTACTGTTGTACACATTTTAGATATGTATCTTAGAGTTCGGCGCATGACGCTGTCTGCCAGCAGGCAGATGGAAGTTGAGATGAGGTTGTTGAAAGATACAGTTAAATATCCAATGAGACACGTGATTTTTAAAACGCATACCGTCACGGCGGGTGTAACTACGAAGCAGATAGAAAATGTGGCCTTGGGTATTCTCCCTCAGCGCGTTCTTATCGGATTCCTTGATCATAAGGCCATGGTAGGTGAGTATAAGAAATCGGATTTCAAATTCCACAAATTTAGGTTGAAAAGCATAAATTTACATTTTAATATCCCATTAATGGGTGTGATATATTTGGCTCGGGTGTCACTATGGAGGAACTTATAAATGGAAGTACCATCTTCGCATTTGATCCATCGGCTGAGCAGTGTAGCAGCGGGAGCACACATCTAAACCCCCAGTGAAGCATTAGTCAACCCGATAAGTGTACTGTTTTACTTTGAAAGCCACAGCGTCATCGAGATTGACCGCTTCAGAAGTGTATCTGGTGATTTTTAAAAATAATGGGTGAAATGACGATACGCGAGGTTATGATGCAGGATTGTTTCACGCGAAACATATTCGCCTGGATTTATGCAAAAAATGAAAAATTGAAACGACTGATTACGAAAAAAATGCCGGGTACCCACTGGTTCGGGATATTTGAGAAATAGAGAATGTCTATTGTAATGACTCTTTAGCACTACAATTGTAGCTCGACCCCGTAATTCTGGATTTTATAAAAAAAGTTACGTGTACGAGTTGTGTGGAACCCACAAAGTTATAAAAGTTTTTTCTCGAATGTGTGCGGACATCATTGCGTCTGCTTTATTTCACTTCTGGCTTGTGGGAACAGCTATTCAGATTTCTTGAAAAAGCTAGATTTGTGTGATTAAGAAGGTAATGATAACCTCGTGTTTGGCGAGGTAGTCCGTAGATTCTCCTTTGTAAATGAAACGGACACACGTATTGTATAAAATGAGAACATATATATATATATATATATATATATATATACATACCAGGTGCCGTCGCAATAAGCGAGACCTGTGTGTTTGACCTGTGTGTTTGTGTGTTAAAATTGCCTATAGTTATTTTATATCAGTGGAATAAAAAACCCTACACCTGAATTTACATCCTCTAGACTCTATATATATAATGTGTAAAAATTATTGTCACTCGTATTTGTACGATAAACCGTTGAATCCAATATTACGTTAAAAAATGTGTTGTATACAGTAAACGGAATTACGTGTTAATTTATAAATATATATAAAATGTTACCTTGGTTTTATTATTTCATAAGATAATGAAAACATTTGGTTTATTCTTACCCCGACCCGGACACACGTAAAAAAAAAACAACTAAAAAATCTTACATCGTTTGTCCAACACTTTCGCATTCCCCTGAAATATTTTTGTATAATACACTCGGGGCGTTTCTAAAAATAAAAAATATAACGTTTAATTAGAAATATTATTAGAGTTTTAAGGTTGTTTATTATTAAAATCTCGCAGAATAGAGAGAGAGAGAGAGATTTTAAAAATAAAGCGACATTTTACCCGGTAAGGTCGATGGTTAGAGCTTTCAGACCCAACATGGCCTCGTACTATATATAGTACGCTCCGAAGTAGTGCGGCGTGAGGGCTAAAATGTTGAAAATAAAAACTAATGCGGTATTCATTTGAAAATAGGTTTTATGTAAGAGAAAAGTTGCACGAGTTATTGAGACACACCTTAAAACAATAGACTGTTTTCGAATTACATAGTACTTACACGATGTAATCCGTTGCCACGAATCCCATCAAATGGACGCACAAGTTATCGCTGTGAAATAACTATGTATACGTAGAGAAATGGGTATTATATATATATATATATATATATGATGAATAAAACCACGAAGGAAAGGAAACACAAAATGGTGCTCAAGCGCTTTCGTCTAATGACATCCTCAGGAACACTGAAGTACATAAAAAGGTTAAGCCTATATATAGGTTACAGAAAGAAAAAAAGAAAAATAAATAACATACATACACACACACATATATATATATATATATATATATATACATATCTATATATACAAATACATACATACATACATACATACATATATATACAATAAACAGAGAAGTAAAAATTAAAAATTAAAAATTAAAACCTTAAAGGATTACCAGTGAGGCGTACAGATTTGTAAGGAAAAATATCGATTTTTAGCACAAGATCAAATGGATTATAAAAATACAAATTTATACTGGAACTCTGCCCGGGTTTTAACACACTGCTGCCTATGGTCAGGTTTCGATATATATAAAAAAATAAAATGCAAATTAAAAGTTAATAAAGTAGAAGATAAGTTTACCAAAGATAACTTTCCTAAACGTTTTCGCAATAGCCTCTCACAATTAAAAAAAGATGGGGAGCTCCATATTACTAAAGCAGACAAGGCTAACACCATAGTTATTATGGACAAAGTGGACTACATCGGAAAGATGAACGAGCTTCTCCAGGACCCCGCCACATACACCAAACTTAGGAAGAACCCGCAGGATGACGTCATCAAATCATTTAATAGTGGCTTGAAACGCCTTCTCAAAGATCATAAGGACTTAATTCCGCTTTTCATGTCCACTTCACCTGCTCTGCCCTACCTTTACGGTCTTATTAAAACCCACAAACCTGGTAACCCTATGCGCCCTATTATTAGCTCGGTGGGCTCTATTACTTATAAACTCTCCAAATGGCTTGTCAAAGTCTTGTCCCCCATTCTCGGAACTATCTCTGATTCACATGTAAAAAATTCCATGGATCTTACGGAAAAATTGAATAATGCACGTACTGAAACTAACGATAAATTGATCAGTTTTGATGTTTGTTCATTGTTTACAAAAGTGCCGATTGACGATATGCTTGACTTTCTCTCCCAAGAATTACATAAGTATGACCTGCCACTACCTTCACACATTGTTTTGGAACTCATTAAGCTTTGCATCAAAGACTGTAAATTCACTTTCAATAACGAGTATTATCAACAAGTTTTTGGGATGGCTATGGGCAACCCCTTATCGCCCCTCCTCTCCAATATTTATATGGAGTTTTTCGAAATTACCTATATTCCGAGAATCCTGGGGGTTGGCATCCCTTGGTTGCGGTACGTCGACGATATTTTGTGTATCTGGCCCATGAATCGTGACCTGGATAGCTTCCTCCTTCAGTTAAATGATCAAGTCCCCTCCATTAAGTTTACTTTAGAAGTTGAGCAAGACAATTCAATCCCATTTTTGGATGTGCGTGTACATAGGGAAAGCCCAGGTTTTAAGTTTAGTATCTATCGGAAAACGACAAACAATTTGTCCTACGTACACTTTTACTCGGGACATGATACCCCCACTAAGAAGGCCATATTTTCATCAATGTTTCTCAGCGCCCTTAGGATCGCCAGTCCGGAATACATCGATGCCGAATTGGAAAAAATCAACGGTATTGGAAGTGATTTGTGTTATCCATCTGCGTTTATGGAATCTTGTCTCAACAAGGCAAAACGAACTTTCTATCGTGTCAATATTAACACTCGTACTTTGTCAAAAAATATTTTAGTACTTCCATTTTTCCCGAGCTTTTTGGGCATTGCTAATGTACTTAAACTTTTGGATATTAATGTAGTATTTTCATATAACAATATTGTGAAAAATATCATAGTAAAAAATAGCCCTACCAATAATTCAGGCATTATCTATAAAATTGGTTGTAAACAATGTGATTCCTTTTACATAGGTCAGACGGGAAAGGATTTGCACACACGTATAAAACAGCATCAATATTCCGTTAGAACAGGACAGTTGTCCAGTGCCCTTTTTGTCCATTTGTCAGAGTTAGCCCACTGTATTGATTGGAATAATGCTTCAGTTTTATTCCATTCAAGCAACATTGTTAATAGAAATATTCTTGAGTCTGCCATTATCCAACTTTCAAATAACTTCAACATAAGCAAAGGTCTTTTTCAACTCGATCCTGTTATTTTGAATTCCTTTAAAACAGATTTAGATAAGAAGGGTAAAACATTAAATCTTTGGTAAACTTATCTTCTACTTTATTAACTTTTAATTTGCATTTTTTTTTTATATATATCGAAACCTGACCATAGGCAGCAGTGTGTAAAACCCGGGCAGAGTTCCAGTATAAATTTGTATTTTTATAATCCATTTGATTTTGTGCTAAAAATCGATTAACTTTTAATTTGCATTTTATTTTTTTATATATATCGAAACCTGACCATAGGCAAGCAGTGTGTTAAAACCCGGGCAGAGTTCCAGTATAAATTTGTATTTTTATAATCCATTTGATCTTGTGCTAAAAATCGATATTTTTCCTTACAAATCTGTACGCCTCACTGGTAATCCTTTAAGGTTTTAATTTTTAATTTTTAATTTTTACTTCTCTGTTTATTGTATATATATGTATGTATGTATGTATGTATGTATTTGTATATATAGATATGTATGTATATATATATATATATATATGTGTGTGTGTGTATGTATGTTATTTATTTTTCTTTTTTTCTTTCTGTAACCTATATATAGGCTTAACCTTTTTATGTACTTCAGTGTTCCTGAGGATGTCATTAGACGAAAGCGCTTGAGCACCATTTTGTGTTTCCTTTCCTTCGTGGTTTTATTCATCATAAATATTTTTCACGTGTTACTTTCGTGAAATAATTTTCATATATATATATATATATATATATATATACATTGTGCCAATATATCGATAAAAATAGCTACGTACACTATATCACCACGTAGATACAACTCGAGTCTTGTACATTCGCTTAGACATTTGTGTATGGAATAGTCGGACTTTTCAGATATAAATAATAATAGATTAAAATTGTGCACGAAAACTTCACAAAAAAAATACACTTCTACATAAATGATGACACAGGAGAAATAGATTCTATATATTTCACTCAGAGAACTATTGAAAAAGTCTATTTCATAGAGCACAATGTATTCACATAGAATAACTTGCATAACGACACTCGGGAATTCGTTTGACGACTTTTTTGCTTATAAATTTGTTCGCACCAACTGAAAGGCCTCACTGAACTGGAAATGAATCGTATATGCCGATATCACACCTTTTATAGGAGAGGGTTGAAAGTGCCCCCTAGAATGGGGCATGATGAAGAAAAGACTTTCCCCACTCCACACTTTCAGAAATCAATCAGAACACTCATTGGCTGAACGTGTTTTGGTGGGCGATTCTGAATGACGTTTAGTGGGAGGTAAGAGAGAGAGAGAGAGAGAGAGAGAGAGAGAGAGAGGAGAGAGAGAGAGAGAGAGTTTATAATTTAATAGACATACGGCATAGCTAAGCATATATATAACCTTTCCATAACAGAATTTTAATTATGATTATATATGTTACAGTCAAAGTGTGTAACCAGCCATTTCGCGCAATGGCTGAAACTTTTAGTAATTTCGAGAAATGGCTGTTACACTTGGTCATTTCGCGAAGTGACTAAAATCTTCACCCATTACGCGAAATGGCTGAAATTCCACCTTGGACATTTCGTACAAGATCATTTGCCAGGTTAGGTCAACTGTATGCACGGTTAGGTCAGCTGTATGCCCTTGACAATTGGTATGGTTAAGGTGTGTAATTTTCGTTTGTTTTAACGAAAATAACACGACTTAACCTAATCAATTGTCAAGGGCATACAGTTGACCTAACCGGGCCTTCAATGGCGGACATCGGAATAACATTGAAGGCCCGGTTAGTATTTGAAAACCTCTATATTGAAAATTCAAATTCAAATGTGATCAAATGCTCAAATGTGTTCAAATGTGCATTTGAAGTGTTTCTCACTTATTTGAACAGACCTGTGGATGTATGTATGTTTTAGCAGATTTAGTTAGTTAAATAAAGGTTTCCAATTTCATTGTGATGTTTGTTATTTCTATGAATTGATGACAAAAGTCATCTTAGCCATTTCACGAAATGACCAAGGTGGAATTTCAGCCATTTCGCGTAATGGCTGAAGATTTTAGTCACTTCGCGGAATGACCAAGTGTAACAGCCATTTCTCGAAATTTCTAAAAGTTTCAGCCATTAGGCGAAATGGCTGGTTACACACTTTGACTGTAACATATATATGCTAATATCTATCATATAAGCTATGGTTTGTCAATAAGCTTTTCATATTTTAGTGTCAGAGATAGTATTCAGAGCGTTAAAGCGAGAGAGAGAGAGAGAGAGAGAGAGTTACAAGGAGTTACAAGGAAAAGAAGTACCTCAAAAGGCCTTGCGGCCCATACCGAGGAGGTACCAATGGCAACGGGTGCCAGGGAAAATTTTGTAAGTTTATTTTTCTTTCAACTATCCTAGCAGTAGTAGAAAACTGGATAGAAAAGTAGAAGGCTCTCTCCCCACCCTCCGCTCCCTCCCTGCCAGAGGCAGGTACGGTAAAAGGTTGAAGAAAATACCTTGACCCTGGAAAAGTAGCCAAGGAAATTTTACAGGAAAGTGGAGAATATATAAATAGCTCTATATTTACCTTGCTCACAGAGACACCGTGCAAGCGAACTCCTGCAGAGTTTTCTTATGTTTTAATCTTAAACTATCAACGTGTTAAAGTAATTCCAACATATACTAGTCCTAAATCGTTTCAAATCCAACTTCTAACCATTGTTGCGAGTTGGGTTATCATTTGAACTAAACATGCTTCTAAAATCGACATCTTTGAACCCGCGTCACGTAAGCGTCGATTGTAGCCCATATGCCTAACGAAAGGGATTAACTTTGTGGCATTTTTCGCCAGTTTCCAATCCACCTACCTACTTCCCCACCAATACCCAGCGCGCGCACTTCGGCCATTAGCCGGCAGTGAGGTACCTTATCAAAGGCCTTCTAATCAATCGCCCTACTCTTATCATACTCACTCAACATGACGTAGAAAAACTCGAGCATGATGGTGAGACACGACCTATGCCGTCTAAACCCATGTTGGAGTCCCCAAGTAGCTTGTAGGAATCCAAATGGTCAACAATCCTACTCGCTATTATCCCCTCTAAATATTTACCTACAACTGAAGTTAAATGGTGGTATTTATAGAGGTTCCAAGCCTCTCTTCCCACGCATGAGATAGCAGTAGCGTCCTAATCGTAACAGTAGAGAAAAAGACAATACTAAAAGTTTTTCTTTTTTTTTTTTGCAGTCAGAGGAGAACATCCCTAACTAAGCTAAAAGGACAGAGTGGGATGGGAAGGGGTCCTAGTAACCCACGGGACAGGTTTGTACAACAGACTTTTCACCCGCCCTCCCGAAAGAGAGAGAACCTAAAGGAATTGGAAGCCAATTTCTCCAGAATCCCACGACTCGGGACCGGAGGGCTGTCACACCCCAAGTATAAAGTTTACAACACGCAGAAGGAGAGAAAGAGAGAGAGGGGTGTAATAGATGTGCGTAGAAAATGTATTTTGCGTGTATATATATATATATATTATATATATATTCATAAAATGTAAAGCACTTAGTACGTTTAAACATTTGTTGTCTTTAAAATATCTATCACCATATTCGCTTGAAAAAAGATTATTGTTTGAAATGTAGAATTCTTTTGATTTGGCGAAGTTTAGCTGGATTATCTTTAAAACTTTCAATTCATATGAATATAAATAAATATGCTTAATACTAATATCGCATGTATTTTTTATAATATATATATATATATATACATATATACATATATATATATATATACATATCTGTGTGTGTGTGTATAATGTTTCAGACCAACAAAGACCCTAGGATCCACTCATGGCTGGTCTACCTAACTGTGTTCGTAATTGTGTAATGTGTATGTCCTCCGTGGTGGCGAGGGGACCTGCAATTTTACGTGGGTTCCGAAACCACAAGAACATAAGAAATTTATGTAACAACTGCCTGTACATTGGCAACGACCAATTTTTGCAAAACTAAATAATTATCAATTAAAACTAATTACTTATCGATTTAAAACTAAAGATAGAATCTCTGGATCCAGAGGATCAAGTCATAATAGACTACTATCCACAAATATGTTACTCTATATCTATTTATAACCGACATGCAAATATATCAGATCCAAAGAATCCAGTCAATTTCATTACGGTATCCATCAATACTAGGTAGTACCTTGCCAACGAAAAATAAGTCACGGTCCATATCAATTGCGGACCAAGTCAAATCTATTGCGGACCAAGTCAAAATCGATTGCGGACCAAGTCAAAATCGATTGCGGACCAAGTCAAAATATATGTACACACACACACACATATATACATATATACAGTATATATATACATATACACATATATATATATATATAACACGGGATCTTCCGATTGCCGGTCAGACGCGATACCATTACACCATGGGCCTCACTCTTCCAAATGCCGTAATTCTTCTACATACTCGCAGAAACCAATGCCCCAAGGGGGCACCTCCCGCATGCCGTAACATTATATACATTCAACTGCAAAGAACACGCAGTATAAATAACGTAAAGAACGACGCTTGTATAGGAGATATTCCGCGCAAGACGAGAGAGAGAGAACGAAACAAATGAAAAAATGAGGTAACCACCAGGGAATCGAACCCGGATCTTCCGATTGCCGGTCAGACGCGATACCATTACACCATGGGCCTCACTCTTCCAAATGCCGTAATTCTTCTACATACTCGCAGAAACCAATGCCCCAAGGGGGCACCTCCCGCATCCCGTAACATTATATACATTCAACTGCAAAGAACACGCAGTATAAATAACGTAAAGAACGACGCTTGTATAGGAGATATTCCGCGCAAGACGAGAGAGAGAGAACGAAACAAATGAAACAATGAGGTAACCACCTGGGAATCGAACCCGGGATCTTCCGATTGCCGGTCAGACGCGATACCATTACACCATGGACCTCACTCTTCCAAATGCCGTAATTCTTCTACATACTCGCAGAAACCAATGCCCCAAGGGGGCACCTCCCGCATGCCGTAACATTATATACATTCAACTGCAAAGAACACCCAGTATAAATAACGTAAAGAACGACGCTTGTATAGGAGATATTCCGCGCAAGACGAGAGAGAGAGAACGAAACAAATGAAAAACTGAGGTAACCACCTGGGAATCGAACCCGGGATCTTCCGATTGCCGGTCAGACGCGATACCATGCGAGTATGTAGAAGAATTACGGCATTTGGAAGAGTGAGGCCCATGGTGTAATGGTATCGCGTCTGACCGGCAATCGGAAGATCCCGGGTTCGATTCCCAGGTGGTTACCTCATTTTTTCATTTGTTTCGTTCTCTCTCTCTCGTCTTGCGCGGAATATCTCCTATAAAGCGTCGTTCTTTACGTTATTTATACTGCGTGTTCTTTGCAGTTGAATGTATATAATGTTACGGCATGCGGGAGGTGCCCCCTTGGGGCATTGGTTTCTGCGAGTATGTAGTAATTAGGCATTTGGAAGAGTGAGGCCCATGGTGTAATGGTATCGCGTCTGACGGCAATCGGAAGATCCCGAGTTCGATTCCCAGGTGGTTACCTCATTTTTTCATTTGTTTCGTTCTCTCTCTCTCGTCTTGCGCGGAATATCTCCTATACAAGCGTCGTTCTTTACGTTATTTATACTGCGTGTTCTTTGCAGTTGAATGTATATAATGTTACGGCATGCGGGAGGTGCCCCCTTGGGGCATTGGTTTCTGCGAGTATGTAGAAGAATTACGGCATTTGGAAGAGTGAGGCCCATGGTGTAATGGTATCGCGTCTGACCGGCAATCGGAAGATCCCGGGTTCGATTCCCAGGTGGTTACCTCATTTTTTCATTTGTTTCGTTCTCTCTCTCTCGTCTTGCGCGGAATATCTCCTATAAAAGCGTCGTTCTTTACGTTATTTATACTGCGTGTTCTTTGCAGTGAATGTATATAATGTTACGGCATGCGGGAGGTGCCCCCTTGGGGCATTGGTTTCTGCGAGTATGTAGAAGAATTATGGCATTTGGAAGAGTGAGGCCCATGGTGTAATGGTATCGCGTCTGACCGGCAATCGGAAGATCCCGAGTTCGATTCCCAGGTGGTTACCTCATTTTTTCATTTGTTTCGTTCTCTCTCTTCGTCTTGCGCGGAATATCTCCTATACAAGCGTCGTTCTTTACGTTATTTATAGTGCGTGTTCTTTGCAGTTGAATGTATATAATGTTACGGCATGCGGGAGGTGCCCCCTTGGGGCATTGGTTTCTGCGAGTATGTAGAAGAATTACGGCATTTGGAAGAGTGAGGTCCATGGTGTAATGGTATCGCGTCTGACCGGCAATCGGAAGATCCCGGGTTCGATTCCCAGGTGGTTACCTAATTTTTTCATTTGTTTCGTTCTCTCTCTCTCGTCTTGCGCGGAATATCTCCTATACAAGCGTCGTTCTTTACGTTATTTATACTGCGTGTTCTTTGCAGTTGAATGTATACACATATCTGTGTGTGTATATATATATATATATATATATATATACATAAAATGAGACCACTTAGAACATTTAAAAATTTGTCTTTAAAATGTCTGTCACCTGCGCAATATCATAACATGCATATTTCTATGGGAAATATTGTATTTCGCTTTTAACGGTCTAAGCATTATAAACTGTTTTTAAACTCGACATATAACTGTCGGTTTATTTGCTCGACTAAAAATAACAGTATTGTTTCCTATATTTTCGATTAAAATGTCAGAGAATATTAAGCGTTTCTATGTCTTTAAAATATCTATCACTATATTCCTTCACTTTGAAATAAATTTTACGTTGGAAGCGTATTAGGTCTGAATATAGTAATAATAATAATAATAATAATAATAGTTAAGTATTGCATTTAGGGTCCTGCTTAATTATGATAAAACGGTCAGAGATAGTATGGGAAAGCGTTGAACGTGAAATATTCCACTCGTGCCGTACGTATACATCGCTATTTTACGCTAGAGTGCAAATTCGCTGAATATCAAAAGTGGGAGATTTAAAAGTATCGAATGTCCCTTGGGAGAGAGATGTGAGTAATACTGTACTTCCCAAAAGCGTGCGACGTACTCCATGCATGTTTTACACTACATTGTGAAAACGGGGAGATATGAGAAATGTACGGTTAATGCAGCTGGTGTGTGTTTCTTTACAAAGTATCAGCTCGAATTAAATATCATTTTGACACTGCCTCAGTTGGTGTTAAATTAAGGTCGAGGAATATTCCATTGGTGTGTTTTTACATTAGTGCTAAATCACAGAACAATTAAAAGTGGAAGGTTAAGACTCGAATTAAATTTGGTGCTAAATTAGTGAGCAGCTGTTGGTCTTTAACTGTTCGTGTTTTCCCGGATGCCTTGTCAGAAGTGAATCTCGCACTTTGGTGCTACAAGCATATATTTCCCCGTTCGGGGTAAGTATGGAGTTATACGAGAGGCGGTCAGAAAATAAGTTTACACGGCGTATAATTTTGTAACTAAATAACCTACATTGATTATGTTTGTATCAGGTGAATTCATTAATCATTGTTGGCAACACTGCGCGTCGATTCGGCTGCCATCTACCGTACATTAGTTATATGAGTCAGTTGAACATGGCGGCTCGACTGGAACAGTGCCATGCCCTACGGAGCAGTCTAGGACGTTTACCTTTAAAGGCCCTTCGTAAACGTTCCAGTGTTGAACAGTATGCAGCTGCATTGATTGTTGTGCCTTTTCGCATGAAGTCTGTAAGCAAAACGTCTTTATGGTCCCAAAACACGGTAACCATCACTTTGCCAGCGGACCTCACAATCTTGAACTTCTTTGGTCGCGAGGACCCAGGGTGTTTCCATTCCATGCTGGCACGTTTTATTTCCGGAGTACGGTGATGAGCCCATGTCTCGTCTCCTGTGACAATGCGCTCTAGAAATTTTTGACCACTGACAGACTCGGAATATCGTTGCAGAAATGACAGGGCACTGTTCCAGTCGAGCCGCCATGTTCAACTGACTCAAATAACCAATGTACGGTAGATGGCAGCCGAGTCGACGTGCAGTGTTGCCAACAATGATCAACGAATTCGCCTAATACAACCATAATCAATGTAGATCCTTTAGTTACGAAATTATAAGCCGTGTAAATTTATTTTCTGATCTCCCCCTAGTATTAAGTTGCATCTGTGTTTTCGTGTCTTAAAAGCATCAAATATCTGTGGGCCCTGTATCTTGAATTAAATATCACGGTCAGCCTTGACAACCTCGAATTAAATTTAGTGTTAAATTAAGATGGACCCATGTTTCCAAAATATGGGCTGGTTATCAGTTGTAGCGACAAACTTTTCTTTATTCTGGTGGAATGACCAAATCGAATAATGGAGGAAACATGTATATTTTTTTAATATATTGGTTCGGGATGCAGTATAAAATAAAAAGGGCGTATGGAAATACTGTAACTTTATTATTTCCAAAAATATTTGCTTAATATATACACCATTATTTCTGACATATATATATATATATATATATATATATATATATATATATATATATGTGTGTGTGTGTGTGGGTATTTTAATTGAAAGCTTCATCTCAATATGTTAGTGGCTATGATGTATTCATCTGAATATAAAAAGAGTACATAAAAATAGCCCATGAGACAGAGTGATGTGGGTTTTAATTTTTCTTTATACGCACGTACATGGAAATAATTGTGTTCATGGGTGTGTGTATATATATATATATATATATATAAACGATATTATTTTTGATGCGTTTGTGCTTTGCTCTTTTTGAAGCACCGTGATGTGCGATTTAATTCTTCTTTATACGTACGTACAAGGAAATAACTCTGTTGATGGATATATATATATATATATATATATATATATATATATATATATATACAGTACATAAACGATATTATTTTTAATGCGTGGGTGCTTTGCTGTTTTTGAGGCACAGTGATGTGCGTCTTAATTCTCCGATTTGGCGCGAGATATATATATATATATATATATATATATATACATTACGCCATCATTCCTGCCGCTGCCAGCTGGCTTCCTCTACATTCTTGTACGTCAGTATATATATATATCTATGTATATACCATGCCAAGATGATTGGCTGATACGCTTTCTAAGCCAACTGGCTGTGATGCTAAAGCCGCCCAGGATGGCTGTCAAGACCCCATTATGCATCGAGACATGCCAGCTTGAACATCTTCTCTTCTCCTCTCTTTGTTACATGTAAATATATATATATATATATATATATATATACACATTGGCCATATATGTATACACTACGCCAAGACGATTGGCTGATTACGCCTTCTAAGCCGACTGGCTGTGATGCTAAAGCCGCCCAGGATAGCCGGTCAAAACACCATTATGCGTCGAGACATGCCAGCGAGAACACCTTCTCTTCTCTCTTTCCTCTCTTTATTATCCTTGTTAGATTAGGCTACCCCTTTGGAGGGACTACCCCTCTCCCCCCTTCATGCATAATCCCCTTGGGGTTTAACCCACCCCATGTTGCATACCCCCTCCCCCACCAGAAACATTGAAGAAAATATGGCTTTCTTGATGGGGGTGTCATGTCCGGAGTAAAAGTGTACGTAGGACAAATTGCCATATTTTCTTCACTATTTCTCCGCGCTCTTTGGATCACCACTCCGGAATACATGGATGCCAAATTAGAAAAAACCAACAGTATTGGAAGTGATTTGTGTTACCCACCTACGTTTTTGGAATATTGTCTTAACACGGTAAAACGAACTTTCTTTCGTGTGAATAATAACCCTTGCACTTTGTCGAAGAATATTTTAGTACTTCCATTTTCCCAGGCTTTTTAGGCATTGCTAATGTACTTAAACTTTTGAATATTAATGTAGTATTTTGATATAACAATGTTGTGAAAAATATCACAGTAAAAATGAGTCCTCCCAATAATTCAGGCATTATCTATAAAATTGGTTGTAAACAATGCGATTCCTTTTACAATGGACAAACGTGAAAGGATTTGCACACCCGTGTAAAACAGCATCAATATTCCGTTAGGCCAGGACAGTCGTCCAGTGCCCATTTCGTCCATATTTCAGAGTTATCCCACTGTATTGATTGGAATAATGCTTCAATTTTGTTTCACTCAAGCAAGATTGTTAATAGAAATATTCTTGAGTCTGCCAATTATTCAACTTACAAATAATTTCAACATTAGCCAGAGCCTTTTTTCGCTTGATCCTGTTGTTTTGAATTCATTCATAACGGATTTAGATAAGCGAAGAAAAGTGCTAAAACTCTCGTAGCTTTTCATTATAAATTTGTATGCTTCTACAATTTTCATTTTTCAATTTTTTTTGTGACCTATATATATATATATATATATATATATATATATATATATATACACAGTACTTTCGAACTTGTTCTTTATTTCAGTGTTCCCGAGGATGTCATTAGACGAAAGCGCTTGAGCACCATTCTGTGTTTCCTTTTTCCTTCGTGGTTATTTTCATCATAAATATTAATCACGTGTTATTTTCGTGATAATAATTTTATATATATATATATATATATATATATATATATATATATATATATATATATATGCCGTACAAAAAACCCTTTTCACCTATAAAAAGAAAGTCAAGACTTTTCCAAGAACTCTTCCAAAATATATTAATTTTACAACATGCTGATAAGTATAAAAGAACTTTTCGTTTTGCACGTACATACATTGGAATTATTTTTATATATTTTTAAGCAACCTTTTCTTTCAACCTTTCAAATATTCCATGCGATGATTCCTTATTTCACGAAGGTCAAGCTTGTTGTCCTTCCTCTCGAGTTGGCCTGGTGAAGTAGAGAGTTGGTTTCTTGTGCTCTCCACCTCACATAGCCAGGTTCGCCCGACTCATCTGGAATTGTTTTGAGCCAGGCATCTAATCTTCTTTTGAAGATATCCACCGCGACACCACTCGTGTTCCTTCGTTCCTTGGGCAGCTGGTTAAACAGTCTTGGTCCTCTCAGAACAAAACTGTTTTCCTTCAGGGTTGAGGATTTCCTGTCTAGCCTTCAATTTGGGAACATGACACATTCTTTGTACTTTTCACTACTGTTTTTGGAATTCAAAGGAAGATTTGGGGAGTTCAAAGTAAGATTAGGGACTAGTTCTTCCATTATTTTCCAACTGCAAATGATGGTGTAATCAGAGATGTGCATAAATATTTTAAAATTTATTTAAATACTGCATAATGAATACCACGCAAATTTGTATTTAAATACCAAATACATTACTGTAAACTGGAATGTAATTAAACCAGAAATACATTACTTCAAAAATGTATTTAAATACAATCTAAATACATCCTAAATACATTCCATTTTCAGTGTTTATTATTGTTATACGGGGCTCCAATAAACCTTAGCAACCCCCCCGCCCATGGCCTAAACCATTAGAGGTATAGTAAAACTAAACATACCTTACAAAAGATAATTTAATTCTGCATTTAATGAGAAAAAATTAAAACTTAGTGTTCCCGCCATTGGCTTCCAAGACAGCCTGAATTCGCTTTGGGTAGCTTGCCAAAAGTGACGTGAATAGATCTTGATCGTTACGCAAATTTGCTAAAACAGTTTCAATGTGTTGCGTCATTGTATCCTTCGAAAATCGATTTGCTGCAGGTTCTTGAAACAAGAGACATTCAACCTTGTCCTTTATAACTGATCCAACGTGTTCACAGACGTTCAGGTCAGGAGAATTTCCTGGCCATTCTTCATTTCCTAAGAAATCGATCTCATGGTTCCGCAACAACTGTTGAGTGGCTAATGCCTTAAAGCAGGGGGCCTTATCGTGCAGAAGTGTGACCTGATCGACATCCATAACATTGTTTGGGTTTCTTAGAAAAGGAATGACATGCTGGGATAGAATAATATCACGAAAATACTGTCCATCCCAACTCTGACCATTTGGCTTCAGCACCCACATGAGCTTCTTTGCAGTGAAGAAAACAAACACACCAACACAGTCTGGACTTTTTAAAATTCGCGATAATGTTCATTGTCATCGATTTCATCTGGTGTTGTGGCCCAAACTCGATCATTTTGGTAGTTAGGCCGACGTGTTACGTAAACAAAAAATTCATCGGAGACAGCTAAATGCATGAAATCATCCACATCCCAATCTTCAAGATAATGGGCAAACCACATTCTGTCATCGATGTTAAGTTGAGTTTTTCTTGGCTTTGGAAGTTCATGCCAAGGCTTTAAACCTTGCCTATGACGGTACAGTCGAATGTTCTCACCACTAACGATCTTTCCTCTCGACACTTCGATCTCTCTACAAAGTTTAGCACAGCTGTTTTTCAGCTTACGCGTACCGCTTTCAATGATGTCCTTTGTTTCCTGAGAGAGTGGCAAATTTGGGCGACCAGATTTGGTTGTATCCATTTCACATTCATCCAAAGTTTTATTCCAACTTATTTTGACGAAGTCCTCACTTCTTCGCAACTTTTTGGCAACCCATGAACGTGTTATGAAGGTGGCTCCAGCATCACGATCTTCCCGAAATGTTATTGCTCGTATGCGATCTATCACACGTTGCCTCTCCGAATCACCAATTAATTGAGAAGCCATTTTATTATCACTTTATCAGCTAGAGTAATTTTAATACCTGCAATAAATAAAGGTATTTTGGAACCCCTTAGTAGTTCGAGGCTTCCTCTCCGCAGCAAAGGCAATCCAAAGAGAGGTAACAGAAAGAAAGGACTACATAAATCATAATAAACATAAAACAGTACAGTTTGGAACAGTTACAGGAAAAATAATTAAATTCTTGATTTACAAAAAATATGAGACTAAAATATTCCAATAATGGAAGAAGTCCATGATTTTTTGCAAATGTATTTAAAAATGTATTTCAAAATATGTATTTATAATTACAAAGTACATCAATAATAATTTTGCTTATCCCCTAGTTTGGTATAATCCACAAATTTTGTAATTATACTCTTAATTCCTATGTCGATATCACTGATATAAATAACAAAAAGAACTGGTCGCAGAACTGATCCCTGAGCCACATCGCTTGTTACTTTCTTCCAGTTAGACGCTTTGCCATCAATGACCACTCTTTGTTTACGTCCATTACGGAAAATTTATAATCCATTTGAAAACATTCCCATCAATTCCGTGAGAATGAAGCGGTACTTTCTCAAACGCCTTTTGAAAATCGAAATACTCGTATATAACATCTACTGTTTTACTTTCGTCATACACGAGAGAACGCACTCTTCTACATTTAGTTTTAAGTACAGACCTAGACTTAATTCATAATACAGGGTGTCCGAGAATTATCTGTACAATTTTTGGCTGTTATTAAAAGTCAACCATGAAGTGTAGAAATTCCAGTGTTATCCCATTTTACAGAGAATCTCATTAAGTTTTTTCTGATACCAAGTTTTGATAAGAGTTTTAGAAATTCCAGTGTGTCCGAACATTATCTGTACAATTTCATCTTTTATAAAATTCTTGATAACACACGTAAAATTCTTAAACAAGATTATTTAGAATCTGTATTTTCAAAAGTTTCTTTTATTAAAGTAACGTTGTTACAAACATTCGATATGTGCACCATTAGTGATTCGCAAAACATCCAATCGATACTCCAAATGTTGCCATGTACGCTGCAGCATATCCAAATCAATTCGCTCAATAGCAGCTGTGATTCTTGCTTTTAAAACATCAATGTCTGTCACTCGCGTACATTTCTAAAAGACTTGTCAAAACGTGGTATCAGAAAACATTTAATGAGATTCTCTGTAAAATGGGACAACACTGGAATTTCTACACTTCATGGTTGACTTTTAATAACAGCCACAAATTGTACAGATAATTCTCGGACACCCTGTATACAGTATCTGTAGGAGACTACTTCTCCACCAGTGATCACAGGCAAAGAACATTTAAAATTAAAATTAATGTTCATAATTCGGAGAATCTGGAATACGTTTTGAATTTTAAAAGAGCTAATTTTCGTCACATGAAACTGCAACTTTCAACCCATAATTGAGATGAAGCTCTATCGCTCGATGATATCAATGGCACATGGACTTCTTTTCATAATTATTTTAAACATTTAGAATCAAGTAATATGTATTCCATTACGTAAAATGAGACTGGCGAAGTCTATTAAACCTAAATGGTGGAATGCTGAAATTAAAAGTAGCTTAAAGTTAAAAAGGAACGCATTTTTAAAATTTAAAGAAACAAATAATTTGCCGCTGAAAATGCTTAAAAACTACTGAGAAGGCGAAATAAAAACTTATTAGAAAAAGTAAGCGCAACTATGAACTCAAAAATGAACCAAATTAGGTACTTGTAGGTTATCTCCCCCCCCCCCCATTTTGACAGAATATTTTCATTAAAACTAACGAAAATATCACGACTTAACGTAACCAATTATCAAGGGCGTACAGTTGATCTATTAGAAAATAGTAAATACTATTCCAGAAACAAACAATGTTATAATTAATAATAGATCAACTGTACGCCCTTGAAAATTGGTTACGTTAAGTCGTGATATTTTCGTTAGTTTTAACGAAAATATTCTGTCAAAATTGGGGGGGGGGAGATAACCTACAAGTACCCCAAATTAAATCGAATCCAAAGGAATTCTGTAATTATGTTAGGAATAAAAAAGTAGCTTCGCAGACTATTAGTCCACTCACAGGCGAAAACAGCGAAAAAATTTACGATGACTTACAAATGACGGAAGTTTTAAATAAATTCTTTTCTTCCGTGTTTACTAACGAAAATATGAACATTCCTCTTTCCGTAATCATGCTCAGTGATGATCAGTTAAAGCTTTACGATTTTACCATTAGTGAAAGCGAAGTACTCTCGGCCATAGGTAAAATTAATCCTAATAAAACTCCCAGTCCTGATAAGCTGTACCCTAGCGTACTTAAAGAAGTGAACCCCACAATAGTCTCTTACATATATATTTAATAAATCGTTACAGTCTGTAGAAGTTCGGTCGATTGGAAACTTGCAAACATTACGCCAATATTTAAAAAGGGGACAAATCACTCTGGGAAATTATCGTCCCAACAGCCTTACTTCAGTAGTTGGTAAGCTTATGGAGACGATCGTTCGGGACAAAATAGTTAATCACTTAGAAATTAATAAGTTAATGAAAGATTCTCAACACGACTTTCGACGTAATTTCTTGTCTTACTAATTTGCTCGATTTCTTTAATGATATTGTAAATAGATATGACGAAAGTAAAACAGTAGATATTACATATTTCGATTTTCAGAAAGTGTTTGATAAAGCGCCACATAGAAGATTATTAGCTAAGTTTCATTCTTACGGAATTGATGGTAATGTTTTCAAGTGAATCGAAAATTGGCTAAGTGGACGTAAACAAAGAGTGGTCATTAATGGCAAAGCGTCTAACTGGAAAAATGTAACTACTGTAGCGGCGTGCCTCAGGGATCAGTTCTGGGACCGGTTCTTTTTATTATTTATATCACTGACATCGACTCGGGAATTAAGAGTACAATTACAAAATCTGCGGACGACACCAAAATAGGGGGACGAACAATATCAGCGGCAGAACGTTTGCAGATTCAGGAAGACAAATAAATTACTCGAGTGGGCGGAAATTTGGCAAATGAAATTTAATATAGATAAATGTAAAACGTTGCATATCAGTAGAAACATTGTTAAAGAAAAGAATTTTATGCATAACAAGACACTAACTTGTGTTAAAGAAGAGAAAGATTTAGGTATTATTGTTGCCGACACTTTTAAATGGGTAAGAAATGTATCGAAGCGGTCAGAAAAACAAATAGAATCTTACGATTTATTGGCAGATCGTTTGAGTTTAAGTCGGAGTAAACAATGCCAACATTATATAATTCCTTTGTACGCCCCATATTTACGACAGAACATAGTATGGACAGTGTTGCCAAACCCGCGGTTTACCTGCCCAATTGGGTTATTTCGAACTGCTTGCGCGGCATAAAATATTCTTACCGTTATGTGTCTAAAAGTGAACTACTTTGAAATACGAAACCGCGGCAAGAGTCAAATCTATTAAAACTAACTAAATTTAATGAGACAGACACTTATTTATCAAATTTTGTGTTAAATTATATATATATATGCGTATATATATATATATATATATATATATATATATATATATATATATGGGATGAATTTCACAATTAAACACGTGAAATGAATGAATGATGCAAACCGACAAGAAAAAAGAAAAATAATTCCAAGGCCTTTCGTGTATTCAGAAGTGTACTTCTGAATACATGAAAGGCTTTGGAATCATTTTTCTTTTTCCTTGTGGGTTTGCATCATATATATATACATCATAACTGCAAACACGCAGTATAATTAACGTAAAGAACGACGCTTTGTATAGGAGAATTATCCGCGCAAGATGAGAGCGAAAGAACGAAACAAATGAAAAAAATGAGGTACCCACCCGGGAATCGAACCCGGGATCTTCCGATTGCCGGTCAGATATGATAACCACTACACCACAGGCCTCACCCAAACAAATGTCGTAATTCCTCTACATACGCGCAGAAACCAATGCCCCAAAGGGGCACCTCCCGCATGCCGTAACATTATATACATTATAACTGCAAACACGCAGTATAATTAACGTAAAGAACGACGCTTTGTATAGGAGAATTATCCGCGCAAGATGAGAGCGAAAGAACGAAACAAATGAAAAATGAGGTACCCACCCGGGAATCGAACCCGGGATCTTCCGATTGCCGGTCAGATATGATAACCACTACACCACATGCCTCACCCAAACAAATGTCGTAATTCCTCTACATACGCGCAGAAACCAATGCCCCAAAGGGGCACCTCCCGCATGCTGTAACATTATATACATTATAACGGCAAACACGCAGTATAATTAACGTAAAGAACGACGCTTTGTATAGGAGAATTAACCGCGCAAGATGAGAGCGAAAGAACGAAACAAATGAAAAAGTGAGGTACCCACCCGGGAATCGAACCCGGGATCTTCCGATTGCCGGTCAGATATGATAACCACTACACCACAGGCCTCACCCAAACAAATGTCGTAATTCCTCTACATACGCGCAGAAACCAATGCCCCAAAGGGGCACCTCCCGCATGCCGTAACATTATATACATTATAACTGCAAACACGCAGTATAATTAACGTAAAGAACAACGCTTTGTATAGGAGAATTATCCGCGCAAGATGAGAGCGAAAGAACGAAACAAATGAAAAAATGAGGTACCCACCCGGGAATCGAACCCGGGATCTTCCGATTGCCGGGGTTCGATTCCCGGGTGGGTACCTCATTTTTTCATTTGTTTCGTTCTTTCGCTCTCATCTTGCGCGGATAATTCTCCTATACAAAGCGTCGTTCTTTACGTTAATTATACTGCGTGTTTGCAGTTATAATGTATATATTGTTACGGCATGCGGGAGGTGCCCCTTTGGGGCATTGGTTTCTGCGCGTATGTAGAGGAATTACGACATTTGTTTGGGTGAGGCCTGTGGTGTAGTGGTTATCATATCTGACCGGCAATCGGAAGATCCCGGGTTCGATTCCCGGGTGGGTACCTCACTTTTTCATTTGTTTCGTTCTTTCGCTCTCATCTTGCGCGGTTAATTCTCCTATACAAAGCGTCGTTCTTTACGTTAATTATACTGCGTGTTTGCAGTTATAATGTATATAATGTTACGGCATGCGGGAGGTGCCCCTTTGGGGCATTGGTTTCTGCGCGTATGTAGAGGAATTACGACATTTGTTTGGGTGAGGCCTGTGGTGTAGTGGTTATCATATCTGACCGGCAATCGGAAGATCCCGGGTTCGATTCCCGGGTGGGTACCTCATTTTTTCATTGTTTCGTTCTTTCGCTCTCATCTTGCGCGGATATTCTCCTATACAAACCGCGTTCTTTACGTTAATTATACTGCGTGTTTGCAGTTGTAATGTATATAATGTTACGGCATGCGGGAGGTGCCCCTTTGGGGCATTGGTTTCTGCGCGTATGTAGAGGAATTACATTTGTTTGGGTGAGGCCTGTGGGTAGTGGTTATCATATCTGACCGGCAATCGGAAGATCCCGGGTTCGATTCCCGGGTGGGTACCTCATTTTTTCATTTGTTTCGTTCTTTCGCGCTCATCTTGCGCGGATAATTCTCCTATACAAAGTGTCGTTCTTTACGATATATATATATATATATATATATGACTTTTTAATTTTTTCTGTAATCCATGCAGGTAAATCTAGTAGACTGGGGTGAAGAAATGCAGATGTCCTAGCTTTCATCTTCGTGCTAGTATGATAAAGGATATCAAAGACAGTTCATTCTACGATCATATTCAGCACTAGCATTCATAACTCTTAATGCATATGTAATGTAATAAGCCTATGTATTAATGCATTCAATTTATTAAATAAACGCGTTTACTGTGCAGCTTATTTTCCTATAATTTTATTTATTTATGGAAAATCCGTCACTTTAAAAAAATGTATGAAGTTCTTGTGTTCTTATAATTTGGGCTACTTTTAAGGTCTTTGCCACGCCTCGCGAGGACCATCCGCCGTGGTTAGTTAACTAAAGTTTTTGGCAACCATGAGTATGGAGAGAGTGCAACGACGGGCTACTGAGATGATTCCTAGACTTAGAAATAAATCGTACGCTGCCCATTTAGAAACGTTAAATTTATTCTCACTTGTAAAAACGCGAATTTTTTTAACTTCATCGTTAAATTCTTTCCTACCTTTCCTCTTTTCTCTGCTTCGCTTTGAAACTTTCACTAGTCTTTAAATTTTCTTCCTTCTAAATTTGCTTCCTTCTTTCAACCCTCCTTCTTAAACAGACAGCCTCATAGGGACCAGCCGGTCTGATGCTGTTTGGTGTTCTTTGTATTCCTTTGTATATTTACATTTTACAGTATCATTAAAGAAATCAAGCTGATATCGCACACCATGAAGGTGTGGGAGCGAATTGTGGACTTAATGCTGAGGGAGGAGGCAGGCGTGTCGACAGAGCAAATGGGTTTTATGCCGGGACGAAGTACGTCTGATGCTATTTTTGCATTACGACAGTTGGAGGAAAGGTACAGGGAAGGACAGAAGGCATTGCACATGGTTTTCATAGACTTAGAGAAGGCGTATGATAGGACACCGAGAAAAGAGGTTTGGAGGTGCCTGAGGGAGAAGATGGTCCCAGAGAAGTGCGTCAGATTGATTCAGGAAATGTATAGAGGGGTTACGACGAAAGTGAGGTGTAGTGTTGGTGTGACGGAGAGTTTTGGAGTTGGGGTTGGTCTGCATCAGGGGTCAGCACTGAGTCCATTCCTATTCAACGTGGTGTTGGATGTGTTGACTGAGGATGTTAGAGGGGTTGCTCCTTGGTGCATGATGTATGCCGATGATGTAGTGTTGTGCGCAGAGACAAGACAGGAGGTAGAACAACAGCTAGAAAATTGGAGGGAGGCATTGGAAAGTACCGGTATGAAAGTTAGTCGGAAGAACACTGAATATCTGAGGTGTAATGTACAACCGGATAAAGGAGAGGGAGTGATGTTAAGCGGTGAACTGATCAAACGGGTAGATCGTTTTAAACACTTGGGATCAACAATCGAGGCAGAGGGGGGAGCAGAGGGAGAGGTGAATCGTAGGATACAGTCGGGATGGAGGAGCTGGAGAGAGGTTTCGGGAGTTCTCTGTGATCGTAGGATGCCGGTGAAGCTGAAAGGGAAGATCTTCAAAACAGTGGCTAGGCCAGCCATGTTGTACGGAATGGAGACGGTGCCAATGAAGAAGACTAGTGACAGAAAGATGGATGTGGCTGAAATGAAAATGTTGCGATGGATGTGCGGTGTAACTAGAAGAGATCGAATCAGAAACGAACGCATTAGAGGAACGGTGAAAGTAGCAGAGGCGTCTCCAAAAAGCCAGACTGAGATGGTATGGGCACATGCTGAGAAGAGAGGAGGATTACGTTGGACGTAGGGTGCTGGAAATGGAGGTGCTGGGACGGAGAAGAAGAGGTAGACCGAAGACGAGGTGGAGGGATTGCGTGGCGGCAGACATCCGGGAGAAAAATTTGGACGAGGACATGGTGCGTGACAGAAGAGAATGGAGGAGACTCATCAAGAACAGCGACCCCATATAGAGATGGGATTTAAGCTGCAGAAGAAGAAGTATCATTAAAGAAATCGAGCAGATTAGTTGGACAAAAACGATTACGTCGAAAGCCGTGTTGAGAATCTTTGATGAATTTTTTTCATTTCTGAGTGGTTAACTAGTTTGGCTCGAACGATCATCTCTATAAGTTTACCAACTACTGACTTCGACTAGTAGTAGGGTGGGGTGGTAATTTGCAATTTTTTAATTTGAATAGGAAACTACCCAGAAAGTGTTATGCTCTGAAAAAGAAGTTCAGTGATGTATAATTATTAGGTATTGCTTAATTTTTCTACCCCTTCCAAGCTCCACACCAATAATTGACAATACTTTCAATAGCAAATACACTATAATATAGAATTATTTCCAATATAAAGTTGTTTCTGAAATATTAAGAATAGTTTTATGAAAAATAGGAATATATAAAATGACTGTCAATGTAAATATTGTTTAATTATATTGGTATAAACTGTTTAAATCATTTAACTAATGCTAGACTGTATTTCATGTAAATCAACCATAAATGACACTGGAAGTAATAATTCAGAATTTCATGGTAGATTTGGACTTTGACTCCAAACATCGCTCGGTTGCTAGACAAGCATTGGATTGTATGTTGCGACTTGTTGCTCCAGAATATCAGCACAAACCCTGAAACTACTACAAACAGTTTGTTTTGTACTTGCAGACTCACAGTGTTCATCAAGTACTCTGCCTACAAAGACAACGGGTTTGGCTCTCTCTCTCGTGCAGCTGCAGTGATGGTATTCCTCTTCTCATGGTTGGAAAGTTTCCTAGATCAGAACCCTGTAATATCAAATCGCCGAGCATCCGTAATACGTGCATTCTTAAAGGTAGAATACTTCAAGCCAGCATTTCTGGTCTTTGATGCTCTTGGAATTCAACTTGTGGAACCTTTCTACAGTACAACAATAGCCAAGGGAGCCACACACTCTCGTTTGAAGATATTCTATCAGAGTTTGCATGATCACATGGGTAATAAGATTAGTGCAGAGTTCTTTGAATTCCAGAATCTATGGTTCGACTGTGTAAATGGAGACTATTCGAAAGTGTGAAGGCAACCTACAGCCAGAAAGTTGTATCAGCTGTCACTGAGACCGCATCACAGCACATGAATGAATGTGTCAAGCTCTGTGACTTCATATTGGTAGAGCTTAAAACTACTCTCGCTCGAAAGAGACGAGACTGTGGTATTTCACAGCAGTTTGAACCTCAATATCCAGTCGAAGAGCAAGCCAGCAATGTGGACTACCGGATGATCAAACTCAAAAAACTTGAAGTAGTAAGTAGGAGCATAATATTGCAGCAAACAGAAAAACTGATAGAGAAATCGTTTGCCTCATTCTGTAGCTTCTCAGAAGAAGCTACCATATGAAAGAACTGAAACTGACATGGAATGATAAAACGAAGAAGAAATTTTACACTGTCGCCAGTGAACAACAGGCTGTGGCGATTGAAAAAGAAGGAAAGCGTCTCAGTGTGATGGCAAATCTGAAAGAAGAGGGTGGTTCTTTTACAAGTTCTGCCGAGGTAGACGAGTCCAATCTGAAAGTGATGAGCAATCAAAACAGAAGAGACTGAAGATGGCTGTCTAGTTTTCATGAGAATCTTCTACCTGTCTGCAGAAAACTGATCCTTTATTTAGGATTCAGGCGACATTGCCATCAAAGAAACGATGTGACAAGACCATCAAGGAGTTTGCTATATCCCTTAAGACTCTCCTGGGGAAGTGGTCATCGAACCCATCTGTCACTATGGAACAGTTCCAGAGATCACTTGATCGCATAATTGTTACTATAGCATAGCTGACCTAGTTACTGTTAAACTCAAAATATGTTTGTAAAATACATATACTATGTTATGTCCATAATATATGATGAGCATATGATTGTTACATACGTACAGTTGCCCGCATATGTAATGTTCCTCGCCTCACAGACGACTCGTACATGTGATAACGCCGCAGTGATAGTCAAGGTACCCCAACTGGGGGGAAGGTGGGGTGTAGGGGGAACAACCGAGTCCAACAACGTATAACACAGACGCATACGGTACTGTTAGTGATGTATCGGATGTCAGATTTCAACATCCGCGGATGCGGATGCAGATGGGGTGTTCATGCATAAATTTGTCAGCTTGATAATATGATAGTTTAAATTCATACTTAATTTATTAGTTGTCTTTCCATTTTTGGTCAGTTATAAATACTAGATATTCGATAATATTTGATATAAGATGATATAATTTTGTAATTATAATTTTTTTCACATACATTCTTCTCTTTTTGGACGAGTTTTCGCCATAGAACTCTGTGTTACCAGGATGCGGGACGGGGACCCAACTCGTCTTGCATCCCACCAATCACTTTCCCCAACCACCACCATTTGGAAAGTAGTGTGCTTATGACATTGTTATGTATTGTAGCATGAACAATTAATTATACAAATACACAACAGACATTGCCAGTCACATTAAAGATCAAATGAAGGCTGCAACATCCGCATCCCGCAGATGTAGATGCGGATGTGACATCCATCCAGTGGCGTATCAAGGGAGGGGCGAGAGGGGCGACCGCCCCGAGCGGCACTTCCCGAGGGGCGGCAAATTACTGTCAGGCGGGCGAAGTATGCAAAATTTAGGGTTTTTATGTTTTAAAATGCGACCCTCCAAAAAATTATATCTCATCATTGTCGCGCGTTATTTGTGTACAAAATATCCATGGTTTTGATGAAAAATCATCATTAAATGCTATATATGCCACCTCAATGCCACTATTTCCACAAATAGTTGCGTTAAATTTTCACATCGGAAAGGTTGCCAGCCCTATTTTTCAGACTTTCCCTATATTATTTAGGTTAGGCTTTGCATTCTTTGAGCTTTGATGTTAATAATTATTGGTTGTTTTATTTTGCAGATACCCTACTGAATTAGCAAACATGAGCAAACGACAGAGACTGAGTGGTGCTGCATTCAAGAATCTTCGCGAAAAAAAGAGGAGGAAGGCAAGCGTGCTGCTAAGCGATTTCATCAGTTAATGGGATTCTCAGACACACCTTCAGTGCCTTCTGGGAAGCAAGGAGATCAACCGCAATGTGATATATCTTTAGAGATAGATGTTCAAGCGGCAACTTCAAGTGAACCCCCAAATAATCACGATCAACCCTCATCTACATCACAAAGTCATCCACCCACCCATCACCCACAGAGTCTGTTTAACGATTCTGGCAACTGTCCCGTTCCAATGACGGACAATTTGAGAATCGAACTCATTAAACGTGGACCATCACATCTGAAAAACATGAATGGACCCTTTCCAGCTGATTCAAACAATAGGTCAATGTCAAAAGTTTGGTATTTCAAAACTTTGGAAAATGGCGAAAAAATTGAAAGGTCATGGCTAATCTTCTCACCTTCAAAATGTAGGTTGCATTGCTTTTGCTGTCGTCTCTTCAACAACATCTCCAGTGCATTTGGAAAAGAAGAAGGATTTTTTGCCTGGAGGAAACTGAATCCAAGAGTATCTGAACATGAAAACAGTCCATATCATACCCGATGCTTTGAACAATGGAAAGAGTTGTCTATGCGCCTTCAGTTGAATACTACAATAGATAATGCACATCAGTTGCAAATAAAACATGCTACTGCTAAGTGGAAAGAAATACTGAGACGAATTTATGACTGCATCATGTTCTTGGCAAAACAAGATCTTGCATTCCGAGGGCACCGAGAGAACTTAAATGAAGAAGCTGGGCTAGCTGGCAATTCTGGAAACTTTTTGGAGTTAATAAAACTAATGGGCAAATATGATCCAGTAATTAGGGAACATCTTACAAAAATACGAATGACTGACAAGATATCCACTACGTATTTGTCACCTAACATTCAAAATGAGTTCATCACACTAATCGGCTGTAATGTTCGAAAATGTATAATTGATAATGTGTCTAGTGCAAAGTACTTTGCAATAATTTTCGATAGTACACCAGATATATCGCATATTGATCAGATGTCTCAGGTAATTCGCTATGTGTCGATTAAAGATGGTAATGTAGAGGTGAAGGACTCCTTCGTTGACTTTATTAAATTAGAGGGGAAGACTGCTGAGGCAGTTACTGATCTCATTGTCACTAAGCTCCGTGAGGATGGGCTGGATATCTAGAATTGTTATAGTCAAGGGTATGACAATGCTGCTACGATGGCAGGTATTCATCTTGGAGTTCAACGCAGAATTCTTGATGTTAGCAAACACGCTGTTTTCATTCCTTGCAATAACCACTGGCTGAACTTGGCTGGAGTTCATGCCGCGGGACTGAGTCCTAATACTGTAACTTTCTTTGGAACAATTGAACGAATTTTCGTCTACTTTTCTTTCTCTACTCATCGTTGGGATGTCTTAACAAAACATTCCAAAATCACTGTCAAGCGAGTCTCTGATACACGGTGGAGTGCTAAGTATGATGCTGTTTCTAGTCTTAAGAAGAACTTGACTCACGTTGTTTGTGCCTTGGAAGAACTGAGTGAAGGGGTCTCCGAAAATCTGGACACAAAGGGCGATGCTGAAGCTCTGTTGACCTCCATCATGTCATACATATTCATTGTGTACTTATTTTTTTGGGATCCAGTGCTGAAAGAAATCAATGATGCTCAGCTATATTTTCAAAGAAAGGGACTTGCTTTGGACCAGTGTGCATTAAAAATGAACTCTTTATCCGTGTTTTCAACTAATGAACGAGAGGCAGTAGTATCAAACGCTGAAGATGCCGCCGAAGAGTTCTGTAATGAAATGGATATCAGTATAGACCGCAGAGTCAGGAGACGGAGAAGAATGCCTGGAGAGCAAGCTCGTGATGCTGGATTGACCGTGCAAGAGGATGTACGCAGAGAATTTTTTGAAATCATGGATCGTTTATTAGCAGAAATTGAAAAACGCACAGTTTGTCTTAAAAACATGAATGATCGCTTTGAATTTCTGTCTCCTTCGTACCTTTTGAATCAGTCCAAAGATGAAGAAATTAATACCAAGGTCAATAATTTTTCTTCCATCTACAATGACATTAATCCAGGAAGTCTACTGGAAGAAATAAAGCGTTTGCGCAGACATTTGCTCAGTTTCGAAAGCATAAGCGTTGACGATGATCCAAAGAACTGGGATATGTTAAAACTACTACAGTGGATCGTTAAATGGGATCTAGTGGAATCTTTGCCTCATATAACAATTGCCCTCCGGATCTGTCTAACTACATGCATATCCGTGGCAAGTTGCGAACGAAGTTTCTCGAAACTGAAACTTATAAAAACTTACCTCAGGTCAACTATAAGTCAATCTAGACTGAGCAATTTGGCGATTATTTCAATTGAACGCGAAGTTGCAGAGACAATGGACATAGAAAAAATCATTCATGAATTTTCTGTTATGAAAGTCCGAAAATTTAACTAGGCATTATACATTATATAGTTATTGTTAAAATTATGTAGTGTATTATGTACGGTACATTATGTAGTATTGTTAAAATTGAAGTTGCTTTATTTAAGTTTTTCTTCCAATAAAAGTTTTGTTTAGAAGTGTATTTTTGTAAAGGAATTGTTTTTAAAATTGAAAATTGTTGCGGGGGGGGGGGGCGTTGGCATTTTCGCCCCGAGCGGCAAAAAATATTGGTACGCCTCTGCATCCATCACTATACTGTAGGGGTGTCAGGAAATGATTGCCCCCCCCTGTAGAGCAAAAAACTAGAAGAGATAGATAAAAACCGGCGAGACCACTTGAAAGAGCGTTAAAATCTGAATAAAAACCATTATATTCTATTCCTGTGATTTTAATTCTTACCATTTTTTTCCCCACAGAAACCATGGCATCATCTATTTTGAACGATTCAGAGAAAAAGCGAGTTCTTGACCGCATTCGAGCTGTCACATTTCGTGAAGCAAAGGAAGCTGGTGCAACTTTCATAACTCGACACTGGGTGGCTGAGAGATTAAAAAGATCAGAAGACTTTGTCAAAAGGAATTGGAATAAGAATCCTGAAGATTGTGAAACAGAATTTCGAGGAGGAAGACCGGAAAAATTATCTCAAGAATCGAAAGACATTGTGCTTGCTGCATCACGGCACCGAAAGAAGAGCTGCTCTGAGGTAGCGAAAGAGATACTTATCCGTCGTGGTAAGATAGTCAATCGGCAACTTGTGCATCAATTTCGAGTTCGCCAAGGCTTGAGTGCTTGGCATGAAATAGCTAAGCCACGGAAGAGTGATCTTAATATTGAAGATCGGCTATGGTTTTGTGATTATCTTGAGGAATGGACGGAAGACGATTTCCTTCACTTGGTTGTCAGCGATGAATTCTTCGTTTGTCTCCAGAAAACCAAATTTTCAGAATGATCGGGTTTGGGCAACAACTCCTGATGAAGTCCCAGACGACCAGAAGTATCGAGAAATAGCAAAAAATCCAGCATGTGTGGGTGTTTTCATTATGTTCTCTATTCGGAAGCTCATCTGGGTTATCAAACCAAGAGGAACCAGTTGGGATGGGCCTTATTTTCGAAATGTAATTTTAGCCCAACATGTAATTCCGTTTTTGAAAGACCCCGAGTGTGTTTTGGATGTTGAACAGGCAACCTTTCTTCAGACGAAGCCCCCTGTATGAAAGCACTTGCGACTCAACAACTGCTTAAGGACAATAACATTGATTTTTTCGGAAATAATGAATGGCCTGGCAATTCTCCCGATCTTAATGTCTGTGAACATGTCGGATCCATCATGAAGGATCGGGTGGAGTCCTTAATGCTGGAACAACCCATTCAGAATCGGTATTCAACAGAAATTATGACTGCAAAGATCAACGAAGTCCTTGAAGAAATGAGTCATGATACCGATCTCTTTGAGACACTTCTGGGATCATACCCCCGTCGATTAATGGCCGTCAGAGCTGCAAATGGGGGCAACACACGATATTAAAACAAGTGTTTTTTATTCGAAATTAAACGCTCTTTCGCCTGGTTTTGTTTGTTTTTTTCTATTCCTTTCAGTTTCTTCTGTACAGGGGGGGGGGGCAATCATTTCCTGACACCCTTATATATAAAGGACAATTGAATGTGCAGTCATTGACATACAGGTAATTATAATGTAATATCTGTGTTCATAAAGAAAAACAATTAATATGATCGTGAACAGCGTTGAACTCCATGTACGAGGGACACTCAATATATTTTGCCCCAACCTTTTTTTTTTCTTTCCAAGTTTCCTTGTAAGTTCCAGAAATTTTGTACACAAGTAGTTACATGCCTTTTTTAACAAGTTTTTATTTTTCCACATCGTCTCCATCCTTTTCTACGGCTTTCCTCCATCTCGAAACAAGGGTCTTTATTTCTTGCTGGTAAAAGTCCGCTGGGTTCCGCTGGAGCCACCTCTTAACCTCCTCATCAACCTCATCGTCACTCTGAAACTTTCTTCCACGAATAGCATCCTTCACTGGCCCAAACAAATGGAAATCTGAAGGTGGAAGATCCGGGTTGTATGGAGGGTGGCGTAACACAGTAAAACGCATTTGTGTGATGACCTCGCTTGTTTGCAAACTGTTGTGTGGTCTTGCGTTATCGTACAAAAGAAGGACGTCTTCCAGTTTTCTCTCCGGTCGAACTCGCTTTATACGTCTCTGGAGTCTCTGTAAGGTAGCAACATATGCCTCTGAGTTGATTGTTTGTCCTTTCTTCATAATGTTCACCACAATCACCACTTTCATGTCCCAGAAGATGGTGGCCATAACCTTTCGTGCAGAGGGAACCATTTTGAACTTTTTCTTGCGTGGGGAGTCTGCGTGATGTCATTCCATGGATTGGCGTTTTGTTTCAGGTTCAAAGTGGTGTACCCAAGTCTCATCCGCAGTCACAGTTCGTGAAAAGAAGTCATCCCCTTCTGTCTGATACCGAACCAACGACTCAGAAGCAATTTCTTTTCTTTGGGCTTTGTGATCTTCAGTCAGTTGGCGAGGAACAACCGTGAACACACTTTTGAGTATCTCAGTTGCTGAATTATCGTATTCACACTTCCTTCTCTAATTCCTAGCTCCAGTGATATCGCCTTGCGTGTGACGCGCCGATTTGATCGAATGATGCTGATAGCACGTTGCACAGTGTGAGATGTTACAGCCGATGCCGGGCGACCGCTGTGTCGCTCATTATCGAGGCTGGTTCTCTCTCTCTTCGATGATGTCACACGTTTAGACCAGCGTCCAACTGTGCTTAGATCAACAACAGCATCTTCGTAAACGTTTTGTAGACGTTTGTGAATATTTCCAACTGTTTCCTTCTGTGCGGTTAAGAACTCGATAACAGCTCTCTGTTTACGACGTACATCACTGTCAGACGCCATTTTCGAAACTGCGTTAACCATTGGTTTTATACAAGGACGTTTAAAAACGGTTTTATACAAAGAGAGGAGGTTGAAACTGGAAAAATCCGGTTATGTGAAGCGCAGGAAGTTCAAACTTACGGCCCAAAAAATATTTCAGCCCCATGGCCTATTAATTAGCTAAGAAAAAAGGGTGGGGAAAAATATATTGAGTGCTTCTAGTAGTTTACTAGTTTTATACAGTAAACTAGCAGAGCGACCTGGCGTTGCCCTGGTGGAAGTTGAACGATATATATATATATATATATATATATATATATATATATATATATATATATATATATATATATATATGTATATATATATATATATATATATATATATATGTATGTGTGTGTATATGCCCGGTTAGGTTCATTGAATGCCCGGTAAGGTTAATTGTACGCCTTTGACGATTGGTTACGTATAGATGTGATATTTTCGTTGGTTCTAACGAAAATATCACGACCTAACCTAACCAATCGTCAAGGGCGTACAGTTGACCTAACCGGGTATTCAATTAACCTAACCGGGCATTCAATACTTTTACCGTTGGTTTCGATATATATATATATATATATATATATATATATATATATATATGTAAAGAACGACGCTTATGTAGAAGAGCGTCCGCACAAGATGAGGAGAAAGAACAAACAAATGAAAAATGAGGCACCTCCAAGGAATCGAACCCGGGATCATCCAATTGCCGGTCGGACATGCTAACCACTACACCAAGGTCCCCGATCAGTCAGAAGTCGTAATTCTCCTACATACGAGCGGAATCGAATGTACTGAGGAAGCACCTTCTCATGCCGTACATATATACATTTTAACTGCAAACAACACAGTATAATTAATGTAAAGAACGATGCTTGTGTAGAAGAGCGTCAGCACAAGATGAGGAGAAAGAACAAACAAATGAAAAATGAGGCACCTCCCAGGAATCGAACCCGGGATCATCCAATTGCCGGTCAGACATGCTAACCACTACACCAAGGTCCCCGATCAGTCAGAAGTCGTAATTCTCCTACATACCAGCGGAATCGAATGCCCTGAGGGGGCACTTTCTCATGCCGTACATATATACATTTTAACTGCAAACAACACACAGTATAATTTTTCATTTGTTTGTTCTTTCTCCTTATCTTGTGCGGACGCTCTTCTACACAAGCGTCGTTCTTTACATTAATTATATTGTGTTGTTTGCAGTTAAAATATATACAGTATATATATATTATATATAATATATATATATATATATATATATATATATATATATATATATATATATATATATATATATATTAGGGTGTTTCATACCTATAGGGTAAAATAAAAATGAGCTTGGAGTTTTAATCCACACGTTTCTCCGTATTCTAAAGAACAAGAAAACACGTTTGTGCAAGTTTGAACCAGATCGCGCTGCATTTAGAGGTCCCCAACTTTGACGACTTTTTGTCAGTTCATTTCTCGCCTGCCTGCAGTGAAGACGGTTTTCTTCGTCACTTGAGCGGTTCGTGTTGTATAGCGTATTGGACAACTATGGAGGTAATTATATATGCTACTAATTATCTCATTTTACTGTGGTATTGAAATTTATTATTATTTAATTTCTGTCATTTTACTGTGGTAGTGATATTTATTATTAATATTACATGAAATTAATTAGTCTGTTGCATATTGGACAACTAAGCTGGTAATTATTTATGATACTAATTAATGTAATTTTACTGCGGTATTGAAATTTATTTAATTAATGAATTGTCAAAGAGAACGTAGTGTACACGTATCAGTTTTATAAATAAAGAAAAGCAGTAACTGGGACTCGAACCAGTGTCATAGCCGTTTGGCGGCATCGCTCAAGTCGGCGTACACAGCACGCTATCCACTCCCTAGATGGTGTAGTGGATAGCGTGCTGTGTACGCCGACTTGAGCGATGCCGCCAAACGGCTATGACACTGGTTCGAGTCCCAGTTACTGCTTTTTTTTATTTAATTAATGAAATTAATTACGATGTGAAATTATTTCTGTGGAATTATTTAGTTTGTTTTCTTTTCCAGGTGTCTACCAGAGCGAAAACAGAAGTGTTTCTTATTGGCCAGACGGATGCGAACATCACATCAAGTGGCCTTCCAACTCAGTTGCAAGTACTCAAAAAGTACTTTTACCACCAAAAGGAGCAAAAATTTGGACGTACTAAATGCCTGAACCTGTGCCTGGATGCCTGTCTCATATTTTGGGAGAGAGCGAGAATCCCCATGATGCGTCGAGATTCGGCCTTGAGGAAGATGGAATCCCTTCTCAAGGAATACGACCGGCTTGTGAAGCACAAGTCACATAAAGCAGAGTCCTTCCGAGTGAAGGAGGCGATGTTCAAGGAGGCAATAGCGAAGGAGATCCTGGACATTGCTCATTCACAGGCTAAGGAAATGATGAAGAATCAGGAGGACATCCACTTTCTCGACATGCAGCGTGAAGATCCAAATTCCTGCAGCATGGGCCCTGTTGACATGAAGCTTCACTATAAGGAGATTAGGAAAAGGAAGAGGCTGGACAAGATTAAGGAACAACAGGAGAAGGCCAGGAAGGAACAAGGAGCTGCAGAAGATACGGGGGCTTTAGTGATTTCAACTTCGTCAGAGACTGACTCAGATGTCGTTGACCCAACCGTGGAAGTTTTTCCATCCTCCTCCAAGGGAAATACCAAGAAGCGACGCAGGAATCTGATCTCACAGGATGTGACGACTACCTACGATCGGCTGAATATTTCGTACCGCGATTCAGCTATGTCGTACGCTGCAGCGGCTAAATCACTAGGTTTTGACTTGGATGAACTGTCCATTTCTGCCAGTACCATGTACCGCACACGCAAGGCTCTCAGGAAGGTGGCTGCTGAAAGTTATCAATCCGACGAAGTTTGTCCTGGTCAGCCTCTTGTCTTGCATTGGGACGGTAAGCTCCTACCTGACAATGAGCAATGGAAGGAGAGCGTTGACCGGATCGCCGTCCTCGTCTCTGGCGACGGCAAGGAGAAGTTGCTCGGCGTTCCTAAGGTGACGTCCGGAACCGGCGAGAAGATAGCGCGAGTTTGCTTGGATTTGGTCAAGGAACACAGGATGGAAGAGCGCGTGCGGGGACTGAATTTCGACACGACAGCGTCGAACACCGGGATTCATATCGGGGCCTGCGTCCTGATTGAGAAAGGTCTTGGCAGAGAACTCATGTACTTCCCCTGTCGGCATCACATCTATGAAGTCATCCTCAGCTCCGTCTTCAAGCGTGCATACGGCCCTTCAAGTGGCCCCGATATACCCGTTTTCAAGAGGTTTCAGGCACAATGGAAGTTCATCGACCGGTTGGACGTGCGGCCGTACGATTTTGCTCAAGTCAATGACTCTATGAGGGAACTGAGGGAGAAGTCAGTCCTGCTGGTGAGAGGGATGGTGAGCACGTCGCATCAGCGCGATGACTACAAGGAACTGCTACAGTTGGTTCTCATCTTCCTGGGAGAAGCAAAAGTGGTGGATTTCCCTCTCAGAGCCCCTGGCGCTTACCATCACGCTCGATGGATGGCGATAGCCATCTACTCCTTGAAAGTAATTCTACTGAAGAAGCAGTTCAAGATGTCGAGTCTCGAGTTGGAAGCTCTGACAGCCGTAGGTCTCTTCGTGTCCCTCGTCTACATCCGAGGTTGGACTCGTGCTGCAACCTCAAGCAAGGCTGCCGCAGTTGATCTGGAATTTCTGCGTGACGCGGAAGCCTTTGCCATGTCGGGATATTCGTGTGTTAACGCTGCGCAAGAAGCCATGTCTCGACACCTATGGTACATCTCTGAGACTCTTATTGCCATGGCGTTCTTCGACGCAGATGTGGCAGATGAAGAAAAGGCTCAGATGGTCGTCAGTTTGGGTAAGCCCGCATCGAAAAAGGAACTCAAGCGACCCCAAGGGAAGAACGTCAGGAATCTTGCCTCGAAACACCTGGCGGAGTTCGTGACAGGAAAGACGATGGCTTTCTTCCATGCATTCGACTTGGACACAGAATTCTTGAAAAAGCCAGTTGCCGAGTGGACTGAAGTAGAGGGCTTCAAGCAAGCAGCGGCAACTGTTAACAAAATCTCTGTCGTCAACGATCGGGCCGAAAGAGCCATCGCGCTCACCAAAGAGTTCAACTGTTCTCTGACGAAGAACGAAGAGCAGAAGCAGTATTTGCTCAAAACTGTGATGCAGCAGCATAGGGCGAAATACCCGAATAAAACCAAGAAGGATTTCATGGACAAATGATTCGCAAGAAGTGGTTATGTTTTTTGTATCTTTGTGAAAATGTGTAGTGAAATGGTATTCGTTTGTTGAATAAAAATTCATTGACAGATTTTTGTTTAATTTTTTCCGTTTATGATCTGCCAGAGCATCAAACTGGGGACCCGTAAACTTTAAACTATTGAATTAATACTTCGGTTTATCAGTCTCCTCAGCAAATGGAACAAGGGGATCCATGTGGATTAAAATTTTTCCAAACTTTTAATTTATGAAACACCCTAATATATATATATATATATATGACCTCGGAGGCCGACGCCACATCGCCTATACGGGTGTTTCAAAAGTCCCTCACTAATTTGATTTTCAATTTTCTTTGCAGCTAATCGACCAACGACGTTCATCTTGTGGTAAACTCTTACTCAGTAGTTGAGAATTTTTTTGAGTCTACATTTGAAGTTTTGCTCCTTTTTCTTCTGCTACCATGCTGACTCTAGAGCAGAGGTGTAAAATCGCTGCATGGCAGGAGGTTTTTCAATCTGTGGTCGAAGTGCAGCGACGATTCCGGGCAGTCTACGGACAGCATTTTGCACCGGATAGGAACACCATCGTCGCCACCCACCGGAAGTTTATGGAGACCGGATCCGTAAAGGACAAACCACGATCAGGAAGACCTCGAAGTGGGCGGAGTGAGGAGAATGTCGAAACTGTCCGTGAGGCGTTAACTCAGAGTCAAGGAAAGTCCATTCGGCGAGCTGCTGCGGAACTGAACATCAGCGCGACATCTATCCAACGGATTTTGCGGCGTGGTCTCAAGCTGTATCCGTACAAGATCCAGGTGGTTCAGAAGCTGGAACCTCAAGACTACGATTGCCGGGTGGAGATGTGTGAGACACTGGAACGGACCAATCAGCCCAGCTGAGGAGATGGCACACCAGACGACCAATTTCGGCGTGTCCCTTTCATGTTCACGGATCTCCGCAGGATTGTGAGTTCCCCAGATGCGGGTGTTGTGCCGATTGACGCGACCAGAAAGGTGGAAGAGAGCTTCGTCGCTGAACCACATGTGCTCCAGGATCGATGGGTCTCTTTCGTAGTGATGCAGTTCTTCCGGGATCAAGATGGAAATTCCGTGAACGTCAACGGAGACAATTACCTTCGTATGCTTCAGGAGTTCTGCATCCCCCAACTGTCAGCTGTAGCTGACATGCAAGAAGTCATTTTCCAGCAAGACGGTGCCCCTGCTCATTACTCGCGTGAGGTTCGCTCATTTCTGAATAAGCAGTTCCCGGATCGGTGGATTGGTCGCCGTGGTCCCATCGAATGGGCCGCTCGCTCGCCTGATCTTACCCCATGCGACTTCTTTTTGTGGGGCTACATTAAGAGCAAAGTGTACGCCACCAAGCAGCGAGTCCTCCCCACACTAGAAGAACGGATCAGGAATGCGTGTGCTTCTGTTACTCCCGAAATGTTGTCCAATGTCGGCCAAGAATGCGTAAAACGGTGGCTCGCTTGTTTCGAAAAAGACGGTGCCCACGTTGAGGTGTACCAGTGACTTTCCAGTAGACTTATGAAGCCAAGTTTGATGCCACCAAAATTCTCATGAATCGTAGACTCAGCAACCAAATTGTCATTTGGTTCCTCTTGTAATTGCTATTTTAATAAAATTTTAAAAATAATGAGAGACTTTTGAAACACCCTGTATATTAGGGTGGTCCAAAAAATATATGAAAAAATATTTTTTTAGATTTTTTTCTATTCCCACCCGTTCATTTTGTTCCAATACTAGAAGAAATCATTTACACAAAACATTAAGAGAATATAACTATATTTAGAGGTTGCGAACTGAAACTCAATTTTTGAAGAATAGGCATTTTATTTATGCCAAAAAACGAATGAAACAAAATTGCAACCATATAAAGAAAAATTCAAAACACTAAATGTTGGACTTTTTGCATGTAGGGAATTAATTAAAGATAGAGTTAAAGATAGAGTTTGTCGTAACCAATATAATAAAAAAAAAATGATGGCTTTATGGGTTTACACTACACAGTACACATATGTACACACATACATACAATACACACACTGTATATAAAATGAATTTAAGAAATTAATACACTACACTAAGAGAGAAGATGGGACACGTACCACCACGATGATAGCTAGGCAAATACTGAAAGTGCTATTTTTAGAAATTATTTCGCAACCCCTTTTCCTACCTCAATTGAGCTATAGTTTGCACATCTTAATATTTACCATACATAAACAATATGCGAGGGTGGGAGAGAATAATTTCAAAACTTTGGTTTTTGGATCACCCTACTATATATATATATATAATATATATATATCCGCACGGATTCCGATCGGGAAGATCATGCCTATCACAACTTATAGAGCATTATAACAATATCCTAGATGCATTTGAAGGTAATGAAAACTATGATGTCATATACACGGATTTTGCTAAAGCTTTCTACAAGTGCGATCATGGTATAATAGCACATAAAATGAAATATATGGGAATAACAAGCAAAGCGGGAAAATGGCTCTACAACTTCCTCAGGGAACAACTACAGGTGGCAAAATTCAAGGTGTATCATCATCAGAATCAGAAGTACGCAGCTCAGTACCACAAGGTACACTGCTGGCCCCACTCCTGTTCATTATCATGCTAACAGACATAAACGGTGGAGTTAACAGCAACAGCATCGTAACATCATCTGCGAACGATACAAAGATCAGAGGAAAAATCAGTGATGCAAATGAAGTGGAAGCCTTGCAGAGGGAGACAAACAAAATATACAAATGGTCAGAAGACAACAATATGACATATGGTAGAAATGAGGAAATTAAACAGACTGCATATTATGTTCCAGATAGACAGGAAATTCAGAGAAGCACAAAAGCGGTCGACTTGCGGGTAATAATGACCGACGATGCCAAATTCGAGACACAAAATCAGATAGCAATAAACAAAGCAAAAAGAGTCGCGGGACAGGTGCTAAAAACACTGATTATACCAAAACTTGAATACTGCTCAGTTTTGACGTCCCCATATAAAAATGAAGAAATTAATAAACTCATAGAAACACAGAGACATTTCACAGCCAAGATTGATGGCTGTAAAGAACTCAACTACTGGGAAAGACTAAGTAAACTATATCTGCACCCCCTGGAAAGAAGAAAAGAGAGGTATACCATAATCTACATATGGAAAATGATCGAAAAACTGGTACCAAACCTAAAACTAAAATCAATTACCATTCAAACAACGCTGGAAAATAGAAAAGGCAGAATGTGTAGTGTCTCCAAAGTAAAGGCCCGACAAGGGTCCTCCTCAACACTGAAGGAAAACAGCTGGTTGTTAGGGGGCCAAGACTTTTTTATCCAGCTTCCTTAGGACCTCAGAAACGTTACAGGGGTCAAAGTTGGAGTCTTCAAGAGAAGACCAGATGCCTGGCTCAGGACGGTACCAGATGAGCCGGGTGTATCTGGCTATGTACGTTGGAGAGGGCAAGAGAGCAACTCGGTCCTCCACCAAGCCAGGCCTAGAGGCGGGGCCACCAGCTTGACCTTCGTTTGAAGAGAGATCGAAGCACGAAACCGCAGCGAAGTTAACGAGGTATATAACAAATATGCCATGAAAAAAGGGTACATTTTAAAAAGGCTCTAAAATCAACATTTTTCATTTAATTTTAATAAAACTTCTACACAATAAAGGAAATGTACTTTTCGATTTGCAAACAACTTTTCAGACTAAAATATCAAATCATTCAAATTCTATCAACATTTAACGAAAGAGTATGATTTTTCTACTTAGTATGCAAAAATTATTAAAAGGGTACATTTTAAAAAGGCTCTAAAATCAACATTTGTCATTTAATTTTAATAAAACTTCTACACAATAAAGGAAATGTACTTTTCGATTTGCAAACAACTTTTCAGACTAAAATATCAAATAATTCAAATTCTATCAACATTTAACGAAAGAGTATGATTTTTCTACTTAACATGCAAAAATTATTAAACCTTTTTAATATTTTTTTCTAAAAAAAAAAATTTAACGTAAAATTTACCTGAAATTATTAAAAAAATTGTTCGAAATGCTTTCCTTCTATTTCAATAACTTTTTTTATTCTTGGCCGGAATATGGGAGAACTTAGCAGAGCGAGTCTACAGGACTAGGATAAAAGATGTCGTTCATTTACGCGAGATCATCGTTCAGAAATGGGAAGAGCTTCCACAGGAACAAGTAAATCGAGCCATAGATTAATTCCGGCCAAGAATAAAAAAAGTTATTGAAATGGAAGGAAAGCATTTCGAACAATTTTTTTAATAATTTCAGGTAAATTTTATGTTAAAAATTTTTTTTATAAAGAAAAATACTAAAAAGGTTTAATAATTTTTGCATGTTAAGTAGAAAAACCATACTCTTTCGTTAAATGTTGATAGAATTTGAATTATTTGGTATTTTAGTCTGGAAATTTGTTTGCAATATTATAGATAAATACATATGTTTTATTGTGTGGAAGTTTATTAAAATTAAATGACAAATGTTGATTTTATAGCCTTTTTAAAATTTACCCTTTTTTTATGGCACACCCTTATATATATATACAGGGTGGGCGGAAAGTAGCTCCCTATTTTGGATTGGTAAAAAAATACGTATATTATCCATTTATTTCAGAAGATATAATATGAAAAGGTAGGCATACATGGTAGGTTTTCTCTAAAATTCAATGTGGGCTCCAACTCTTTCCACCAGCTTCTGGAGCCGCCCAGGAATGGCGTCCACTGACTTTAGCAGGAACTCCGGCGGGATGGAGGACATGACTTCCCGAATTCGGTCCTCCAGTTCTTCCAATGTCCTCGGTTTGGTGCGGTAGACTTCTTCCTTTACCCACCCCCAAAGAAAGAAGTCGCACGGTTACCGCTGAAAAACGGCAGAATCGGTTCACTGTAACGGTGTGGTGTGGTATGACCTCAGATCAGGTTGTGGGCCCGTTCCTTCTGCGCACACCATGAATGCTGAGCGGTACCTTGCTATGTTGCGAAACGAGGTCTGGCCGGTTGTCAGCACATGGGAGAACATCGACGATCTGATATTTATGCAAGATGGCGCCCCTCCGCACTTCGCTCTTGTTGTCCGTGAGTGGCTGGATGCCCACTTCCCTGGGCGTTGGATGGGTCGTCGTGGTCCACATCAATGGCCAGCCAGGAGCCCCGACTTGACACCGTGCGACTTCTTTCTTTAGGGGTGGGTAAAGGAAGAAGTCTACCGCACCAAACCGAGGACATTGGAAGAACTGGAGGACCGAATTCGGGAAGTCATGTCCTCCATCCCGCCGGAGTTCCTGCTAAAGTCAGTGGACGCCATTCCTGGGCGGCTCCAGAAGCTGGTGGAAAGAGTTGGAGCCCACATTGAATTTTAGAGAAAACCTACCATGTATGCCTACCTTTTCATATTATTTCTTCTGAAATAAATGGATAATATACGTATTTTTTTACCAATCCAAAATAGGGAGCTACTTTCCGCCCACCCTGTATATATATATATATATATATATATATATATATATATATACACAGTATGTCACATCCACATCCGCATAAAATTCAACATCTGCCTCCGCATCCGCACCTGCGGGATGCGAATATTGCGGATGTATACTATTTACTGAATTGGTATTTTTGAAGCACAATTTGCCCCTCATTTAGTTCACATATTGAAACTTGTGCAGCCTTCATTTGATCTTCAATAAGTAACTGGCAATGTCTATTGTGTATTTGTATAATTAATTGTGCATTCGACAATACATAACAATGTCATAAGCACACTACTTTCGAAATGGTGGTGGTTGGGGAAAGTTATTGGTGGGATGCAAGACGAGTTGGGTCCCCGTCCAGCATCCTGGTAACACACAGTTGTGTGGCGAAAACTCGTCCAAAAAAAGTGTACGTAAAAAAATTGTAATTACAAAATAATATCATCTAATATCTAATATCTAATATTATCGAATATCTAATATTTATAAGTAACTAAAAATCGAAAGTCAATTAGTACATTAAGTATGAATTTAAACTATCATATTATCAAGCTGACAAATTTATGCATGAACATCCGCATCCGTGCGGATGTCAAAGTTTGGCATCCGCATGTGCATCCGCATCCACGGATGTGTGAAATCTGACATCCGATACATCACCAATATATATATATATATATATATATATATATATACTAGGGCACTGAATATATTTTGCCTCACACTTTTTTCTTAGCTGAATAATAGACCACGGGGCTGAAATGTCTTTTGGGCCGTAAGCTTGAACTTTCTGCGCTTCACATAACCAGATTTTTCCAGTTTGAACCTCCCCCTCCTTCTATAAAACCAATTTTAAACGCTTTTGTATGAAACAGATGGTTAACGCAGTTTCGAAAATGGTCCGGACAGTGATGTCCGTTGTAAACAGAGAGCTGTTATCGAGTTCTTAATCACAGAGAAGGAAACAGTTGGAAATATTCACAAACGTCTTAAAAACGTTTAAGGAGATGCTGTTGTTGATCGAAGTACAGTTGGACGCTGGTCTAAACGTATGACATCATCGGAGAGAGGGAGAGTCAGCCTCGATGATGAGCGACGCAGCGGTCGCCCGGCATCGGCTGTAACATCTCACACTATGCCACGTGCTAACAGCATCATTCGATCAAATCGGCGCGTCACATACAAGGAGCTATCACTGGAGCTAGGAATTAGTAAAGGAAGTGTGAATACGATAATTCAGTAACTGGGATACTCAAAAGTGTGTTCACGGTTGTTCCTCGCCAACTGACTGAAGATCACAAACCCCAAAGAAAAGAAATTGTTTCTGAGTTGTTGTTTCGATACGAGACAGAAGGGGATGACTTCCTTTCACGAATTGTGACTGGGGATGACACTTGGGTACACCACTTTGAACCTGAAACAAAACGCCAAACCATGGAGTGGTAACACGCAGACTTCCCACGCAATAAAAAGTTCAAAATGGCTCTCTCTGCACGAAAGGTTATGACCACCATCTTTTGAGACATGAAAGTGGTGATTCTGGTGGACATTATGAAGAAAGGACAAACCATCAACTCAGAGGCAAATATTGCTACCCTACAGAGACTCTAGAGACGTATAAAGTGAGTTCGACCGGAGAGAAAAATGGAAGACGTCCTTCTTTTGCACGATAACGAAAGACTACACAACAGTTTGCAAACAAGCGAGGTCATCACAAACATGCGCTTGACTGTGTTACGCCAACCTCCATACAGCCCGGATCTTGCACCTTCAGACTTCCATTTGTTTGGGCCAATGAAGATGCTATTCGTGGAAGAAAATTTTAGAGTGACGATAAGGTTGTTGATGCAGTTAAGAAGTGGCTCTAGCGGAACCCAGCGGACTTTTACCAGCAAAGAATAAAGACCCTTGTTTCGAGGTGGAGGAAAGCCGTAGAAAAGGATGGAGACTATGTGGAAAAATAAAAACTTGTAAAAAAGGTATGCAGCTATTTGTGTACAAAATTTCTGGAACTTACAAGGAAACTTGGACAAAAAAAAAAGGTTGGGGTAAAATATATTGAGTGCCACTCGTATATATATATTAATGTAAAGAACGACGCTTGTATAGAAGAACGTTCCGCACAAGATGAGGAGGGAGAACGAACAAATGAAAAATGAGGTAACCACCCGGGAACCGAACCTGGGATCTTCCGTTTGCCGGTCAGATATGATATCCACTACACCCACGCTTCTCAAACTAGGGGTCGCGTAAATATTGTTGGGGGTCGCAGAAACATTTGAAAATATTATTTTTTCATAAATATGCAGTGTTAGTACCTATTGCTTTTATGACATTGAGTGAAAGGTCGCGAAAAAATTTGTCTGATCCAAAGGGGTCGCAAGTGAAAAACGTTTGAGAAGCCCTGCACTACACCATGGGCCTCGATTGATCAGAAGTCGTAATTCTCCTACATAAGAGCAGAAACCAATGCCCTGAGGGGGCACCTCCCGCATGCCGCACATATACACATTTTAACTGCAAACAACACACAGTATAATTAATGTAAAGAACGACGCTTGTATAGAAGAAAGTTCCGCACAAGATGAGGAGGGAGAACGAACAAATGAAAAATGGTTACCTCATTTTTCATTTGTTCGTTCTCCCTCTTCATCTTGTGCGGAACGTTCTTCTATACAAGCGTCGTTCTTTACATTAATTATACTGTGTTGTTTGCAGTTAAAATGTATGTATATATATATATATATATATGCTAGAGCTCCGCCTATTTTATGTCACTCTTTTATGACGTGTCTATGATGTCACTAACTTTCATTCAATCCGGAATACAGAGGCCTCCAGAGGCCTCAGATTACCTCGGAGGTCAATGCCACATAGCCTATGTTCTTACCCGGCCTGAGGTACCTCTATCCACCAAGTCAAATCCAAATCTGGCCAGTGGTTTGGCCGGCCATAAGAGACAAAGAAAGAAAGTTCGCAGGCAGTTCGACCGTCACAGATAAGGTTCCATTATGATTACTGAAGTCTCTATGAACAGCTACTACAATACAACTTTTTATATACTAGTGAATTTGAACCAAAAATAAACATTACACAACCAACCTCCACACTCCCTCATTCCTCTTCCCCACCCACCATCTTCTTTCTATTTCGCTTGCTCATCATTATCTTATATTCATCATCCTTTTTAGATGCTTTTCGCTTCCGTTCTCAACCTGTTTTGTTCTTCATATCCCCACTTTATGAGTGGTGAGAAAGTGTTTTGGAAACAGTAGACAATGATACTCCAGCTTTAGCAGCTATTTGTCTTTCAGTGTTGCCTTCTTTATGGAGAACAATAATTTTAAACCTATTCTTGTATGAAATTTCCTAAATTTTGAGTCATTATACTATCTTATCTGTAAAAAAAATTAGAAGCTGAGCAGTGGCGTAACTAGGGTGGGGCAGGTGGGGCGCGTGCCCTGGGCGCCAAATTTTTGGGGGGCGCCATTTTTATGATTTAAAAAAAAATTTAAGAGTAAAAACATGCTCTTTTAGAAATGTACCGGTACCATATCTCTAGCCATCGAATTTCCATGAATTTCAAATTTTTAACTTCATTTAACTTTATTAATTCATTCTATTTTTATTAGAATTTTATTATGAATTATTAATTTATTCTATTTTTTTTGTTTCTTTATCTAGAAAATTTTACCATGAAGCGAACATTGCCGATACCGAAAAGTCCGAAAAAGAAGCTGAGTGGAGCAGAAGGCAGGAAGAAAAGAAAAATGCAAGAAGCAGAAGCTAGAAAGTCAAGTGGCTTTATGATGTCATTTCTTGAACAGCAACAAGCTGATCCTTCATCAGCATTAACTGCATCAGATATGAGTGTTGACCAACCCGCCAGTGTATCAGAAGGAGAATTAAGTGTCTTTCAAGAACCAGAAGTGTCTTTCAAGAAGCCAGAAGATACTAAAACTTTGAGTAGCGAAAAGCAGGAAAAAACAGCACAGCCTATACCAGATGCGATTCAGCATCACGATGTAGGCTTCTTGGAGTTTGATAAAATATCAAAAAAAGTAATTTTATCAGATGCCCTGAGGACAGAAATGGTCACATTGGGTTCGAAGTATTTTCAAAATAGTGAAGGACCATTTGTTCCCACACAAACCCGATCAATGAATGAAAGATGGTTTAAAAGAAAGTTGGGAAATGGATGTGGAGAAGTAGTTTGGCGCTCATGGCTTGTTTATTCTCCAGAGAAGAAAGCAGCTTTTTGCTTTTGTTGTTTGCTATTTTCTCAAATTGACAATCAGTCTTCATTGGAGCAAGAAAATGGGTTCAATCATTGGAAAGCACCAGAAAGGCTTAGCACCCATGAAAATGCAAAAAATCATCGATACTGCTTCACCCAATGGAAGGAAATGGAAAGAAATCTTTTAGAAAACAGAGGAATCATTGACGTAGAGCTTCAAGCTCAAATTGCAACAGAAAAAAATGGCGAGATGTTCTCCACAGAATTCTCCATTGCATAAAATTTTTAGCAACTCAGAACCTTGCATTGCGTGGTCACAAGGAATCCCTTAGACAGGAAGAGGAAAGCAATATTGGAAATTTTCTTGGGTTATTAAAATTGTTGGCAAGGTTTGATCCTGTCATGAAAGAACATCTCAGTATTGTGGAAAAGCACCCTGGAAGAACATCATATTTATCTCCGTTAGTGCAGAATGAATTTATTCAGCTGATGGCTTCTACTGTTCGCCAGAAAATGTTACAGAGCATTCATAAAGCCAAATATTTTGGCCTCATGTTTGATTAGGAGAAAACAATTTTTATAAAAAGAGTCTTTTCTTGGATTTATCCAATTAAAACGAAAGGATGCTGAAAACATTGTGGAAGTGATTTTGGAACAACTGGAAAAAGACAAAATGCCGTTAGAAGACTGTCGATCTCAATGCTATGACAATGCTGCAGTTATGGCTGGTTATAAAAGTGGTGTTCAACAGAGGATTATTGAAAAAAATAGCAAAGCTATTTTTGTAAACTGCGATAATCATTCTCTCAATTTGGTTGGAGTGCGTGCTGCTAACCATGATGCAGTGATGGTGACTTTTTTTGGTGCAATTCAGTCGCTTTATTCATTCTTTTCACTTTCAACTCTCCGTTGGCAAAAGCTGAAAGATGCCATACCAATAGTTGTCAAATCTGAATCTGAAACTCGATGGAGTTCCAGAACAGAGGCTGTGAAGCCTGTTCATGAATACTTTGATATTATAGCGGAACTCTTGCAAAGCATGGTTGATGATCAAAATGAAACTGCTGATACAAGAGGTGATGCAAGGCAGGTGCTGAATCAAATTTTGACTTTTCATTTTTTGGCTTTGCTTGGATTTTGGAACAAAATTCTTGTTCGGATTCTTGTTCCAAAACGACTCCAAGATCATACCATGAACTTTAATGATGCTGCTTATGATTTAAAAGCCCTTCAAGATTATTTTTTAAGCAGTCGAGAATCATTGGCCAGTGAATCACTTGAAGCAGGGCTGAAACTGTGTGATGAATGGGATATTCAAGTAGAAAGACGCCCCAGAAAGAAGAAACAAATGCCTGGTGAAAAAGCCAAGGATGTAGGGTTAACTGCGAAAGAAGAAATGATGAGAATAATGAAAGAAACTATTGATCGTCTCCATAATGAAATGGAAGAAAGATTTGTCCGTCTCCATGACTTGGATTCAAAATTTGGATTTCTTTTAGATGCTAGAGGATTATTATTTGACTCAAATGAAAGCAACAGTAGTCATGACGTAAATATCTTAAAGAAAAGTTGTCTCAACCTTGGACAGTTTTATAGCAATGATATTGACGTCTTTGAGCTTTATGAAGAAATCCTGGATTGTAAGATGCTTCTGAAAAGTCGCCCAAATGTTCAGATTTCTAAAGCTGAGGAACTCCAAGTTTATTGTTCAGTATTGAGATGAAAATGTTTTTCCAAATTTGAGAGTAGCTATTCAGATAATGCTCACTATTGCAATTTCAATTGCCAGCTGTGAGCGATCTTTCAGCAAGTTAACATTGATCTTATCATATTTGAGAGCTTCAATGGGCCAAGAAAGACTTTCTGCTTTAGCCTTGCTCAGCATTGAACGTGAGGAAACTGAAATAACAAATTTTGATGACATTATTGATAAGTTTGCATCAGCAAAAGTAAGAAAAATACATGTTTAGTGTGAAGTTCCAAATTATTCATTAAAAGAGCCAAAAATGATAGGTGCAAACAAGGCATTTCTTTTAAAGTACCATATAATTGGAATGATTTTTGTCAGTATCTAATATTGTAATTGCTAATTCTGCTATCGGTAATTCAGTAAAATTCAAGAAAACATCAAAGTGTATTCTCATGAAAAGTTATGCCTCTCCTTGTACATATATTAATTGTTTCTGTTGTAATTCGGCAAATAATTAACCATACTTTGGTTCTATAAAATTAAATTGTATTAATAGAAATTTAATATCAACCTTAATAGTAAATATACGCGGTTATGTATATGGATAGAAAAACATTAAAGTATGAACTGTAAAAATAATTTTTATGAATGTATTTTCATTTCATTTCAATTTATTTTTAAATATTTTTGTACAGTTTTATATGTATATAACTGTTTTTCATTTTCATTTGTCATAAAATAAACTTCTTCTTAAAAGTATATTTTGTTAGCGGTATTATTACGAGTAATCAGTTTGAGTACCATTATAAGAATTCAGCCAGAATTTTAAAGAACACTGGTTTTAAGGGCGCCATTTATTGATTTGCCCTGGGCGCGATCAACCCTAGTTACGCCTCTGAAGCTGAGACATTTTCTGTATTAAATTTTAAAAAAATAAGATGATATTTTTAAAGAAACTTGCGATTACATGACGGTATAAACAACATGTGTGAGTCATTAAATCTATAAAACACGTTATTACATCAAATTGAATACTATACTTACCAGTAAAGAACCTGGCCCTTAAAGTTAACAAAATGAATAAAAATTAGTGGTGTACTGATTCATCGGCATTGGCAGAATCGGCCATTTTTGGGGCATTAGCATCGGCCAAATTTAGCTGATTCTCTTACTGATTATAATTATTTGAAATTTTAAAATTTTCCCTACAAAACAAAATCTATATTTACAGAAAACTGAACACCAAAAAACATTATGATAATTTATACTCATTTCAAAGTGTAATTACATAAAAAATATTTTACATTCGCAAAAATGGCAAAGCATAAGTTAAGTTTTCCATAAATTTACATTTTCTCGACTAGCTAATCTCTAAATATTAAAACTATTGTAATGTAATTGTAATTGGTTGTGCAATGTCTGTTTTTGGTTCAAATTCAATGAAGAGAAAGTTGTATTGTGGTAGCTGTTCATATAGACTTGCAGTAATCATAATGGAACCTCATTACTGTATAAGACAAGTAAACTACATAGAGTTCAACCCTGTATACGATCATATTAATTGTTTATCTTTATGAACACAGATATTACAATATAATTACCTGTATGTCAATGTACAATTCAATTGTCCTTTAGATATATATGTCTGTGTTATATGTTGTTGAACTCGGTTGTCCCCCCTCCACCCCACTTCCCCCAGCTGGGTTACCTTCACTAACACTGCGGCGTTGCCACATGTCCAGATTCGCCTGTGGGGCGAGGAACATTACATATGCAGGCAGCTGTACATATATGCATTGCCCAGTTTATATTTTTTTGAGTCAAAATATGCTTATCAAAGGAGCGAAATGTCAAATTTCGGCTGTTTTTATATAAATTAGACTGGTTAATTTTTAAATCAATAGATAAAGTTGGCCAAATGTATTTTCAAAAATAAAGCACGATTCTTCTCATTAAAATAAACATTTCATTATTTTATACGAGCAGGGCTTGTGCTTAGCAAACTCATCTACGGTGAGGGCACTTTAGAGTTACCCCTTTTGGGGGAAGTCATTCTCCATCCCCCCAAAACCACTCACCCCCACTTTATGCAACTTCGGGGGCTAACCCCCACCCCTTTGTTGGATAACCCTTCTTCTCATCACTCTCACACCCCTCTCCCTATTACCCCTCTCTCCTCTTTCAGAAATGAAGGTGGTTTTTTTTAATAGTTACAAGCAGAGTCTTCGGCTCAATGCCCTACGGGCACTGCCTGTGCTTCGCAAACTCGCCTGCGGCGAGGGCACCTTCGGTGCCTGGGTTACCCCTTTGGGGGAGGTCATTCTCCCTCTCCCCCAAAACCCCCTCATCCCCCTTTTGCAACTTGGGGGCTAACCCCCACCCCCTTGTTGCATAACCCCCTCACCCATTACCCCTCCCCCCGTTACCCCCACCCCTCTCCCACATTACCCCCACCCCCAGGGGGAGGGGCTGGCACCTTGCAACAATTGATCAATAATGCAATTGCATATGCACTCGAACATTTTGTAGCCGGACGATGTACAACTTTATTTTTTATTTTTTTTTCCCCACTTTTTCATGTATTTTTTTATTGGTATAGGATAGATGACCATATTTACCTGATCAAAGTCATTCTCCAGCCAAAAATGTGGATTATTACTCTGTTGTTTGGTAGGGGTAGAAAATGTATTGTATATATCATTGGAAATTTTTTGTAATGCTTAACACCACAAGAATGGTTTCGTTTCAAAATATAGAAAATAAAAAATATTGCTATTTATCCCACCCTACGAGCAGGACGATAATTTCCCAGGAAGCGATTTGTCTCCGTTTTTAAATATTGGCATAATGTTTGCACGTTTCCAACCACCATTAGAACCTCTCCAGACTGTAACGGTTTATTTTTTCTACTACGTAAAAGCAAGTTGTGTGTGACTTTGTCTCTGTCCGTGAACTTTTCGGTCTCGAAAAGAGACAAATTAATTAATTAATTGGTTGGTTGGTTGATTGGTTGGTTTTTAAAAATAGGATAATAATAGTAAGAAAAAAAAGTTGAGGGAATGATTTTGGATTTGGCGAGGTTAGGTTGGTTAACACTGGACAGTAATTGGCGCCCTACGGTCCCACAATTAATGTCGGTTCAATTATTTGGTCAATAAAACTGGAGAAAAGAATACATATACCCAATTTTGTAATTACTGGGCCCAAAGGCCCAGTAAAAAGGAGCAGAAACTTACAGAACAGAAATTGGTTTTACCTGCTTAGCTCTGGCGTGCGATAGAACAGGAGTGTCTGACCGCGCAGCTGCCTTGATATCAACTTCCGTCTTGCAAGATATTGGCATCATTTCTGAAGAAAATTCATCCAAAGTCATAGATCGCAGCAAAATACGACGGGAGAGGAAACGCAAAAGAGAAATAGTACAAAAAGAGGCTGCAACAGAAAGTGAAACAGCCATCGAAAGTATCCATTTCGATGGTCGCAAAGATACAACAATTATATCGGAAAAGAAAGGTTGCAAATTCTACCGCAAAAATGTTCTTGAAGAACATATTGCTGTTATTGCCGAACCTGAATCAAAATTTTTTGGCCATTTCTCACCAACAACAGGGTCAGCACAAAACATAGCTAAAGGTATTTTGATGTTCCTGGACGAGAAAAAAATATCGACTGAAAATATTACAGTAGTTGGATGCGATGGAACAGCCGTCAACACAGGCACCAAGGGCGGTGATTACACATTACTTGAAGGAAAACTTGGAAAACCTTTACAATGGTTTGTTTGCGAACTACATGCAAATGAGCTCCCATTGTATCATTTAATTCAACAACTGGATGGAAAAACAACGGGTCCGCGCGGCTTTACAGGTTTAATTGGCAAACAACTTCAAGACTGTCACAAGCTCTCTTTGAAAGAATTCTTACAAACTGATTCAGAGATACAGTCAGTCGATTAAGCGGTATTAAGTTCTGACCAAAAATATCTATATGATATTCATAAAGCTGTTTCGACAGGAAATGTTCCTGAAGATTTTCCCCCGTAATCCAGGAAAGATGTCCCACTCTCGATGGTTAACAACAGCAAATCGAATATCAACAGAAGATCCAACAGAGAATCTAATTGCTATTGTTGAATTCATAATGAAAGTGTACGCACCGATGTGGTTTCAGATAAAATGAAATTCATCTGTCGTCTATGGTGCTAGGAATGTTTGCAAAACCATACAACTATCAAAAACTCTGAATAAAGAAACTGTGAATATAATTCGTCCAGTTATTCAAAGAAACGCATATTTCGCTCATCCTTAAAACATCCTTCTATCACTGCTGCAAGATGAATGGGAATATGTACGAGAGCTTGGATGGCGGAGAATCAAGAAAGCCAGGGAGGAAAAGAAAAGCGAAATTCGTCACTTTAAAATTCCCGAACTGAATTTTGACTGCAATGATTACACCGAGATGATCAATTGGCAAAGAACTGAAGTAACTGAACTTTCTTTGACAATGAGCCTAACAGACAGCGACATAAAAAAACAATTAACTGAACGAGGCAAGCTTGAAATCAAGAAGTATCCCTGCCACACACAAGCAGTGGAAAGAGTAATTAAATTGGTAACGGAGGCATCATCCTCCGTTTGTGGAGTGAAATCTAGAGATGGATTCATAAGGGCCAGACTTTCCTCAAGCAAACTAATACCTAAATTTGACACCAAGTCTCAGTGCTCGTTATATGATATAATAGCAGAACTCGTTGACATCTTATTAGCAATGTTGATGACTGATTAGAAGTGCCTTGCTAGGTTGGGTGGTTGGGCTGGGCACGGGTGGAACTCGATATACAGCCACCTCCTCGTGGTGAGTTCTGGGTTATTCTGACCATTTATACTATATAAGTCAGAATAAGCAAAGAGCTGTATGGAAAATAATGGTTCTTTGAGCGCCTGGGGGGCACCTCAAGATAATTAAAATTTTTCATTCTGTAAATTTTATTTGATGATTAGACTTAAAATGAACCTAATACACGCTACCGCAAAGAAGTGATGGGTTTCTTAAAAAATGAAAAAATATTGAATCACCTAATTTTTTTCCAAAAAAACATAAATTCTCTTTCCTGGGGGCACCTAAAAAACTTATCTAACTGGTTTAAAACTTTGCATGCCTTCATTTAAGACAATTTGGCACATTTTTCACCCTACGCATTTGGTTTTAAGAAAAAGTTGAAAAAACGGCCATTTTCGTTCCACCCTAATATACAGTGCGTTCGAAAAGACTCTCCGCAGTGCTATGTTAAACGCATAGGAAATTGAAAAACTACAATGGTTTCATTCAACCATGATTTAGTGATTTTATTACATAACCTTTTGATTTTACAGCATATGTTGAAAGCATTTTCCACCATTTTGCAGGCACAAAGCAACTCGTCTACGCTTGTTGTCAAACACTTTTTTTAAAGTGTTGGTTGACTGCGGAGAGACTTTTCGAACGCACTGTACATATATATATACACACACACACACACACATATATATATACATATACATATACATATACATATATCTATATATATATCTGACCGGCAATCGGAAGATCCCGGGTTCGATTCCCGGGTGGTTACCTCATTTTTTCATTTGTTTCGTTCTCTCTCTCTCATCTTGCGCGGAATATTCTCCTATACAAGCGTCGTTCTTTACGTTAATTATACTGCGTGTTTGCAGTTAAATGTATATATATATATATATATATATATATATATAGGTCGTCCGATATGGAGTGGCGATTCTATGTCAGTTAGCATAGTGTACTAATATCTTTGATATCTAATAAATGTCTATGCCTTTTTCAATTAAGCTAGCTTCACATGAAATCCAAATTTTTAATTTTGCAGTAATTCATGTTTATTCCTGTTTGTACTGGTTTTTCATTGTTTTATTTTTATTATTTCTAATTATTGGCGTTGCAATGGCTGAGGTAGACGCACTTGTTGATAAAATTTGTGATCAAAGTCCCTACACATATGAAGCACGGATATTAGCAGCAACATGGTGGCATGAATCTGGAAAAACCAAGCATTGCATGAAGGTAGTACGCGAAAGGTTTGAACAAAGATTTAATGATGTGCCGCCAAAGGGCGAAATTATTAGAAAATGGGAACACAAATTATTCACAACTGGGATGATAATTGAAAAAACGCCGTGGTCGCCCCAAAGCAAGAGCAAGATTGGAAGATGATGTTCAAGTGTCAATTCGACAATCGCCAACCAAAAGTATTCGTAGGCGTGCATCTGCATTAAATGTTCCGAAATTAACACTGCATGATTTGATGAAAAAAGACGTGCATTTTAAAGCTTTCCGCCCAACCTCCGTTCAGTTTTATCGCCACAAGATAAAATTGTCAGAGTTAATGCTTGTCAACAAATTCTTGAAGCTTTTCCAAGTAAAGCCGAGAGAGATCGTACGTTCTTCAGTGATGAATGTGCCCTTTCTGGCGATGGCAAAAGCAAATTTTCGTTTTTTTGGTCGAAAGAAAATCCTCATTATTATGATCAAGTAAAACAGTATCCCCCTCGAATCATGATATGGTGTGCAATATCAGCGCATTGTTTAATTGGTCCATTTGTGTGCACTG
>JAJOZX010003481.1:217500-292500 GCA_023014485.1 Bathynomus jamesi | reverse complement strand
GAATCGGTTCTTCCTGAACTAAAAAAAAAAAAAAAATATATATACATATATCATATATATATATATATACACATATATATATATATATATATATATATATATATATATATATATATATATATTTAAGTATAAGTGATGTAGATGTATTAGGGGTAGCCAGTGGTAATTTTACATACGTTAGCGATATGAGTGGTACCACCAGGTGGATTGATCATTGTCTCACTAGTAATAATCTAAAGGATCGAATTGTTAGAGTTCATATTTTGCATGATTTCCTTCTTTCTGATCATAGACAATTACAAATATTAATTAACGTTACCAATTTATGCGCAACACGACTTAACAAGAACTCAATAGGTAAGAATAATCGCGTCGATTGGTCCAATGTTAATATGCAGCAGAGAATAGAATACAAAGACAGAACATGTCACCTCTTTAATAATTTAGAAATTTTGCACCTTGGCTGTAATAATCCTTGCTCAAATGATTCTCACTGTAAACTCATAGATAGGTATTATAGTAAGATAATATCCCTGTTAAGAGAAGCAGGAAGCCCCTTGATTAAATCTTACAACTATCATACTAAGGTTATTCCTGGATGGAATGATTTTTTGCCCCCCTGAAGAGGGAATCGAAAGACGCCAACGATTTGTGGTGCTTTCATGGTAGACCCAGATTAGGACCAGTATACATAAATATGTGTAGAAGTCGGGTCAGTATAAGGCGGCCATAAGGCGATGTAAACAGGAAGAAGAGTCTATTCGAGCATCAAAAGCCTGTGAAGCTCGCATATAACGATAATAACAAATTTTGGAAATTTGTTAAGAATCAAACGGGTGTCAAAAATGTCCTCCCTCCGACAATCGATGGGGTGTCGGGGACGATGAAATTGCAAAGCTGTGGAAAAACCACTACTCTAACATTCTTAATAGTGTGAGTAGGGATAATCTTAAGATAGATTGCAGCGAAACGATTGTGGGAGGGACAAGGGAAAATATTTTGATATCATTTTCTGAAGTAAAGAGGTTAATTAAAGAGTTAAAGACTGGTTCTGCGTCAGGGGTAGATGACTTATCGAATGAGCACTTAAAATATGCAAATGACGTAGTATGTCTGCATAAATCATTGCTCCTATCAGCCATGCTTGCTCATAGCTATATCCCTGCAGAGTTCATGAGGGTATATATCTTGCCCCTGGTCAAAATAAGTATGGAGACATTCTGTCCAGCAATAATTACAGGCCTATTGCTGTCGCTTCCTGCTTCTCGAATCTACTAGAAAAACTCTTGTTACTCCGATTAAATGATTTCCTATGGACATCTAATCAGTTTGGCTTTAAAAGGTCCCACTCAACTGACCTGTGTATCTATGTACTTAAAGAAACAATATCTAAATACATTGACAGTAATTCAACCATTTATAGCTGTTTCCTTGATATAAGTAAGGCATATGATAGGGTGAACCACAATATTTTATTTGCAAAACTAGAAGACAGGAAGGTTCCCATGTACACATTAAATTTATTGAAATTTTGGTATTCCCACCAATCTTTCACTGTTTGGTGGGGCAATGTACTATCCGAGTGTTTTGGCTCCTCTTGTGGGGTGAGACAAGGCTCCTTGCTCTCCCCTATGCTGTTTAATGTGTATATTGACGGATTAATTGCTTCACTTAATGAGGCAACAGTAGGATGTTGTATAGATAACACAAGGATAAATAACTTACTTTATGCCGATAATATGGTGTTAATAAGTCCCTCTGTTAAAGGCCTGGATCGGCTACTAAAAGTCTGCGAAGTGTATTCGCAGAAACATGATATTCTTTTTAATGTGACAAAAACTAATGCAATTTCATCCTAAAAGCTGTAATCAGCCAGCTGATATAAGGTTTAAAATGAATGGTGAAGTAATTGAGGAAGTACAAGAGTTTAAGTATTTGGGTCAAACTATTACCAGCTCCTTGAGTGATGACTCGGATATAAGAAAACAATCTCGAAGCCTGTGTGCTAAAGCGAATATGACCATAAGGAACTTTCGTTTCTGTACAAGTGAAGCTAAAGACACTCTTTCGTACTTTCTGCAGTAATATATACGGTCAGCAACTCTGGGTGAATTATAAAAAAGGTTCTGGCAGAACCCTAAATTTGCTGTACAACAGGTCGTTTAGACTCTTACATAAATTACCCCCGAGATGCTCAGCTTCGCAAATGTTTGCAATCCGCAATGTTCCGAGCTTCCCGGAGGTAACAAGACGTGCTCAACACAGTCTAATGCAAAGAATTAAAAAATCAACCAACCCGATCATCCAAGCTATCCTATGAATCCTGCCATTTATCCTCTAAGCTATGGACTTTTTGGTGCGAAAACGTCTGTCTGTAGCTCCACTTAACTTCGACAGTGCAGTATTATTTCTAATCAATTGTATATATTTTTATCCTTAGTGTATGAACTCTCATTGTATTAATAATATTTGTCATATGGACTATAGTCTGCCAATAAACCTTTTCATTTTCATTTTCATTTTCATATATATATATATATATATATGTATGTGTGTGTGTGTGTGTAAAAATGAACAATGAATAATTCCTATATAATCATTATATAATTCTTATATGGATCCTTATATTCATTGTCTTCATACAGTACTTATGTTTGTATGGTTTTTATGTTTGAATGTTCATTTTCACATGAGAAAACAAAATCGACTGAGCGAGTTTGGATAGAATTTCGATTTTTGCTCTCTATTTTTTTTCAGTGTCACAACCATGCGACCTACCATTTCTATTGTTTAGTCGTATCCATATTTCCATTTTTCATTTGTTAGAGAATTTATGATAATTAATTATGGTTGTTTTGCATCTAACCCTCATCCCTAAATTTTATTAGATTATGCATACACACTGCATATGGCATGATTGGAACCCTTGTTTATACTTCTTTATTCATTACTGTATTCCTATAATTCATCTTTTTCGAAAATCTCCCAATAATGACTTGTACTGTACGTACAAATTAAATAACTATAAGGTCATAAAGTAGCTTAATTCCCTTCACATTTTCCCGTCGTTAATTTTCCTTCATCATATCTCTAGTATACAATGTATGGAAATTCTTTAACATAATAATAAAAACTGTACACTCTATACGTCATTATTTATATGTTATGGCCTGTTTGGTATGATGCATTATTACTATTATTCGATCATATTCACCCATACGTCCATATCTTATCTTGACCATTATCCTACATCAACTTTATTAAATACTCATTTTACTCGTGTCAGTCTATGAAATGTGTACAAAACTTTATGCATCCGTACATGTTCGTTCAAATTCGTGTAAAATCGTTCGCATGTATTATTTTTTTAATTTTTCTTTTAAGTGCGTTCACCCCTTGCAAGATATTCATAAATGCTTATGCAAGTGTAAGCAATTCAATGATTATAGCATATATTGAACATCTGAAAACGTAAAACCTCCTCTCCCTCTGATTCGAGTTTATAGAATATTATTGTGTTATGTTATATATATATATATATATATATATATATATATATATATATATATATATATACCGTATGTGCCGATGTACTATGTGTTGTACTAATAACAATATATAAATATAAAAACACTAAGAATTGTAAGTGACTAATGTACTTAATAATGTAATTGATGTAATATACTTTAATGAAGCTGATTGACGATAATAAGTGAATGTAAATTAATTCATAATTGTAATCATAGTTGTTGTAGACCAAAATTACAGTGTACTCACTGATGTACTTAGATTGTACTCAGTGTTATTATGTCGCCCTTTAGAAATGTACACTCGGCGAAAATACGATTTTTTATTATTTTTTAATTATTTATTTGGAATCTTTCAAAAATCTGATCATGTGTTTAAAAGGGGAAACTTAACCTTCAAACTACTCCCCAAAAATTGAGACTTATTTAATTCTTGTATTGTAAATTCAATCACTGCCTTGTTAGCAGCCTCTCAGCGAGGAGGGGGCAGAGGCCCCTTGCCCTCCTTAATTTTTTTAGGTTCCGGCCTGAGCCATGGTCGAAAGAAGTGGAACCTCTACCCCTGTAAATTCAGAACACTACCTGTACAATTGTACATTTTTAGAAGTAAATTATAGTGAGAGAAACTTTATTTTTCCTCGTCGACTGCGAGACAACCCAAGACTATAGAAAGAGAAGAATCAACAAGTTGCGACCTTGGCAGGGTGAGAGAAAAATTAGAATATTATAGAAGAAAACTATCGCGAGAAATATCCGTTGCTGCCTCCCAACCAGAACCCCCGTCGATTCGAACCACACAAGGCCATAGACGGAGGGGTTAACATATATATATATATACATAAATACATACATATATACATATATACACTGTGTATATATATATATATACATATACATTTATACATATATATATACACACATATATATATATATAAATATACATATATATATATATACATATATATACATATACATATATATATATATATATACATATATATATACATATACACATATATATATACATACATATACATATATATATATACACATATATATATATATACATACGTACTCTATACACACACAGACATATATATATACATACACATATATATATATACACAGGTTGTCTGAGAATTATTTGTACAAATTTTGGCTGTTATTAAAAGTCAACCATGAAGTGTAGAAATTCCAGTGTTGTCCCATTTTACAGAGAATCTCATTAAGTTTTTTCTGATACCAAGTTTTGACAAGTTTTTTAGAAATTCCAGTGTGTCCGAACATTATCTGTACAATTTCATCTTTTAATAGAATTCTTGATAACACACGTAAAATTCTTAAACAAGATTATTTAGAATCTGTATTTTCAAAAGTTTATTTTATTAAAGTAACGTTGTTACAAACATTCGATATGTTCACCATTAGTGATTCGCAAAACATCCAATCGATACTCCAAATGTTGCCATGTACGCTGCAGCATATCCACATCAATTCGCTCAATAGCAGCTGTGATTCTTGCATTTAAATCATCAATGTCTGTCACCCCCGTACATTTCTAAAAAACTTGTCAAAATGGGACAACACTGGGATTTCTACACTTCATGGTTGACTTTTAATAACAGCCAAAAATTGTACAGATAATTGTCGGACACCCGGTATATATATACATATATATAGACATATACACACACACATACATACATATATATATATGTAAAAATAAACAATGAATATAATCAATATTCATTTTTACATGAGAAACCAAAATCGCCTGAGCGAGGTTGGATAGAATTTCGATTTTTGCTTTCTATTTTTTTTCAGTGTCACAACCATACGACCTACCATTCCTATGATTTAAGTCGTATCCATATTTCCAGATCTTATCTTGACCAGTATCCTATATAAATTTTATTAAATATTCATTATTACTCGTGTCAGTCTATGCATCCGTACCTGTTCGTTCAAATTTGTGTAAATACGTTCGCATGTATTTTTTTTCTTTTATGTGCGTTCACCTCTCGCAAGCTGCTCATTTATGCTGATTCATGGTGTTCGAATTCCAATGACGTCGCCAAAAGCAAGCATCTGAATTCGGAATCCTCTCTCTTTCTTCTGCTGCAAATTTATAACATAAGGTGTTATGTTGTATGTTATGTTATTTTTATAATATACTGTATTGTTTCCCTGCCTGGCCACTAGTTCCTTATCGGCTTACGTCACATAGTTATCCCCGTTCTCATTACTTGTACTTACTCTTTCTACCTAATTGTTATTCAAACTCTATATTACTTATGTATTACGCTATCATAAATGTCCGTGTACTTCCAATGAGAAGTACACCGTATATTTCTCCGCTATCCTCATCGCTGGCTAATTAGACTTTCAAATTCTGATAACCAGCCAGGTTCTAATAATATGTGACAAAATTTGGCGTAATTATTGTTAGCTATAAATATATAACATTGCTGTTAACCCTTTAAATTATAGAACAACGGTTAACTCCCCTTCATTATATCAATTGTATCACCTATTTAGATTACTTCAGTAGTAGATATGTCAATTAACAATTTGCTAAAATTGTAATTAAATGTAATACTTTAATATAATGTAATTGGTGTACCGTACTTTAATGAAACTGTAATTAGTAATAGTAGTTTAGTACAGTGTAATTAATGTATTTTAATGACGATAATTAACGATAATAAGCGAATGTTAATTGGTTGGTAATTGAAATTATAATTGTAATAAACCGAAGTTGCAATATGATCAGTGATGTACTTGGATTGTACTCAATGTACTACGAAATTATGTCGCCCTTTAGAAATGTATACTCGGCGAAAATACGATCATTTTATTATTATATTTTAATTTTTATTTGGAATCTTTAAAAAATCTGATCATGTGTTTAAAGGGGGAACTTAACCTTCAAACTGCACTCCCCCAAAATTTGGATTAAATATAAATCATGTAATTGAAAAATAATGATTACGTCTAGTTCAGCTTCGATTACTTCGATTAACACTCCCTTGTTAGCAACCTCTCAGCGAGGAGGGTCAGAGGCCCCTTGCCTCCTTAATTTTTAGATTCCGGCCTGAGCCATGGTCGAAAGAGGTCGAACCTCTACCCCTGTAAATACAGAGCACTACTTGTACATTTTAGACTGATATAAGCTAAGGACATTGCTCTCATGAATCATAGACTGCTTACCACGTGTCGAGAGAGGTGGTACTATTTCTGACTCATCATGGCACGCTTCATCCATCCCTGTAGTTCACAATGTTGTAAATCGCAGCTGTCCCTCTTTGATATTGCCCCAACTCAAGTTTCTATTGAGCACAATGACTTTATTACGATTAACCCGTTAAACATAATTAGTTCCCCGAGTGCTCCAATAGAATTCGTGATACCCAGCTCAGGCTCTTACTTTTTGGACCCAAACTGTGTGCACATGTACGCTAAACTACGTATTGCCCATTCTGATCGAACGGACTGCGATGACAAATATGCTGTATGCCCTGAAACAAACTTTCTGTACTCCATATTCAACCAGTGTGATGTATATTTAAATCAGTTCAACATATCGGCAGGAACGGGGTACAATCACCTATGAGCCTATCTGGAAAATTTGCTGAATATTTCCAAAGAAGTGAAAGATACATTTTTAAGTGCCGAGGGCTATTATCAAGCTAAAGACGAAAGTAGTATAAAGGACAAATTTAAAAATTCTAAACGAAGGTATACGAGTGTTTTGGACGCTTGCCTACAGACTTCACATTCCAGGAGAAGTTGCTTGTGTATGGGGTGAATATGAAATAAAGCTCACCCGCACGAATCCTGGGATCTGTTTAAATCTGGGAGCTGATCAAGAAGAGGGAGCAAAACCCGTTGTGATTCACATTATGGAGATATACCTCCGCGTACGGCGAGTGAGATTAAGTTCACCAAAACAAATAGAAATTGAGAAAAACTTACTAAATGACGCAGTAAAATACCCAAGTAATAGAGCACAGATCAAACTATACACGGTGCGAGCAGGGCTGGCCTCGAAACAGATAGAAAATATCGTCCTGAGAAGTCTACGTAAAGGGATATTTATTAGAATGCAGTATCATGCTTTCGTGAATGGAAAATATAAAAAGAGTGCCTTTAAATTCTCTATACTTCAGTGGCGTTGCTTTGGGAGGGGCTATGGATATGTATTATTCATCAGACGCTGTGTTCCCGCTTTGCGCGAGAGCATATAGTAATCTGGCCCATATTGCAGGTGCTTGTGATGAGCTCGGGTTTGGGGTAACGTAGAAAGAATTCATCGATCAATTTAACCATTATCCGTTTGACATCACACCTAACTTATCTGCTAGTGTAAATACACACTTAAGTCCACAACAGAGTGGAAACATCTCAGTCAGATTGGAATTCACCGAGCCGATAGACGCGCCTATTAGTCTACTAGTATACCTCGAGTCACAAGCCCTAATAGAAGTTGACAGATTTAGGAGCGGTCACTGACTTTTAAAATGGATGCGAATACACTTCAGAGAGTAACGAATAGTGAACGAATCACAAGTTCCAAATTTATCGGTGTGTTTGCAAAGAATGAAACATTGAAACTGACAACTACGAGAGATTGCGGTAGTCTTATTGTAAATACAGATGTTATTGGTATTGATGGGATTCATTGGTTTGCAATCTATTTGAAAAATAGGGACCGCATGTACTATTTTAATTCACTCGGGACTCAGCCCTGCAGTGACCCTGTTATTCTAAAATTTCTCGACCAGTTGCATATCCCCGAATTTGTCTGGAATCCCTTCCGGCTACAAGAATATTTTAGTAATACTTGCGGGATGTACTGCCTTTCATTTCTCATGCATATGTCACGTGGAAAGGAATTTATAAATTTTTAAATATTATTCGACACGTGTCACACTCAACGAAACGACGAGATGGTATGCAGACAGATAAAAAGCCGTTTTCCGATTGTGCGCACTCGTTGTATAGTATGATGTTTTGTTCGTATATAGTATACAGTATATAATTGCATCCAATAATATTAGTTTCTATATTCTGTAGCTTATTTAAGATGGTTATTTTACTAAAAACATGATTTCTTTCATAGAGTAAATTGATGAAAATACATTGCGTCTTCTTCTTACCTGAAAAAAGCTAGAAACATAAGAAAAAGATAAAACTTACATTATTTCGTTAATGATGTGGCATTCGCTGGGTTGACTGCGCGGTAAAACTTCTACCTCTGTATTCTGGTCCACGAAATGAGTTTCTTTAAAACGAAAAGATTTTATAACACAAGTCAAATCCTCATCGGACCTTAAAGGAGAAAGAATAATTAATTAATTCAAACTGAATCTTTTTTAATAAAAACCCAATTGCTTAAAACATATGCAGAGTATTACAATGTGAAGATAACGTCGAACCGCTCAGAGAAGTTCCTTTAAAAGAAAATGCCAAATAACATTTCATTTATTATGGAATTTATAAAATTATTTAAAATTTGCAAAGGATTGCTATAAAAAAAATTCAACGAGTCAAAACAGGACTTCAGCATAATATTAATTCCAAACTAATCTCTAAGTGGATACCTACTATTTTAATGAAGTATTTTAAATGTGATAAGATGAATTACTACAACCCTCCATATATATATATATATACAGTATATATATATGATGAAATAATCCAGAACAGTGCTCTTTCTCCAAATAACAAGCACACTAAAATAAATAAGAAGTTCGCGAATGATTTGCTGCAAAAAATAAAACTACAGGCACATAATTACTTACATTTCTACGGCAATCCATTCCGTCGGATCGTAAGGAGCGTAATTGCAAATATCATCAACGGTTTGTGTTGCAAATAATCCGTCCCGGTCGGCTGCATTAAAAAGATTAATTGTAGACAACGGACAGTGTGTCCATCTTCATATAAATCAGGTAAACTGTAACGTAGTTGATTCATGATGGAGAGAACGTGTTTGTTTATTCACTCGTGTAAATAACTGCTGAGAGTTCCAGTGAAAATACTCACTTTTATATACATGATCCCCAATCACCCCCCCCAAAAGACTAAGAGGCGGTTCGTAAGTTTGCTGATTGGTTGTCAATGTAACTTGTGTGGCTATGTTAAATTTGTGTACCAATAGTAACATCGATATAACGGACCCACGCCTTGGACGTCCTGATTGGTCGCCTTCATGACTAATGGTGTCTTTATCGGTTCATTCTCTCCGTAGATTTAATGCTCACATCTCAAGGTGTATAAGCTCACTTGCAGGCTCTGTCACGGCAATATTTTGCATTGATATTTGCGCCCATTCTATTCTCAGCTTTCCCATTTTGGAACCCACTCCTTCATGCAATATTCCCTCTCCCCTTTGCAACATCCCTTTTGCAACATCCCCTTTGCAACACCCCTCCTTCCATTGCACCCCCTTTGCATATACAAAAGGAGTTTAACCTTTGGTAGTTTCCGCCCGAATTGTTCATTCTGACGAAGGTTAAGCTTTTCACTCCGCCTTGGACCTACAGTTTAACGTGGAATCCGAAACGCTACAAGCACAGCGTCTTAACCAATAGGTAACCCAGGGTACCCATTTACCTACCAACCAATTGTGTGGAAGGCTGATCGTTTACCGCGCGCCGGCTGCCGTCACTGGGTCTCGAACCCGGGGCCGATGGATTCGTAGTCAGCGACGCAAACCACCGAGGCGTAACAGTGAATAAAAAACAATTGGCGGAAAATGTATACAATATAATAATTACACACTTTATATAAATATGTTTATATACAGAGAGAGGGAAAATTGAAAAAACTGACTGAATCTCGACCCAGGGTACCCTAATTATTTAATTAATAATACATGGAATACACTGGACTCTTTTATATTGTACAGAATCATACTGAATATTTATTTAAAAACTAAAACTAAATGAATCTTTGAAGAATTGTGCGCCATTCTCTCTGGGTTGTGTGTGTGTGTGTGTGTGTGTGGTGGGTATGTGCGCGCGTGTGTGTATGTGTGTGTGTGTTCCTGTTTACAACATTGTGAACTACACGGATAGATGAAGCGTGTGTGTGTGTGTGTGTGTGTGTGTGTGTGTTTGTGGCTATCGATGTTTATTTAAATTGAAAACATGAATTGTTAAGTTATTTTTAGATTTTGAAGGGATGATAATACGGGAGAAAAAATGTTATTCCATGAGAATATTTATATTGTTTATTATGATTTTTAGTATTTCCAAATCAAAGAATGACTGTAAGGAGAAGCAGAACGAGAGATCGTGGGTGGTCCCCGATGGTATATAGGTCAAACCACATTCCACTCTAGTCTTTTGCGTTTTTGGTCGAATTACACTCTTCTGTATTCTTGTTTGGGAAGCGAATCCGTTGAAAGTACGAAGAAAACAAATGAATAATGGATTCTTCATTTACTTTGATTTCGCTGAAATTTCTTTACAAAAAAAAATAATAGACTTAACAGTAGGTGTGTATATCTCAGGCATTTAGTGCACGCATACCCACCACAAACATCCCCATATTCTTCGTTCAACTTGTGTATTTCATATAGACTTTTAGTGCACACATGCCCACCACAAACACCCTCATATTCTTCATTCAACTTGTGTATAGAATTAACTATTTTGATTGTATATTATTTTCTATATATTTCATGAAATCATATATATATATATTTATACATATATATATATATATATATATATATATATATATATATATATATATATATATATATATATATAAATATAAAAGTGTGATCTTAATTAAATCGTAAGGATAATACAAAACAGTCTCATATAAAAATAATGTACACACTTTTTTTTATTCAAAAGGAGCCGAAAATTCCACTTTACGTATTTACACATTAAGCCGGGTCGAAAATGGGAAATTTTTTATTTCTTAAAAAGTACACTATGTGAGTTTATGTTTATCATCTTAAAATATTAAAATATCAAACATGTGCTACCCCTGCTACCCGTAGCACATACCTCCCCTTTTTTACCCTCATATTTGCATATATTTAAATGGGAAAAAATGTTATTACACTATATGAGATGGGTTTTTTATCACTTTCACAAAATATTAAAAAAAATCAAGCATGTGCTACGCTACTAGCCCTATTACATGCCCCTCCTCCCCTTTTTACCTTCATATTTTCATATGTTTAATGTTGTTATATGTTACATGATAAGGTGTTTGTTTAATGCTGGATATTTTTATGTTTCAGATAAATAGAAATATTTTTTCAGATAAACAGAAATAATTTGCATTTGCTTTAATTATAATTTGAATTATCATAAATTATAAATTACATATAATTTGATTTTACTTCAAAATATAAATTATGACTACTAGAAGCAAATCCTCAAATGCAGCCTTTGAATATCCTACGGAATTTCCAGCAGCCATGACTCCTTCAAAAGCAGATGTTGTGAGACACTACCTTTTTGTGCGCAGTCCTGAAGAAGCTAAATCAAAAGGATCAGCAACTGCTAATGATTGTTACAGGGTTGTTGTAAAAGATATTGAAGACATTTGGATGAAATTTTCTTTTCCTACGATTAACACCAAAGGTTAAGTCAGTCGACTAATAGAAGAAGCCTCAAAATTGAACAAGGTGCCGTTACATCGAAGAAATGAAAGTTTTTGCTTTAAAAGTAGCTCAGTATGATGAAATGTTTGATATTTCTTCTTGTGAATGCTATGATAAGAGAATTGATAGGAAATCTTGCAGGTGTAATGATAAAATACCAATGGCAGAATGGAAGTCTTTTGTGTGTCAAAAACAAAGAAAAAATCAGGTAGGACCAATTGATGGCATAGCTAGTTCAACAAAGAAGAGATCTTTAGCAAGAGCCCAACAAGCACAAAACCGTCAACTAAAAGCACAAGAAGAAATGACTGAAGCCACCAATGTTTTACCATCGAAATTTATAGAAAAGACCGAAGACATGGATGTAGATTCAGAGAGTCAGGATGCAGATTAGGAAGCCGATTTAGAATTGACTGAGAATATTCAGGACAGGCACTCCTATAAAAATCTAGCATTAACAACAGATCGTTATCGTGTAAGTTGTAGAGCTGCAGTTGCAATAGTCAATGCAGCTTTAAAAGATATGGGGATCCTTAACCACACCAACATGCTTGACAGAAAGAAATTAGAAAGAGAAAGAAATCACATGGGTGAAACAAATACTTTTAGGTCTAAATCCGAAAATCTGAAGATGGAGTTCCTTGGATTTGATGGAAGGAAAGATAACACATTAACTAAAAGTTGAAAGATAAAAGAAAAACACTATGTTATTGTGAAAGAACCTGGAAGCATCTCTGTAGACCATGTCACACCAGATAATGGAACTGCTCGCTGCATAGCAGAAGAGTTAACTATTATTACAGACTCGAACAACACAGATATTATTAAAGCTTTACTGTGTAATGGTACTAGTGTAAATACAGGAAAAATTGGTGGAGCCATAAAACTGGTTGAAATTCATCTTAGACTAGTGCAGTGGTTGGTGTGCCTCTTGCATTTGAATGAGCTACCTTTTATGCATGTCTACAAAGCCATTGATGGTAAAACACAGGTCCAAATACTTTTCTGGGTTCAATTGGAAATAAACTGAAAACAGATATAACAAAATTGGAGGTAGTCAAATATTCTCGCGTAAAGGGAAACATTAAGGAAATTCCAGCAAATGTTGTGAAGGAGCTAAGCAGTGATCAAAGATATCTCTATGATATGTGTCTGGCAGTGCAAACTGGAGACACTTCTCAAGATCTCTCCACTCGATCCCCAGGTACCCTTCACCATGTTCGCTGGCTAACTCTAGCCAACAGTGTCCTTCGATTATATATCTCAACGCCAAATCCCGATAAAAACCTTCGCGATATAGTCAAGATTATTATGCAGTTCTATGCTCCATGGTGGTTTTGGATAAAATCTCATCCTAATGCAACTGATGGTGCATATAAATTTTGGCATTTAATGTGCTTGCTTCTAAATTTAGATGAACAACATAGATCAATCATAGAACCAGTATTAAAGAACAACGCCTACTTTGCCCACCCAGAAAATATACTCATATCAATGGTAACTGACAAAAGACTAGAAATTATGGAGCAAGCTATTCAGAAAATCATCCTTTCAAGAACAGGATTTTCAGGTACCAGAAACTTTGAGTTGCCTCGAACCCTCAATTTCCAATCTACTGACTACACCGAGATGATCGATTGGCAAAAAGAGATTATTACTCCTCCACTGCTGCTAAACAATTTTATCGACGATGAGCTACTGCAGGCTCGATCTAAGCCACTGGAGATAGCTTCTTTTCCATGCCACAGTCAAATTGTGGAGAGGGCAGTGAACCTAGTAACAAAGCCATGTCAGGAAAGAATAGGCTATGACAACCGTCAAAAGTTTATCTTAAACTCATTAGAATCAAGGCGAAAACTGACCAAGTTTGAATGGAAGGCCCAATGGAATGAGTAAGAAACATATGAAATAAAATTTCCTAATATTGAAAATTTCTTCTCCTTTGATGTGATAAGGAACAATGAAAAAGTTAATTGAATTTTAGCAGATTTATTATGCCTCTAATTTTTTCTTCTGAATATGATGTACTTAATTAATTTTCCTAATACTGTACATTATTAAATAAAATATTGTACGTTAATAAAGATTTATGTCATCAAAAAACCTGAATGTAGAGTAAGTCTCGTATAAATGACATATTCTTCAATATATGTCAAAAAGAGAAAAATTTTGCAGGGGGTTCCTGTGTTCCATTCAAACCCCTCACAATATGTACCTTTTCAATATAAAATTTCGACCCCGCCTAGTACACATCTAAGAGAAAGTACGCCTCACTCTCTCTCTATCTCTCTCGTGCACACGTACCCACCACACACAGCTTAGGAAGTAGGGCATCCGCATTCCGATGTGCCCGCTCCTGTTGATTGGAGTGCCTCAGACGAATCACCTGCTTCTAACGTGTATCGAATTTGGACTGGTTACGCAGTTTTGTATTTCTTGGAATATTCTCCTATACAAGCGTCGTTCTTTACGTTAATTATACTGCGTGTTTGCAGTTAAAATGTATATATATATATATATATATATATACATACACACAGAGGATTGACAAAAGTAAATAGACACTTTTGGACTGCAATTCTGCCTCGGATGAGCTTTAGAGTGAACCCTTGTATGACATTTGTATTTATATGCTATATCACCCTCTCTCTTACCTTTACTGAAGACATTTCATATACACAGAGGATTGAGAAAAGTAAGTAGACGCTTTCTGAGAAATTAATTAAAATTTCAATGTTTAATTTATAAATATATATAAAGTGTACCGTTATTTTCTGTGGTCAATTTGATGTTTTATTTATTTCAATTGTATTTCTTTTATTGTTAATATTGGGATTCGTTTAAATATCTTTTAACCTTTAATAAATAAATAAATAATTTGGGATTCGTTTAATTGTATTGAATTAATTGCAGCAAATTAAGGAGAACGTCTCTCTTGCCTTTAATAAATAAATAAATAAGTGGCAACTCATCTATATATAAATAAATAATTAAAATAAATAGTGCTCTCTAGTAACTCATCTATATATAAGCAATTAAAATGGTGGTATCTGGTAACCCTCCTTATATAAATAAATAAAAACAATAAATGGCAACTCATCTATATATAAATAAATAATTAAATTATATAGTGCTTTCTGGCAACTCATCTATATATAAATAAATAAAATATATAGTGGTAGCTGGCAACTCACACTAATATGGTACACCTGAACATAATTAAATTATATAGGGGTATTTGGCAACTCAAGACCCTCTATATAACAGCTGCGGATCCCCTAGACGCTCATTATGCGACGGACTCCGGTGAAATAAAGAACTCTCTCTCTCTCCTTCTTAGGTTAAGGCTTAGGTTAGGGTTTCCATTTGGGGGGTGAGGACATCCCAACTTCTCCCCCAAAGACCCTCCTCCTCCTCCTTTCTTTCTCTCTCTTATGTTAAGGTTACCCCTTTCGGGGGAGGTCATCCTCCCTTCTCCCCCAAAGCTCCCCCCTTCATTCCAACTTGGGGAATAACCCCTCACACTTGTTGCACAACCACTTCCCCCTTCATGCAATACCCCCAGCTTTGCAGCATCTCCCTCCCCATTTGCAACATCGATCAACATTTGCAGCATTGCAATTGCACTCGACCGTTTTGTGCCTTCTACTCTTCTCCACAAGGTTCTTTGACGACGTAATTTACTGGGAGCAATCGTAGTATTTTCAGATAATAGATTAAGATCTTTTAAGACAGCATTCACAATTAAACAAGCATCACGGTTGCTTATTTTGCATCGATCAACTGCTTTACATAATTTTGGATATCGGTGTCGATTTTGAGAAGTATTTAACTCGTACTCGCTCAATTCGAAATCTTCATTTTGATGACCTTTTTCACTTTCAGAGCTGATCTCACCAATATCACAAGGATTCAACAGCATTTCCTAGAGAAAACTCTTTTGTTTATCTTTAAAGAATTGTCTTTTATTCTTTCTGTTTTCCATTTGTTGTAGTTTTGAAGTTTTTACTTTGTCCAACTTAACTATAATCATTTTTCGTTCAGTATGTTAAGCAATCCAGAACTCGCAGTCATCATTCGGGATTTTCTCCGCCTTAGTGCATTTACACTCACTTTTTTTACGAGAACAGGAGGCATAGCACTTGCAGCAACATATGTCAAATAAATTTCTGAATCATACAGTGCCCGCGAAAAGTATCCGATCACTCAAGAAAATACAATATTTTCCCTTGATATTCAGAGACACGTAATTCACTTTCTATTTGTTCTAGCGACATCTGGTAACTTTGAGGTTGCTCGCTGATATGAGAGCTATCCAATGCATTCTCAAATTAGTGTTCTGGTAGCCTTCGTTGCGGGTGGCTGTGTCTCAAATTTGTCAGATTTCACTGTTTGTGTAAATTTCTTGATTTTTTTTTTTTTTTACAGAAAGTGGTGTAAATAAAATTTATATATAATGTGTGCTAAAAAACAACTTAAGAGTGATTGTCGAGGTGCTATTGTTGCTTTGCATGCATGTGGGAAATCACAGAGACAGATAGCTAAGGAATTAAACATATCCCAAAGTACCGTTAATTTATGGGTTTCACGGGCTAAGAACAATGGTGGCCTAACCACGCCAGTCCCTAAAAAACGATCTGGCAGACCGAGAAAAACAAATTCGCGAACAGACAAACTTATGAAACGTTTAGTATTGAAAAACCCAACAATAACTGCGAAAGAAATAAAATTTAATATGAATAATTTGTTATCTGGTGTTTCTGAACGAACTATCCAGGAGCGGCTCCAAAAAGAACTCGGATTACCATCTCGCCATGCTGCTAAGAAACCGTTCATTAATGAAAAAATGCGTAAAAAACGTGTCGCATTTTGTAAAAAATACATTCATTGGACTGTTGATGACTGGAAGAAGGTTTTATTTAGCGATGAGTCGACATTTTTGACATTCAGAAGTTGTCCAAAAAAGGTTCGCCGGCCTATTGGCTCAAATAGGATGGACCCTAAATACACCCTAAAGACAATGAAACACCCTCCAAGTGTGATGGTTTGGGGTTGTTTCGGTTACTATGGGCGTGGAAACTTATATTTTCTTCCGAAGAACACAACTATGAATGGTGCACGGTATTTAGCAATGCTACAGGATAAACTTCCAATGGCAATGGCAATCCAAAGGACAAAAACATACATGCATGATGGTGCACCATGTCACAGGGCCAAAATAGTGACAAAATGGATTACTGACAATAAATTTGATATTTTGGATTGGCCTGGTAATAGTCCAGATCTCAATCCGATAGAAAATCTGTGGCTAATAATAAAAAATAAGGTTGAATGCCACGACACTGGCTCAGTCGAAAAATTACAAGAGGCCATCAAAAAGGTATGGTGCAAGGAAATATCAGTGGAAGTTTGTCAAAACTTGATTAAATCCATGCCAAAACGTCTAGAACAAGTCATCCAAACCAAAGGACAGATGACAAAATACTAATATAAGGTTAGTATACATTTAAACATTGTTTTTTATGTAAAAAATACAAATTTCAAGGGTGATCGGATACTTTTCGCGGGCACTGTATTTACTTTGATAAGTGCTGGAAGATCTTTTACTCATGGGATATTTTCTAAGTTCTTGACCCTTTTCAATTAATCTCTTTACCTTAATTACTATGCTTTTGAAGTCGATTGTTGGAATGGAAGCACGAATATATATATCATTCACTTCTTCCGCAATAATTTCAGCGTATTTCTGAGTGTTAAATGTTGCAGTAATGAGCTTATCTTACATTTAAGATAAGCTTTGAATACATCCTCATAAGTTGGTAGTTGGATGCCAGGAAGCTCTGCTGGCGTTCCGAAAACAGAATGCTCACTTTTTCTCTTGTTTTACTAGAAGAGGCCATTGCAAGCTATGCTATTAATCTGAAAAAAATAAAATAAAATGCTGAATCAGGAAACACATGATAGGTCAAACAAATGATAGGTCACAAATACACATGTAGGCACACAAATACACATGATAGGTCAAACACATATGGGCCTTACTTTTTAAAATAAGCAAAAACAATGTTTATTAATGGTTTTTTGATAGACATTGGCATTGAGTTTATTGTTGAGATCCTCATACCTGTGAGGCGAAAAACTAATTTAAGGAAACATGCTAAAAAGAATCTTTTGTGGCCTTTGTTCGCAATTTATTTTTTCATAGTTGCCAGCACCGAAAGTAATATTTCTAAAAGATATGACTTATTCCTTAATCATTAACTACTCGGGCACCTTTTTCAGCATGTTTCATTAAATTAAATTTTTTCAACCCACCCTAATAAGCAGCCATAGAATACAGGCAGTCGCCTTAGTCTAGTAACTTATAAATACGTATATAAACTAAGTAGAGCGGCACCACCACTCACAACAAATTCTTAAAGTAAAGTGTAGCCTTCCTGTTGGTTCACGAACCCCCACCAGTCGAAACAGCTAGAGAATACAACCAGGCACACACCACACACACACACACTGTATCGTTTATATATATATATATATATATATATATATACCGTTCATTTCCATTAATATTTGTTTACATGGTGCAAAGGAGAAATAAAACACTAAGTTGTTCTGGCTATCAAATATATATCATTCATGAAATACATTCAGTAAATATGTATATACATTAGGTGTAAAACAGGACTAATACATACATGGTTTATTTAACACGTATATTTACACTAAGCTTAAAAATAACACAACCAGTAAAGAATTGTACATACATTAGAAGCAAAAACAAGAATAATACACAATGGAGTTATTTAACATATATAAACTTAGGGTGGTCCAAAAAAAATGAAAATTAAAAATATATCTCTCCTGAAAATTGGCCATATTTTGCAACCACGAATAATGTTGGACGTAAAAAACTGGCTCGATTCGTGCATAGTTAAAGGTGGCGCAACTCGAAGCCTTACTATCATTAGAGAGTTTGGGGTGGCAAATTTCGGAGCTATTGAAGAATAGGGACCCCATCCTTCTTTAGTTAGCTTTATAAGGCTAACTAACGAAAATATCATGACCTAACCTAACCATTCGTCAAGGGCGTACAGTTGACCTAACGATTGGTTAGGTTAGGTCGTGATATTTTCGTTAGTTAGCCTTATAAGCCTAACTAAAGAAGGCTGGGGTCCCTATTCTTCAATAGCTCCCAAATTTCTTCAAAATTTGCGCCACTCTTACCTATTGATGGATTTAGCTCAAGATCCGGTCAGAGGTCTTTTTCCATACAAAGAATGAGGCAATGCATCAGGAGCTCTTATTTGTACAATTTAATATTTTACCATATATGTGTGGCTCACCCTTATATATATATATATGCGCTACGGTGGTGTAGTGGTTAGCATCGCTGACTACGAATCGATGGGCCCCGGGATCGAGACACGGTGACATCAGGCGGCTCACAGCAAAACCCAGATGTTCATCCTTCTACACAATAAAAAAATTGGTTGGCAGGAAAATGGGTACCCTGGGTAGCAACTGACTCGTGGCTCCTTTGAAGAGATGTCTAATTCTTTTTGATAACTTTTCTGACTATTTTTGATAGGTGGAGGCACATCCTCATCGAAATAACTCAATAAATTAACCTTCGGCTTCTTTTTCAAAGGTTCTTGATCTTCTCGTGAAAAAAAATCAGTTGCTTCATCGCCATAGGTTATATTACGTGCGGTACTAGCGTTAGGTGATGCAGACATAATGATTATCTCATTTTTTACAAACTTAGGCACTGTTATGCAAGCAACTATGAAACGAGGATCTAAAACGTAAGAAATCATGTGAGTAATGTCTGCCTTCCACTGCCTGAAACGATTCTGCAAATTTTCTATTAAATCGTTTTTCATAGTATGAACACCTGTCTCATCAGTTATGTTAGGCAAAAATACCACGAGACCTGTTACATCGGGAGACACCATGTGAAGACAAGGAAAATCAGAGTAAAAATCATTCGTTAATTTTTCACATCGACTAAGAAACTTTAAACACACTGAATTAGAGTCCACCGATGATTATTGAAGGTTGCTACAGTACAGTATGTCATAGTCCGATGCATATGCAACAATCGCAGTTTTTCGTTGAAGAAGTCGTTGTAGCATATAAAATGTAGAGTCCCATTGGGTCATAACGTCTCTTATAAGTTTGTTTTTGGGTAAATTATGTTGCTTCTGGAATTCCTTAAGTTATAATGTTATGATAATGCTTCAGACCAACAAAGATCCAAGGATCCACTCATGGCTTGTCCACTTAACTGTGTTTGTAATTGTGTATTATGCATGTCCTCTGTGGTTGCGGAGGGGGCCCACAATTATATGCCGGTTCCGAACCACAAAGCCTTAAATTTACTACCTTAAACTATACCCAATCTATCAACATATGGGTCTGATTGATTTTTAAACATGTTCATAGACGTGCTACTAATTCTACCAATAAACTGATCCAGCTATTTACTATTCTATGCGTAAAAAAATTTTCGGTAACTGCTGTCTCGAACATTCTACTTGTCAGCTTACACCCGTTATTTCTAGTTCTACTATATTCTGATATTTCGAAAAAGCTATCTCTATTTACGTAATCGAACCCATTCATAATTTTGAAAACCCGAATTAGATCACCCCTTAGTCTCCTAGTCTCGAGTGTAGTCAATTTTAAATCCTTAAGCCTATCTTTGTACGACTTTGACCTAAGCGACGGAATCATCTTAGTTGCTCGTCTTTGAACTCTTTCGATTTTGTCTATATCTTTTCGCATATGCGGATTCCAAAATTGGATCGCGTATTCCAAACAGGGTCTAACTAATAATTTATAAAGAGGAACAATAATATCGCGCGATTTGTACTCAAAATTCCGAGCTATAAAACTTAGCACTTTGTTCGCTTTTTGACCGCTGTTGTACTTTGTTTCGCCACATTTACATCACCAGTGACTGTAACTCCTAAATCTTTTTCAAGCTCTACGGTAGCCAACTCCTTCCCTGACATACTATACGCAAAATTACCGTTACGCGACCTATATGTAAAATTTTGCTCTTAACGACATTAAATTTCATTTGCCATGTGACTAACCAATCAACGATTTTATTCAAATCTTCCTGAATTTTAACTCTATCTTCATCATTAACTGCCTTACCACCCAACTTCGTGTCATCCGAAAACTTTGAAAATATACTGACTAGGCCAACATCTAAATCGTTAATATATATAAGAAAAAGCAAGGGGCATAATATAGGACCCTGAGGAACGCCATTCATTACATTAGCCCAAGACGACTGGGCTCCATCAACGACCACACTCTGTTTCCTACCTCGCAACCACTCTTCTATCCAAATTATTACTACACCCCTGATTCTATGAGCCTTAGTTTTTTCAATGAGTCTTTTGTGCGATAGATGTCAAACGCTTTTCGAAAATCTAAGTACACTACATCTACCGCCCGATGACTATCGTAAATTTCAACAACGCTTTGAAAAAATTCTAAAAGATTAGTTAAGCAAGATTTGTTTCGCCTAAAACCGTGCTGCGTATTTCTAACCAAGTTATGCAATTCTAAGTGTTCAACTATACGATCCCTAATTACTGATTCCAGTAGCTTACCTACAACAGATGTTAAACTGATTGGCCTTTACTTTTACGACGCACCTTTATCGCTTTATCGCCTTTCTTAAAGATAGGTGTTACGTTTGCTAACTTGAAATTATCTGGTACGCACCCCTCAGAAATCGACGCATTAAAAATCTTAGTTAGCGGCACAACAATGCTATCTTTTAATTCTTTTAGTTGTATGGGATATATGGAATCCGGCCCCGGTAATTTACACATTTTCATTTTACGAATATAGTGCATTAACTCCCTTTCACTAACCACAATCACAATATTATCTAAAGTATTACCATTATCAAAAGGTATCATGTCTGTGGCTGTAGGGATATTCGTTACATCTTCTTTTGTAAAAACTGACGTAAAAATTTTGTTTAGCAAGGTAGCCATTTGCTTGTTTTCAGAAACTAGCTCTCCCTCAAAATTTTTCAACGGCCTCAATACACAATTTACTGGATTCCTATTGTTGACGTATAGAAAGAATCGCTTGGGGTTTTCTTTACCGTCACGAGCTATGGAGATTCAAAATCACGCTTGGACTTTTTTATTACGCTTTTCGCTTAACGCCTTAGAGATACGTAGTTGTTTCGTAACCACACATTGTCTTTATCGCACTTATGTAGCCTATAAGCCCTATCTCTACTCTTTATAATATCCCCTTCTCTAGAAGTAAACCACAAGGGCTTGTTGTTTACTTTCGCACCTTAATCTTGTACGGCACACATTCTTTATTTAAAGTCCTAAATACTGTTTCGAACGATTCCCACATTAGTTTTGCTTTGGAGATCCCCATTACGTTTTCCCAATTGACGTGTGACAATTCATTTTGAAATTTACAAAAGTCTGCTCGTTGGAAGTTAGAGGTTTTAGTCGAGTTAGCTGGTTTCGAGTGAGTTACTGAGAGGACAAACTCTACCATGTTGTGATCGCTATTGCTTAACGGTTCTATTACTTGAAGATCCGTGATTAGCGTATCTTCTGTAGTTATTACTAAATCTAAAATACTCTCCAACCTCGTAGGTGCCCCAACCTTTTGAATAAGAAAGCTATTCTCGAGAAAATTAACTAAACGATTACCTTCCGCGTCTCCCTGCATTGTATCGTAATTCACGTTGGAGCAATTAAAGTCAGCCATAACTAAGGCCTGCATGCTACCTATTATTCTCTTTAGTTCACGATATAACGCTTCGTCCGTATCAGCTGTTTGATTAGGGGGCCCATATAGAACAGCAACAAGTTTTGCTACAGTCGAATCTATCGGTTTTGGAATTCTTCGCTTCAATTTCATAACGTTCGCAATATTTTCTTTGATATATAACATAACACCTCCTACTCGCCTACAAAGTCACGTGTTTCAGTTCTAAGCCACGATTCATTTATCGCAATTAAATCATAGTCTTTACAAGCAATTGAAGAAAAAAATCGTTTATTTTATTTCGTAGGCTACGAGAATTTAAGGATATAACTTTCAAATTGTTTGTAACCGCGATACCTTCGCGAGCGCAGGGGAAACTTGAGGAAATTACGCCCGGACCGTTCGAGTTACGGCAGCCTGAAAAGAAGAGACAGTATTATGAAATAGTCTTCCTCAACGCGCTGCTCCAACGTCATTAAGATGAAGTCCATCTCCGAGGAACAAGTCCCTCCTGCCGTAGAAACTGTTCCAAAAATTCTCAAAATGCACTCCTTCCTGTTGGCAAAGAGACTTTAGGTTATTGTTGATATAGGTCCCCTTGATGTAGAAATCGCTACGTTGGATAATTTGAGGAAGTATACCTGTCAAAACAATCTTATTAGTTTTTTCCTTTAGTCGCTCTCGAAAGTCTCTAGAATTTAAAACGGTATTAGTACCGACATGAATAACATACGTTTTGTCCTCAGAGGTTCCTTCGTTAAAATGGTCAACACTATTACTGTAGTTATATCCTCTACCCTTGCACCAGGGTAGCAGTAACGGCGCCTACGACGAGGGTTTCTCCCATAGAATTCTTCGAGCTGCCTTCGAACAATGGAATCGCCAACGAGTCGTATTTCCGGTTCATCAGCATCTTCGAAACCTAAAACAGAAATCTCATTGTTTGTTATTACTGGTAGACAAAGCTTAGGTTTTCTCAATGGTGCTCTATTACGCACTTGAACGAAGGGTTGGGAAGTAGGGGAAGAGAGAAGGCTATTAGTACTATTTATATTATTTAGAAAGTGAGGCAGGAGTGGTCGTAACTGAAAGTTCAAGTAATTCTAATTTTGCCGTCAGGCGCATCACCCTTTTTTCAAGCCTCACTCTGGCCTCCCTCTCACGTTCTAGCTCGTTCCTCAGCACTCCTATGTTTGAGCACCACCTTCAAACTAACTGATCATTATTATTAGCCAAATTAAACGCGTAAGCAGCAAATTTCCCTTCACATAAACTGCAAGTACGTAATGGGAGTCCCATGCTATTAATTAATTAAAAAACAAGCGCTTAGAAATTAATAAATTACAACGTAGGTCTACCGTGTGCTTATTGTAACCTCACCTGCGCAAGCCCGCAAAAATGCTCTTGAAACGCAGACACAAGTTCCTGTAACACAAATTTATACTAAATGAATATATACTTAATCAAGCTGCCGACGAAGGTTCTGCAAAAGAAAAAGTATTAATAAAACTTATCTGTCCGCTATTCTGCCGACTTTTTTCTTTCCTTTTTTCTTTTCTCCCACGAAGGGTGACCACACCCTACTTGATGATCTTTAACAAAGGAAAATGAACCTTATTAGACCACGTTTTCTAATAGATTTGAAAAACAAACAAGGCAAGCCACCTGCACTCGCCTTGATTTAATCAAATAAGATAGTAATGAATAAAGTCAATAAATAAAATATATTCGTTTAGGAATGATTAATAACACGAGGTAATTTAGTTAAGAAGGCACCAAACATTATTTTTTTAAAGACGCTTCAACTAAAACCACTTATTCAATTGGTAACACTGGACACTCGATAAAATACGTCTGTTCACAAGGAAAAACAGATCACAAGGAAATGACAGGTCTATCAAAGGCTGGAGATGAATAATTAAAATGCAACAGATTGGGCGCGCAATTGCACATATCTCTGAGACAGATTTCTGGCTAAAAAGGGCTTCATGAACTGCATGTGCTAAATTATGATTCGCACAAACAACAGGAGTAACTTTGAGAACGCTAACAGCTTTGGTAATATTCCAGCCATTGTCATGCACAACTGAATGCACACGATCGCTCTTTAATGACTATTCTTGCAATATAGAAGTCAATGCAGTTGCAAAGTTTTCATGAGTATGGGAATCTGGTAGATTTTTGATGGCTAAAACATGCTGCTTTTGCTCACATTTACTCTTAATTCTCTGTCCTGTCAAATTGATAAAGGCTTTCGTTTTTTATAGTGACTTTTAATAACCCAAATAAAACTAATATTAATATTCGGAATTCGCTATTCGGCCGAATAGTTTTGCACCAAATATTCGGCATTCGGGCGAATAGTTTGGCAACAAATATTCGGTATTCGGCCGAATAGTTTGGCACCAAATATCCGGTATTCGGCCGAATAATTTTGCACCGTTCTTTCATCTATGCGGACGACCTTGCGATATGGTTCGCGGGGCGGGAAATTCAGCTAGCCATCCATCGGGTGAAGAGGTGAGCGATATCAGTTGGTTTCCGCCTGTCCACCTCCTAAACCAAAAGTATGGTCTTCAGCAGGAGAAAATCCCGAGCCATTCCTGTCCCTTTGCTCACGCTATACGGTGAGTCCCTCGAAGTGGTGCGCACCGCGCGGTTCCTGGGCATAACCTTTAACCAACGACTCAACTGGGTTCCCCACCTCAGGCACCTGAAACACTCTCCAGCTTTCCCTCTCTCTCTCCAAGACCACCTTTCCCACACGACGTGGGGCGCTGACCGACGCCCCCTCCTCCGTCTTTACACTTTCATGGTCCATTCAAAGCTGGGCTATGGAAATGTTGTGTGCAGATCTGCCTCCAGCACTTCCATCCAAATCTTGGACCCGGTACTGAATAGGGGCCTCCCCCTCTCCATCGGTGCCTTCCGCTCCTCCCCAGCCTCCAAGCAGAATGTAACTACCTCCCTCTCACCCACCGACGGGGTCTGCTCCTCATGAGGACCTACCTTCGCGCACATAGGCTACCCTTGTCACTTCTGTGCAAGGTAATTTCAGACCTTCCACCCCAGGGACAGAGTTAGCACTTCACTGAAGCGGTCCACTCTTTCCTGGACCTTTCCAACATGCCCCCTCCCTCAGTCATCTCATCTCGCATCATATCTACCCTCCCTTGCTCCTCATCCCTATCAAGTTTTGCAGAGACTTATGTGCCCTGCCAAGAGCTACCACGAGTAATGTGGAAAAGACAACAAGTTCACATTTCGATATTCTTGTAGTAGGTGTTCAGAGTTGTGAACATGGCAAAATTGGCATTATTATTATTAGTATTATCATTATTATAATTACTAGTATTATTACCTGGTGAGGTGGTGATAAGGTAACAACAAAGCTGAAATCTAAACTAAAATCTAACCTGCCCACACTTGAAGTACCCACTTTTGAGGGTGACATAGCCAAATTTCAACCTTTTATTGAAAAATTTCATAGCTTTATAGGTAATAAAAATTACATTACAGATGTTGATAAATTTAGTTATTTACTGAACTACCTGAAAGGCCCTGCCTTAAGATTAGTGAAATCACTGCCAGCCATAGGTACTTCTTATTCTGTGGCAGTAGAATTAGTAAGAGAAATTACATAAATAAGGATGAAATTGTACATGATTTGGCTCTTAAAGTAATGAACATGTGAACCTCAAAAGACAACTATGATGATCTCTATGACTTTTACTGTGAGGTTGAATGTCTCATGGGACAACTTGAAAACAGTGATTTAAACATTACATATTCAAGCTGTTGTTTTTGAAAAACTTCCTTCCGGGGTCAAAGAGATATTTCATCAAAGAACAACTGACATATACCCTAGCCTTAATAAGCTAAGAGAAGGATTCCCAACCGTACTTGCACGTTACAAATAAGTTACACATTCCCAAATTTAACACAACACAAGAAAAACCCAACAATTCAGAAAACCAAAAACCTAACAAAAAATTTCAAAACTTACCAGTTACATTCAAACACAACCGCAAAACCCAATTTGCAGAAAATAAAGTTACAGGAAAAGACTCAGAGACGTACACTCTACAAAACATTAATGTATCTACTTCTGAATCTGACCCCATAACATGCAAATTTTGTTTTAGCAATGAACATAGTACTACATATTGTCCCAAATACACAGACTTTACAACAAGGTCAAAACGTTGTGAACAGCTAAACTTATGCAAAAAATGCACTGGATCAGAGCACAATAAGTTAGACTGCAAATTAAAATTGAAATACATTTGTAAGATTTGCAGTAGTTTTGACCATGTTAGCCCCATGTGTAATACACAAAAAGACGGAAAAACTCAAACATTCTGACCAAACACCCAAATCAAACCTAAACAAACAGAAACAAACTCAAAATGCTATGAATGGACACGTCAGTTCACCTAGAGTTAACAACAATTCAAAAATTCTTTTCCCCAACCACAACTTTGGAAATTGAAAACAAAAAGGGACAAATAGGACACCCCATGAACATATATATATGTCATCAACCACATCTGTATTAAGGGTTTTGTCAGCTATCGTGTATTTGTTTTGAAGTTGCAGCAAATTTTGTTGTAATCTAGCTATTTGTAATTTTTCTTGTTCTACTTTGTCCACAACTTCCTTAAGGGTTTCAAATTTTCCATCAAGAGTTAAAGTTACATTTGTAGTTTTAAAACTGGCTTGTACTGCGATTTTGGTAATAAATGATGAACTAGAGAGATCTTCATTTCTTTGGTGCTTCTGAAGTCCCAATTTTTCTATCAATTGTTTGGTTACAAATGTTTGTTGTGAGCAGGTATCTAAGAGACACCTGACCTGTGCTGACCATATTCATCTTGTCCATTGAGGCATCATTAAAATTGGGAATGGAATTGTCATACAAAATCCAACAGGTATTGCACCTTTGGGTGATATAACTAAATACAATCTTGCGACTGACACAGGGAACACAGAACAGGAGCAAAATTCAGACAAAACAAAATCACCACATTCACAAATTTCTAACTGTGTAACAAACTCAAACAACAAAAACACTGTAGTAATCCCACATCATTTGAATGATAATGACTCAACATTGGATGAAGGGTTACAGCAGTTGTGACTATTAAAATTAGTTGGATAAAGGAAAATACGATTACACATGAAGACCATTCGATGACTTAACAATTTAAGGGTACATTACAACGCAATCAGTACTATGTGGAACTGCCTTGGAAAACACCTTGTCCAGAAATAATGGACAATTTGAAAGTAGCTAAGGCACATCTGTATAAAAATTACAGAAAACTTAAAAATAACAGTCTTTTAGAACAATACGACAACGTATTCGAAGAACAGTTAGAAAGGGGCTTCATTGAAAAAGTTACTGATGAACCCTTTAAAAAATGAGGTTGTCATTATTTAACACCTAGAGGAGTTTACAGAGAAGACTCATCCACAATCATCCACAACTAAACTAAAAGTAGTATACAATTGTAGTTTAAAGGATACAAATTCTGCTAGTTTAAATGATTGTCTCATGGAAGGCCGAAATCTTGTCTCAGATCTTGTAAAAATTTTCCTTTGCTTCCGTTTAGACAATTATGCTGTACAGAGTGACATAGAAAAAGCATTCCTCTGCATAAATTTGAAACTTGAGTATAATAAAAATCATCTCAGGTTTTTGTGTTTTAATGATCCACATGACATTAACAAAGGTTTCAAAACCTGCATATTTCAAGTAATTATTTTTGGAGCAAATTTATTTTTCTCCAAGTACTCATGCTTTAAAAATTAAAAACCACCTAAACTTATTTCAAGAGAACTTAACAGTTCAGTTTTAAAACAAAACTTTTACTTAGATAACCTGATTGGTTCCACTGTAACTGAAGAGGAATTGCTTGAAATTTACAAAATGTCACAACCCATAACGAAGCAAGGAAATTTTGGACTGAGAGAGTGGGTTTCTTATTCTCCTAAATTAAATGAACAGATAACAAAATACAACAAAGGGAACATTGAACCTAACAATTACACAAAAACACTTGGAATGCTTTGGTTTTTAAAGCAGAATTCCGAACACGATGACACTGTTTGCACAAAGAGTTATAATTTGAATTCAAATGCCAATACAAAAAGACAAGCGTTTTCAGTCATCCAAAATTTTTAACTCCATTGGATTATATTTACCAGCTACCATAAAATCCAAAATCCTTTTGCAGGACTTATGGAAAAAGAAAATTGATTGGGATGAACCACTTTCAGTGGAAGATCAACTTCATTGCAAAAAATTGGCCACAGACTTAAACAAAGTTCAAAACATCTGCATACCAAGATGTGCTGGTTACAGATTGAAACCCCAAACACTACACATTTTTACAGATGCCAGCACACAAGCTTATGGGTGTTGTGACTATTTAACAAATGAAAATGAAAGTAACTTGGTTTATTCAAAGGTAAAAGTGGCACCCTTAAGCCAAAAGGAAACTGTACCACAACTTGAATTATTGGCTGTCTCACTGGAGGTCAAGACAGCAGAATTTCTCTCACAAGTCTATAAAGAAGTTGACATAACAGATATTTACTTATGGACAGAGAGTCAAATTTGTCTAACATGGGTGACAAACGCAGATACAACTTCTTTCAAAAACATGTTTGTGAAGAACAGATAACAGAAATCAAAACTGCAAACACATCCCTTGGTATCAAATTTAGGTACATACAAACAAAACAGAATCTTGCAGACTTTTTGAGAAGAGGACTCTCTTACAAACTGTTGAAAGCAAACAAAGTTTGGTATGAAGAGCCTTTAGAGAGATATCAGAAATTCGCATAGGTAATAGTTGAAAAAATTTTCGACAAAAAGATGCAGATTTCAGCAAGAAGTTATTTTTCGGGTCGCTCTAGGTGATGTGACTATTATTTAACGAGTTTCCCTACCCATCCCCCTGGTGGGAGGGCTTAGGTAATTGTCATTATATCGGTGAGATCATTTTCTGCCGGATACCCCTTTTAATGAGTTTTGGTTTTTGAGTTTTCACGTTAATTTTCCGGTCTTTTGAGCAGAACAAGGGCTAACCTAACCTAACTTAACCTAACTTAACCTAACCTAACCTATCATTAACATAACCCATCCGAAACCTAACCTAACCAAACCTAACCCTAACCTAACCTAACCTAACCAAACCTCACGTAACAAACTAAACGGGAGAATTTTCCCATTTGGGTTTAGATTAGGTAATGGTGGTTTAGGTTAGGTTAGGTTAGGTTAGTTTGGTTAGCTTCCATTAACTTTGTGGAATAAAAATTATCAAATGTTGTGAGCCCGCTTAACACGGTATTGCGGTCACAATTTGCGTTTATATCTCACAAATTTCCCTCTGAGAAAAAAATTAATGGGGTTGTGAGATCAAAACCTGTCTCCCGCGAAGATATGGTGGAGGTGGTACAACAACTCCCCAGGCCCTTTCTATTCTTGGGCGATTTCAACAGTCGCCACCCCCTATGGAGCGACACAATCTCCACCTACAGTATATGGTCCCGACCCTAACTGCCCTAATGACCAAACGCTCCTTCGATTGCCTCACTGATGGATCTCCTACTCTGTACCACGCTACCAGCCACACTCCGTCTGGTATTGACCTATCATTCGTCTCGACGGATGCTCTCCTGGATTCCAGATGGCAGGTCTTTCAAGTCGACTATAGCGTTGACCATCTCCATGTCCATCTTAACTTACACTAAACCGGCTCGACCAAACCGTTCGGGTACCGGAGAGATGGATCATAGCCAGAGCCAACTGGTCCCTCTTTCAAAACAACACCTCTACAGTCTACACCCTATACGACTGCCTACTTCCCATCCTCCGACGAATGTATTACCCACTTTGAATCAACCGTCACCGGGGATGCATGCATTAGTATCCCTCAATCCTCCGCCTACCACAGCGCACGGTGGGTACCATGGTGAACCCCAGAATACACAGAGGCCATACGCGCCAAGAAGAGGGCTACCCATCGCACGGAGATGCAGCGGGCTAGGGCCATTGCCCGCCTTACAATGAAGAGGGCGCGCCGAGCTTCTTGGCGTGCCTTTTTGTCTGGGATCACCTCTTCCACACCTTCACCTACCATCTGGAAGAAAGTGCGGGGTGTCGAGGGGCGACATACCCCTTCACGACCACCAGTCCTCCGGACTAACAACGGACTCCTCTAGGAGCCCAAGTCGGTAGGAAACTTATTAGCTTCCACCTTCGCAGCCGTCTCCGCTTCGGACGGTTCCTTAACTGTATCTAGACAGCCCGTACAATCGATTGTTCACTATGCGTGAGCTCTCCTTCCCTTGGCCAGGACCGTATCCCTGACATCATGATTTAGCACATCCACCGTACCATGAAGATTTTCCTACTGGACCTTTACAACCATATTTGGATAGAAGGCACCTTCCCCTCTCAGTGGAGAGAGGCCCATGTAATCCCGATCCCCAAACCTGACAAAGACCCCCTCCAACCCCAAAACTATAGAGAGGTCGCCCTAACATGCTACGCCTGCAAGATATTAAAAAAAAATTATTGCCACACTACTCTCCTTTTTCCTGGAAAATAGTGACTCCTTTCCGACTACCTAGTCCGGCTTCAGACAGTTCCGCTCCACTACTGATCCCCTCCTGCTTCTTAGCCGAGAAATACAGAACGCCTTCGACAGTAGACAGTTCGTCCTATCCACTTTCTTTGATAGAGAGAAGGCCTACGATACCACCCGTCAACATACAATCTTCAAACAGCTTCGAAGTGTGTGTCTCGTCGGAGCCCTGCCAACCTTCATCAGGGGCTTCCTATCCTCCAGAACCTTTAAAGTGCGGGTGGGCCCATTCCTTTGTTGAGGAGGATGGGGTCCCACAGGGAAGCATCCTTAGTGTGCTGTGCTTCTCGATAGTCATGAACACAGTATCAAAAAGCCTCCCACCCACAGTCTATGCAGTCCATCTATGCGGATGATCTCGCGATCTACTTCGCGGGATGGGGACCGGCTGTCGTTCAACTACAAATCCAGCTCGCCATCCATCAGTTGGAGAGATGGGCGACGTCGGTTGGATTCCGCCTCTCCACCTCGCAAACCAAGTGCATGCTCTTTAAAAAGAGAAGACCCACTGCTTTCCCCGCCCCATCTGTCACCCTATACGGCGAAATTCTCGAGGTGGTACCCTCTGCGTGATTCTTGGGCCTGATACTGGACCAACGGCTCAGTTGGGCTTACCACCTCAGGCACATAAAGAACTTACTCCAGCGTCCCCTCGCACTCCTAGATCATCTCTCCCACTCCACTTGGGGCGCCGACCGACGCGCTCTCCGCCTCTACACGCCATGGTCCAGTCAAAGCTGGATTATGGAAGCGTGGTATATGGCTCCGCCTCCAGAGCTCGCCTCCGTATTCTGGACGCGGTTCTCAACAGTGGCTTCCGCCTCTCCACCGGTGCCTTCCGCTCCTCTCCTCCCGCCAGCCTCCGAGTGGAATGTAACTACCTCCCTCTCACCCTCTGGGGACTTACCTCCGCGCACAGAGGCTACCCCCCTCACTCCTGTGGCAGCTGTTTCTGAACTTCCTCCCCAGGGACAGAATTAGCACTTCACCGAGGTGGTCCGCTCCTTTCTCGACCTCTCCAACATGCCTCTTCCCCCAGCCATGCCCATCACATACCACATCTACTCCCTTGGCTCTCCTTAACCCAATCTCTTTCTGCTGGGACCTGTGTGCCCTGCTAAAGACCACCACTACCACCAAGGCATATAGGTCATTCCTCCGGGAACACATAACTCGGCACTTGACTATTGTCTCCATCTACACAGACGGTTCCCGCTCGGAGGCTGGCACGGCCGCCTCACGGTAACACTACCCGAGCCACTTTCCAGAAGCGTCCGCCAGCCCCGCGTGGCCTCTGTGTTCTCAGCAGAACTCTTCGCCATCTTAGAGGCCCTCGATATCGTGTGCCCCCACCCGGCCAGTGATTTCGTAATATATTCAGACTCCCAAAGCGCACTTCTCTCCCTCGAAAGATTCAACCCCTCTCACCGCTCGTTTGCACTATCCAGTAGAATTTCCCCTCTCTGATGGCTTGCAGACACAAGACGGTCGCCTTCTGCTGGGTCCTGACACATGTCAGCATCTAGGGCAATGAGGAGGCAGACCGCGCGGCGAAGGTGGCCTGCTTGCTACCAGACTCCTCCCGACTCCTTTTCACCGACTTCTTCCCGATTCTCCGATCCCATTTCCGTTCCCTCTGGAGTGGGACCAAGCCATAGATAATAAGCTTCACCGGATAAAACCACAATTGTAATATTGGGCCTCATCACTTCATCGATCCCGACATAAAGAGGTGGTTTTGACCCGTCTCTGCATAGGACACACGCGCCTAACACATAGGTACCTCACGGCCAAATCACCAGCCTCGCTCTGCCCTACCTACCGTACCCCCGTCACTATCGCCCACCTCGTAGTCGAATGTCCGAATTTTTCTGCTCTCCGCTATAGGTGCTTTTCCTTCTTGTCCCGTATCTCCACATCCAAGCGTCTCCAGTCCATACTCGCCGAAGGATTCCAATTTTCAACGGAAGCAATATTCTCCTTCTAACTCACTATAACTATACCTTCCCTTCCTCCTACTCAGTCAGTAACTGATCCCTCCTCACTCTCCGAGTTCATTACCCCAACTCTAGCAAAACACCGAACCCCCCACTACCTCGCCGAGATATATGTCATTTCACATAGTCCGAATCGTTGGTACATTATCTAAAAAAAAAAATATATATACATATACATTATAGAGTGGAGCGAAAAATACTTTTTTCTAGTATGAAGTTCTAATAGTGACTACAGGTTGCATTTAGTGGACGATATATACCTGCCAAAATATGAGTTCATTTGTTTAATATTTTCAGCTGCCACCAGAGGGCTAAAGTTAACACAATTTTGGGTAAAAAGGAAAAAAATGCTTCTATTTTAGGTTTATCAAACTATTATAAAATTTTACCTTAGAATTATCTAATAGTTTGATTAAGATTCTTAAATGATAAACATTCGTTTTGTAAAAATGCCTTTTCATATGCTTAATATCTTCAGCTGCCACAAGAGGGCTGAATTTAACTTAAAAATGACAATTAAGTATGATTCTGTATTTACTTGAAAAAAGGAACAGTAATAAATTAGGATGTCTCTCCTCCTTTATACTGGCTTGAGACAGTTAAGAAACGTTATTTCGTGCCTTAGCGGAGTTACCACCCTTTCCCCAACCAACCTCCCTCTAGAAAGGGTTCTTGCTGAAGACTATTTAGTAATTTGCTTTTGTGTCAAATTTTGGCTGTTTTTTCCTTGATTCTAATGTAGCACGAATCCAACCGTCTCTGTTTGTAGGTCCGCAGACTGATCCAGTGTCTGTAACGAACTTGACGCATCTCTCTACGGCTTGTGTATGACATGGAAACTGAAATAATTCTGAATGAAGAGTAGTACCATGTTTGATGCATGATTCAATATCATCAAGAGAAACTCCTTTGGTTATCGGTGGTTCTGCTATCTGAAAATCTTGCCACATAATGAGATCTGTATAGTCTTTGGCATAAAAATTTATTTCTGGCACCTTAAAATACCTGATAACATCTGTTTCTTGAATGCATGCCCTTGCTTTTATGATACGCCTAAATTCCAACTGACGCACATGCTCCCTTTCATCAGCTATCATTGCAATGAGAATGTTTTCTTGATTTGCGTAATATGCATTTCGCTGAATGACCGAGTCATGTACTCTCCTAAGCTCTTCACGGAGATACCTGCTGCTTGCAATCATATGCCACATATGTTTAGCACCATATTGGCATAATGGTTTACGCTTTATCTGAAACCACATTGGTGCGTATACCCTAACAATGAAAGTAGCTAATTCTTGTAAATTGCCTGAAGGATTCTCTGTGCTTGCATATAACCGCAGAGTCCTGTTTGCTGTGGTGAGCCACCTTGAATGTGATATATTGCCTGGACTCTTATGACTAAGACTCTTTGAGAATGTTCCACTTGATATAGCCTTGTGAATTTCAAGAAGGTATTTCTGGTCAGTACTTATGTCATCTACATCAACTTCACACATGTCCTCTTGAATTTCAATGGGTTTGAAGTTAACTATGGGAAGCTTTTCACAGTCTGAAAGTGCTCGGCCAATTTCTCCTGAAAATGCTCTTGGTCCAGTAGTGGTACCATCCAAGTGATGAAACAGATGGCGCAATGGAAGTTCATTAAGGTGTAAAAGGCATATCAGCCACTGCAATGGCTTATTAAAGGCTTCTTCCAGTAATCTTATTGTGCCTCCAATACTACCAGTGTTAACCACTGTCGAATCACAGCCAACTGCAACGATGTTCCCTATATCAACATTCCTTTCTTTCAAGCAATTCACTAGCGCTGTGCAAATGTATTTAGCTTTGCCACTGGAAGGTGTCACATGTGCAAAGTACAGAGAGTGTGGTTCAGATATTATGCTGATATGCTCTTCGCGTTTGGTTCTTTGGTGGTTAGAGCCATCACTCTCCTGGACTTGAATCATTGTTTTATCCTTTCTGCCATCAAAGTATAATCCCCGCATGGTTTTTGGCTCTCCTATCTGTTGTAGTTCCTTTCTCTGTTTTTGTCTTTCACGTCTTAGCTTACTTCTGTCTATAATATTCCCTTTGTCTTCGGGAGTAACAATTTTAAGATCTGCCAATACTGCAGAAGCAATAGCAGCCCCAGCTCTGACCGACATTTTAAATCTATCACAAGTAATTGCTAATGAAGGCAGTGGCTCACGCATCTGTTGTTCTGATATTACATATTGAGTCGAGGTTGTATCTTCCTCATTATCTTCAGATATCTCTTCTAGTTGTTGAAATTCACTTGTCTCTGTTTCGATTTGTAAGTTGGACGTATTGGTTATAGCAGCACTAGTTGTTTGTGAGGATTCCAGACGTGCTTTTTCCATTTCCTTTCGATGTTCTCTTGCTTGTAATCGTCTTGTGTGTGCTATGTCAATGCTTCCTATCACCATTATTCTGCGTGTTCGTTGGTCATTTAAAAAATCCTGCTCTTTTGGAGGGACTTTCTTACTCTTTTCACATGAGCATCTCCTAAACTCCTTACATTTGCAGGTGCAGATGTCAAACAAAGTGCATTTTGAAGAGTTTTCAAATTCTTCAAGCTGATTTTTGTACTTAGGCTGATCCTTGCGTGACTTGTATGGCTTTAATAAGGACCTGTATTTATCATGGTACACTCGCATCATCTGTAAAACGCGTGTATGTGAAACTATTGGCAAAGAGGCCTTCTTCCAAATATTTTCTACCTTTTTGGAAACTGCCTCTGCTATTTCAGAAAATGAGGCTCCTTGTTATTCATCTGCTCATTCACTAAATGTTTTGTGAACAGGTAATCTTTCATAATGCAGTTATAAGTTGGTAGTTGCATATCACTCATCTCACAAGGTACTTCAAATATGGCACACTTCATATGTTCTCTAGTGAAATGTTTATATTTAGTATTTGATGCCATAATATTTTTAAGAAAAATTCACAATCACAAAATATCCTGTAACATCAAAATTATATAATTATATATAATATATTTTATAAGTATATATAATATATTATATAAATATATATATTATATAAATAAACTAAAATTATATAATACATTATAACAAGCATTTTATAATAAAATCAATATTATCTCTATATAAATCACTTTAAAATAAAGTTTTATAATATTCCGATCATATTAAAAAACTCTCCGATCAACTGAGCGACTAGGCCTACTACCTAAGAAGACAAGTGTTAACACACTGTTCTAATGACTCACAGAAAGAAATTCCTTCACACCAAACCCCCCCCCACAACCCTCCCCAAACCCTCCCCCACAACATTCAGTGTAGTCTCAACATGACTCAGTTACTCTAAATTGTGTTAACTTCAGCTCTCTTGTGGCAGCTGAAGATATTAAGCATATGAAAAGGCATTTTTAGAAAACGAATTCCTATCATTTAAGAATCTTAATCAAACTATTAGATAATTCTAATATAAAATTTTATAATAGTTTGACAAACCTAAAATAGAAGCATTGTTTTCCTTTTTACACAAAATTGTGTTAACTTTAGCCCCCTGGTGGCAGCTGAAAATTTAAAACAAATGAACTCATATTTTGGCAGGCATATTTCCTCCACTAAATGCAACTTTAATCACTATTATAACTTCATACTAGAAAAAACGTATTTTTCGCTCCACCCTAATATACAATTTATACATACAATACATGTCAAGAATGACGTATAAAGAAATCGGGGAAGCGGTGGCTCTGCTTTGTGAGAATGGAGTCAAGACTGACTGCGCGACGAGTCTTTTTGCTGACTCATTCAGATTTACGCGCAGGCTGAAAATGCTGGAAGCCAGACACTGTATATACATCGACAGTGCGTCTTTATTAACTCCCTCGCGTTGCGCTCTTTCCATCCAGCAAATTTCATTGTTCATTCGCTTTTTGTACATGATCTTTTGTTCATTCATCTTCGAACCTAAAATTTAAGAAACAGTAATTAATACATGATTTCAATAATTTTTATAAGTTCCTAATTATTTTATATTATTTAACCCTTTCTGTCCCAAATTATTGTTTTGACCTAAAAAAAAATTTTTAACACTTAAAAATGTTAAAAATAGGTATGGAAACAAACGAAACTTTGTTTAGAAATTTATTTAATTAATTACACTAGAAATTATATGATTCCATTGACGCTATCAAGTAATAAGAGACACTAACATAACTTTGGTACTTTGAAAGAAACAAATAAAAACAATATTTGTCCTTCGCGAAACACAACGGTAGACCATACTACTTCGATTGGAATGCATGAAAGCGGGTTTTGTCCTTTGTTAAACATACATCACACTTTCTGCATTTTAGACGAGAGTAGCCTTTCATACAGTTTCTGCATCTCTTTTTGGGTTTTAAACGCTCAGGCCAATGTCCAAAAAACTGCCAGATATTGCTATACAGTTAATTGTTATATTCAAATGCCATAAGGCATCATTGAAGCTAATCTGAGGAAATTTATACGTACTTTTTTTTGATGATGCCATATGGAATCGCTGGTACAGAAAGGGTTAACTAACTTATGTAGCCTATTTTACGATATCAAATTACTTAATTATATAGAGGTGCTTGGGTAATGGTAATTGGAGGTCCCAATTACCATTACTTACTCTAACAGTGGTGGATTTAATATCCCAAAAGAGTTCCTTTTTCCATGAAGGGTCTGTGTGTAACATAAAAGTATCTCGGTGGACCATTCTGGGTTGTAGGACATTAAACAAACGTGTTAAGTGCCTTCAAAAGTGGAAGCTCAAATTTTCAGACTGAATTTTAAGTTTAGAATTATGTCTAAAAATACAATAGTTGCCCCTTTTCTTTGATGTATTCGATCCGGCGTAAATGCAATGAGTTTCTTGTGGAAATTGAGGTTCTGAATGTAGCTGTCTAGGTTGGCTTGAAACGTTAGACTCTGTTTCAAAGCTGTGACTTATCTGTTTAGCATATTTATTTAGTAGATGGCTGGTGAGAGAAGCTATATTTTGGTTCCTCTTTGCTAGTGACCCACGTTGGGCTTCTATCATGAAAAAGAAAAACTTGTTTCTCATTTACCATTATTTATTCAAACTACTGTGGATTTAACATCCCAGGGAAGTTCCTTGTTTCATGCAAATGCGTCTGGAACACAAAAGTATCTCAGAGGTCCAATGTGAGTTGCAGCATATATATATATATATTTCTTTTTTTATGTAGGAAGGAGGAGCCAAGGGCAAATGCCCACAAAAGCGCCTCTCCCATAGAAAAAGAAGAGTGTCAAAATCAAGGTCCGGAGTTTTAGAGATGCCTAGACAATCTGCGTTTGAAAGACTGAAAATACCAATCAACCTTTGCATTAGATCAGGGTTTCTCAAACTTTTTGTCACTTCGTACCCTTTGATTCATCAGACAGTCAACTGGTACCCCCATTAGTAAGAATCCACATAAGATACAGAAATGTCAATAATAAATGCTTTATTAAATGAGTAAACAACAAACTACATATGTAAATAAAATTAGGGTAGCTATAATTCTTGAATTTTAGTGTGAGGGATGTGCCTGATGTGTTGAAACTAGTTTTTCAACTTCAGGTGTAGTGCTTGACAAGAAAACTCGAAGATCATGTTCCACGTTTACAGTGGTCGAAAACGATATTTAGTTATTATATTTAACAAAGCTGAAAATCCTTGTTCATATAGAGAAGTACTGGGAAACATTAGCAGTGGCTTCACCACCACATTAGCTACAGCAGGATAAGACTTGATCATTTTGGACCAGAACTAGTCAGCGGAAGAGATTCAAATGCATCTCGGGCTGTAGTCATTCACCAACTCAATAAATTGATCTTGCAAGTCTTTTACGAGCAAGTGCACGTCAACGATGAATGGATTTCTTATCAATTTAAATCCAATTCGTTCAATTCTGGAAAATATGACTGGGACTCCAGCAGCAGAGAGGAAATATGCGCCAACACCAGCTGAGTCACATGAATTTTATAATTTTCCTCAATATTCTCAAGCGCATCGCTAAGATGCTCAAACATACAGTACAAAGATTTTTGTCTTTCACTTTTGTTTCCCACAATTTCAGTTTCATATTGAATGCTGGAAATTTGTCCATGAAATCAATCACGGTGGTGTTCTGTGTTCTGACCTTGAAGCGATTTGTTCAACGTGTTTAGACGTAAGAATATGTCATTTAGGTAGTCTAACTTCATGAGCCACTGGTTATCTGACAATTTTTTAGCAAAATTTAAAGATTTTGTTTTGCTGTCTCGTTTGAAGAATTCAGTCAGCTCGTTTTCCAATGACTCAACTCTCACTACCACATTTCCCCGTGACAGCCAGCATACCTCGGTGTGAAATAGCATGATTTCTTCATCTGTACCAAACTCCTTGCAAAGTAGGTGGAAGAGGCGAGTATTGAAGGCATTAGACTTCAGAGCATCTACCATATGAACGGCATCATCAACAACTAATCTTAGTTCTGGTCGGAGTGTTTTAGATGCCAGAGCATATCGGTGAATCATGCAATAAAGATGCTTTGAATCGAGGCTCGCTCCCTTCACTTTTGCAGAAATCCCGAATGCTTGCCAAGCATCGCAGGTGCTCCATCCGTTGTGCAAGCACAAACATTGTCCCAAGTCAGTCCCTCGGTTTTGAAAAATTTAGAGACCTCTAAGAAAATGTCTTCTACTCTAGTAGTATATTCGAGAGCATGACAAAACAGGAATTCTTCTTTGAAATCTCCGCCATTTATATATCGCGCGAAGACGAGTAGTTGGGTACAGCTGGCCACGTCTGTCGATTCACCGAGCTGAATTGAAAATTTGCTTAAGGGTGCCTCACGTATTTCAGCACAACTTGGTGCTTAATCTTCTCCGACATCTCTAAGATTCTCCGTTGGGCAGTATCGTTTAAAAGAGGTAATAATGCTACTTTATTCTCGGCAGTCTCCGATCATTCAACGAAGTATATCTTCGCAGCAAGAGATAATAAATTAATCGGCAATGCTGTGAGGTTTTTTTCCTTTGCTATTCTTAACGATAGCATGTATGAGGCGCGTAATGATGCCTCGTTTAGTTGGCTAATGCTCCTGGATCGATCAAAACGTGCTCGCTTCAGTCCCGCTTCTTTTCGTTTGAAGAAGGGAACGTTCAAATTAACAAGTTCCGTATAGCAGCCACTTAAGTGTCTCTTGAGGAAACTTGGCTTTAGTGAATCTAATGAGAACACGATGTTGCATACAACACACTGAGGCAGCTCGATCCCATTTTTGATAATAAATGTGAACCTATACTGTATATAGCTTTCGTTATACCAACGTTTCTTAGTTGCAAATGCCATCACAATGCCTGTAATTGTAATAAAATTAAAATTACATTATTACTATATGCACCACTATTTATATATATATATATATATATATATATATATATATATATATATATATATATATATATATATATATATATATATATATATATATATATGGTGATGAAACTGAACCAAACGAAGCACATCACCACATGTGGATAGCCTTGCAGTTAATACCTCGTTGCTGGGCTGTCCTAGAACCCACGTTTCTGCAGATGAGCGAGTACTTCTAGCCATAACCTGAAAAATGAGAGAAAATAATGCATTAACCGTTTAGCACCAAGAGCACAATTATATAAGTGTTAAAGTAAAAAATTGCAAACTCAAAATAAACAAAGTAAAAAAATTGGTTACAATGGTTAGTGGTTGATGGGTAGGAAGGTAGCCAAATTTTTAAAAATATATTTAAGAATAAGTAAATAATAAACTTCAAGAGACATAAGATATATACCTTACAATTTTAAACATTTAATTTATTTTACCGGTTATAAATTTGCATATGAAGAACATAATTATATATATATATTTATACTGAATAAATATAATACATATGAATTAATACTTAATATATATGAATTAATAATTATATATATGAATTAATAATTAATATATATGAATTAATACTTAAATGAGATACTATTCCTAGGCTCTTGAAGTTTGAACGAACTTAAAACCGTCCTCCAGCAAGTTTAAACTTGAAATGATGCATGAGTAAATGATTTGTCTGATTCGCAAACAGCATTATACAAGAAATTGAACAATTGCATCATCCTCTGAAACGTGGGCGGAGTCAATGTGGCGTGACTGCCGCGTCCTCTAAAAATGAAGTGGGTAGAAAATGATTAGCTAATTAATTAATTGAAAATGTGAAAATCATAGCGACCTCTTATTATGTACTGAATCGACAGATATTTTGTACAAAATCACTTCACATCTAAAGGAATAAGAGCAGCCATGTGGAGAGCATCTCCAACTATTTCGAAATTTTAGCCCAAATTTTGGACCACCCTAATATATATATATAACAATGCCTGTAATTGTCATAAAATTAAAATTACAGTGCAATGGTTACATTTTTAGGTAACATACATTTTATAACAATTTTTAACACATGCTAGATGCAATTTTTTATCAGTTCTACATTTGTGACATTCATAATAAAAATTGAAATTTGGCCAATCTAATTTCAGTATAATATGAAATTGAAAAAAAAAAGAAGTAATATATGACACCAAATACCTTAGTGAATTTATTTAAAAAAAAATTCACTTCACACTGCTGCTTTGATAACGTTTATAACGCAGAAATACAGTATTCAGCGAGGCTTATATATCGTTAAATAAAAATTCTAGAAGTTTCTGGCAATGAGTGGAATAAACGTACGCAAATTTTTTAGAATATTCACTTGAATTATGTCGAAATAAATATATATAGCGTAAATTTTGTCCATTCCTTCCCGTTCCCCCAGGAAACCTTAATACATACCCCTAGGGGTACGCGTACCCCAGTTTGAGAACCCCTGCATCAGATAGTGGGCAGAAAATGAATGAGAAAATGTAGAAAGTCTGGTACTGCGTGCTCTCCTTAAAGGAGGAGGCAAGCAGTTAGAGAGTTCAGAAGAGCATGTCCGTTATAATAGCGATAGCAAAGAGAGAGTGAGGTAACATTGCGGCGAAGAGAGAGAGATTGAAGACAATCACTAAGAGGCTGGGAATTAATGAGACGAAAAGCCTTTGATTCCACCCGGACAAGTACGGGTGTGTGAGTTGAACCACCCAACACCTGAGAAGCACTCTCCATACAGGGGAGAACAAGACCCCCTGTACAGAGACAGCAGTAGTATGGGCGCAAAATGTATGAGCGCAAATGCAATTGCAAATGTTGATCAATGTTGCAAGAGTGCCACCCCCACCCCCTTGGTGCCAACCCCCACCCCCAAAATGGGGGAGGGGAGAATGTTGCAACTTGGAGGCGGAGTTATCCCCCAAGAGAAAAAGAGAGAGAGAAAGGAGGAGGTGTTCGCTTGGCTGCTGCCAAGCGCATATGAGCACTTCAGCCATGCCGCCGCTCTCTTATAGGGCCCCTAATCAGCCAATTGGCTTAGAAGGCTGAGTTGCCAGATTCGCTATTTATTTAATTAAAGCATATATTCTTCAGCCAGTTGGATTAGAAGGCTGAGTTGCCAGATTCGTCATTTATTTAATTAAAGCCTATATTCTCCTGCCAGTTGGCTTAGAAGGCTGAGTTGCCAGATTCGCTATTTATTTAATTAAACCATATATTATTCCGCCAATTGGCTTAGAAGGCTTCTTAGAACCATAAATAGGCTATATATAACCTCCGAACGAATTAAAAGCGTACATACACTCAGCGACTGTGCGCCCATGAAACCCTTATCAACACACACATACACACATACACATGTATCTGGTAGAGGGGCCAGTTTGCACTATTTTTTATTTAAAATATATATCCTGACTTTAAGATCCATTTGGCTTAGAAGGTCGCGTTGACAAATAGCAATTAATTAAAACAAATATTCAGCCTTAGAAATCCGTTTTAGAAACCAAGCAAATGATATAATTAAATGCCGTGTACAAACAAAAAGGAATAAATAAAACGACAATACATCATTCTGTTTATTTACATGAATTATTGGACATAAATATACAATGGGTGTATATATGGTCAAAAATAATAATAGCATCATGAATGGAAAATATATAATAAAAAATATACAAAACGGTGCATTATCAATATATTAGTACAGGAAAAATATACAGTTATATTAAAAATATGTAATCAGAAATATACAAATCATAGTATCATCAAAATATTAGTATAGGAAAAATATATAGTTATATAAAATATATTGAAAATATACGAAACGTATAATCAATAGCATATTAGTACAGGAAAAATATATACAGTTATATTATATATATTGAAAACATACGAAACATATAATCAAATGCATATTAGTACAGGATATATACTAGGGGGGGGTCGAAACATATAAAAAATCGAGTTTCTCCAATTCCACAGTATGCACGTAGTTGGAAATGATGATCTCACCATCTTGTAAAAAAAATGAGTATATGCGACCCCCCTTACCCTTCCATAGCATCCCCCCAGTTTACTCTCTCCACAGATATAAACCCCAAATGTGACAATCATGCATTATATTAAGTCTTATTAAGTAGATTACATTAATTTGGAAAGATTATTTAGATAGAGTTTTAGATAGATTGAATAGATTACATAGATTAATTTAGATAGATTAGACGAATTATATAAATTATTGTCACGTTTTTTTGTTTAGTTTTAGATTGTTATTTTCATATTGTTTATGAGTGAATGAGTTATGATTTAATTCCGAATGAGTTATATTAAATTCAGATTGAATGATTCATTTGCTAGAATTTAACAATTAGTTTCTTGTTATTAATGCTACTAGGCCTAAATAAGTGAAATCATGGCGACAAGAAGCAAAACATATTTGGTCACCCTGCAGAATTTTCACCTTCAATGACTCCTTCAAAGGCTGACATATTTAGGCATTATTTATTGGTAAGAAAACGAGAAGAACTGCTTTCGAAAGCAGCCATTTGGGAGAAGTTTTCCTTTCCACATATAGGATTTGAAGGAATAGCTATAAAAGTTGAACGATTGATAGAATCTGCAGCAAAGCTAAATAAAGTACCATAAAACAAAGAAACAACAGTTTTCAGTAGAAAGTGGAGACATTCGATGAAATGTTTGATATTTGCACTTGTACTTGTTACGATAAAAAAATCAGTCGAACGGAATTGCAGATGTGATATTAGAGTTCCAATGATTGAGTCTTTTGTGGGGCAGAAACAAAGAAAAAACCAACTAGGACCAATCGACAGAGTAACGACTTCCGCAAGAAAAAGGACTCACGATAAAGTTAAAGGATTAGAAAGAAGAGTCAAGATAAGCCTAGATATGAATGTCGCCTCAACCAGCAAACTGGACCCTTTACATATTATGGAAGATGAGAGCATCGAAATTGATGATGACAGCGACGATATTGACTTTGTTCCGGATTTTGAGCTGAGAAAACCATCAGAACAGAATTATTTATGATAACTTAACAATAAGTGTAAGTTACAGAGCTACTGCAGCTATAGTAAATGCAGCTTTGAAGGATATGGGAATATTAGACGAAACCAATATGTTGGATAGGAAAAAAGTGGAAAGAGAAAGAATACGTGTGGGTAAAAAGAACATAATCAAAGTGAAATCAGAGAACACACATTGAAGGCATCGGGTTTGAGAGTAGAAAAGATCAAACTGAGACAAAGAAGGGAATGGAGTACGAAGAACATTATGTAATAGTCAAAGAACCTGGTGATGATAACATGGATCATACAGCTCAAGATAACGGAACTGCTTGTTGTATTGCAGATGAAATAATAACTTTTATAGTTGATTCAAATAGCAAAGAATCCTTCAAAGCTTTGCTATGCGATGGCACCCCAGTGAACACTGGCAGGATTGGCGGAGTGCTAAAATTGATTGAATTATATCTGGACAGGCCGGTACAATGGCTGATTTGTCTTTTGCATGCAAACGAACTACCCTTCAGGTACGTATTTGAAGCAATTGATGGAAAAACTTCGGGACCAAACACCTTCAAAGGTTCTCTTGGAAATAAACTCCGAGAGGATTTGACCAAACTGGATATAGTTGAATATACCCCTGTAGAGGGCAACATTAAAGAAGTTTCGGCCGATATTGTTAAAAGTTTAGGCAGTGACGAAAAATATATGTATGAAATGTACATCAGCATACAATCTGGAAGCAAGATGGCTAACACGAGCAAACAGGATCCTGCGCTTATGTCTCTACACGGAATCCAGACAAAAACATCCAAGACCTAGTAAAAATTATAATGTTGGTTTACGCTCCAGGCTGGTTTTGGATAAAGTCTCATCCAAAGGCAAATGAGGAAGCATCTAATTTTTGGTATATCATGGTATATTATGGAGCGTTATCTTAGAAATAACGCCTATTTTTGCCCACCCACCCTCAATGATAACAGACACAAGAAGAGAGGTCAGAGAGCTGGCTCTTCAGCACATCATTCGAGCAAGAACTAGGAGAACCAATGCGAGAAATTTTGAGCTTCCAAAAACACTGAACTTTGAAGCAGACGATTATCCTAACATAATCGACTGGGACAACGAAACCATCACCCCTCCGCTTATTTTACAGAATTTGACAAATGATGATCTTCTTAAAGTTCGAAATGAACCACTTCAACTTATTCCTTTTCCCTGTCACGGCCAGGGAGTAGAACATGCTGTAATTGCCTATTTTATGAAGTGGGCAACTTACTGCCCATTACATGAAATGGGCATATATATTGCCCAGTTCGTGAAATGGGCACTCACGTGTATGACCTTTAAAATCTTATACAATTCTACAAAATGGGCAAGCAAAATTCCGCCTATTTCACCAACTGGGCAATATAAATGCCTATTTCATATAATAGGCAGTAAGTTGGCCATTTGCAACGCCTAAACATTGCCAGCACAAGAAAATGCTGCTGAAGCACCTGCAGCACCACTGCTGGAGCCAGACCCACTCGCCTACGCATGAACCAGCCGTGCACCAAGTATCACATAAGGAAGTACCAGAAGACAATGTTGCTGAAACACCTGCACCACCCCCGCTAGAGCCAGACCACTCGCCTGCGCATGAAACAGCCGTGCTTCAAGTTTCACCTAAGGACCTATCACAAGATGATGCTGCTGTACACCCTGCTGTACTCACACGGCAAAAAGCTCATGAAGGCATAGTGCTACAAACAGAAAAAATGTTGACGCGAAGTGAAAAAAACGTTGCCAGTGGTCGACGTTGGTCATAATGTAGCAATTACAGTATCTCAATTTGATCGTAGTAAAGGTGATCCTCCTAATATAATAGGTAAAATTCTTGCTAAGGACAACGGTGGCTACACAGTAAGAATAAAAGTCGGAGTAATAAATGGTAAACTTTCAAAGAATCAGTTTGAATCTGTTCACTATACTGGTCTTAAATCTAGTGATATTCCCTCAAACAAACTAAGCATTCGCGAAATCGTTAAACTACAAAGTGTTTGTGGAGGACAAGGGTTCAAGAGGTGCCATTGTAGAAGTAATTGTCTAACTAAACGATGTTTATGTTTGAAAAATATCTTCGTTACAACAGCGCCTGTCACAGTCACAAATCCTGTGAGAATGAAGACTAATCATTATCACTTGCCTTATCTCTTTTTAATGTTTTATCTTTTAAATAAATGATTCAGTCCAAATTTCAATTTTCCTTCATACAGATGCCCATTTCATGAAATGGGCAAGCAAAATTCCGCCCATTTCACGAACTGCGCAATATAAATACCTATTTCATGAAATGGGCAACTTACTACCCATTTCATGAAATAGGCAATTATATTGCCCAGTTCATGAATTGGGCAATTACACAAACGGGGCGTAACACATATACACAATTTAAATATATTTCCTTTATGTTCTACGGTGCAAAACGCTAAGCTCACACGTAATAGAGTCTACATCCACATCGCCGTTACTTTGTACGACGTGGTAAAACCGTCCAAGCATCACTTCACCGTTTAACTGATACGGAGGTCTATACTCGATATTAATGGTTTTCATATCATTCAATACTATTTTTGCGCCCACTTTACACTCGGAGGGTAAGTTATCTTTAAACACAGCTAGAACACAATCAGAAGCACGCACAAAGAGGTCATCGTTAACCACAACATCAAATACAAGTTAATAAACATGCCTTTCCAATCGGTGTTTTTTTCTTACCGTCCTGAGCTTTTCAATCGTGAACTCTTCTTCACTCTGCATAGCGGCATTGGAAATAACCTTCCAAGTCTTTACGACACCTATCCACTATATAGAGGTACAACTCTTCAGGGTGAACAGTGTAGGCGAGCTCAGCTCTGTACCGCTCAAGTGCTTTGTACCAAAGTTCAGGATATTTCGAAGAATCTAAACCTTTTAAATATGCATCCAGATCTAAACCATTCTCCCCCTGTTCATTCCTACATTCAATAAATCCGTCGAGCAGGGCGGTGTATGCGTGTTCAAAAACCGTGTCAAAATATATCATATCCATAACACAGGCGTCTAATATAAGCTTCAGCTTACGGAATCCGACGATTTCAAACATTCTGTCGGGGATGAAACGGTTTCGTGTAGGGACAAGAACGTCATTATCAGCTGTGTTCTTCCACATCAGTCGTATATCAATGCGTGGTTGTTCGTTATTTATACACAATGTGCAAACAATGGTATATGAGGAGGCGTCACTATTCATCTCTCTTTTTGTACCTACGCCAACAGGTATTCTATAACGGTCCTCTGCCCACCTCTCAACTATCACGAATATTCTATTCATCTCCTCAACACTTAAATAAATAACGTTGCGTTTGCTTGCTTGCCTGCAGATCGTTTCAAGCACATAATTAATGGTGCCGGTTTCACGCCTGAACACGCGCAATGACTTCGTCACGGAGACGTCGTACGAGGCGTTGAGAATGCTTCTCAAAGAGAGTTCCATCGTATTCGCACGTCCACTCGGTTCAAGCTCTGAGATGACTATGGCACGTCCACTCGGTGCAAGCTCTGAGATGACTATGAAGCACAGGAGGCAGGATCGGCTCGATGGGGCAGGGTGAGTCACGCTGAAGATACGTGTATGGGTTTGTTCGAACTCGTATGCACCACGTGATCCACAGGAGGCAAGATCGGCTCGACGGGGCGGGGTGAGTCACGCTGAAGATACGTGTATGGGTTTGTTCGAACTCGTATGCTCCGTGAGGTACACAGGTGGGCGGCACAGTATAACATCACACTGCTAAAGCGTGTACAGGCTTGTTCGGACACTCTTGGACGAACAGAATTTTCCGAAACGAATTTAATGTTTTATCACTCACCATTTCTACAAACTAAACATCTTCACAAACCTGCGCGCTATTAGAGAGAAACATATGCTCATATTTATACTTTTTGTTTAACAAGCGATACTCATCTCTAAAATCTGTTAAAAACTCACACAACCCATTAGCCACAACCTCACTACAAACCTCATCATGATATATATTAATGTAGTGGTAAAAATACTTAAGATTGTCCATGATGACAAGATTTACATTTTCAGCCGTAGGGTACGAGTAGTCGGTAAGGTGTAACATGATATAATACCGCTTGTCACACCACTCATCCACAAGACTCACTATCCATAACTGGTGTTATCTTCTGAACGTGTTGCTTTTTCTACTACGCGGTATATGTGAGCCTTTATAAAGCTTAGGCTATAACATATTCAATACATCGTCTGTACTGCGAAATCCACAACCCCCTCGCCAGAATACCGTAGAGTATTTGAACATCTTGCCTTCGCACGGCTCAATGCAGCTTAAAAGAGCAAAGGAGGGGGAATAGGGAGTTTTTCAGTATCCACCACATCTATGCACTTTGCAGAATACCACTTCATAAATGTTGTACACGCAATATTAAAGGTAGCCATTACTATTTTTCTTCTATGCGAGAGAATACACGTCTGAGCTAAAGGGTGTACAGAGGTCAACTGAGTATGCAGGGATTGAGGCCTGCTCAGGTTGCGGCATGACTCACGTTGCCGGTCTTACAGTGGGCGGGGCTTAGCTTTTTACTGTACACACACACACACACGCATGCAAAGGAGAAAGTGAAACGCTAGTTGAAACACGATTTATTTAATAAAATAAATATTCAGGATATATATATTCATAAATACGTGTAATAAATAAATTAACAATAGACATATCAAAGATTACGGTATCCAAAGGGCACGGTGTCATAGGTACCAGGCACCTGGTAGCGTTTCCTATAGGTGTTACGGCACACCTTTGTACCCCTAAGTTCCTTCACGTCCCCCAGCTTCTCTGGCCGAAAATTGTGGGTGTCTACAGTCAGTTGGGGCGCGCGGTCACCCTCATCATCTTCCAAGCGCACTAACTCCTTCAGCGAATCAAAGTTAATGACCAGCCGATTCGCATGGTTAAGCGTGATACCCTTAGCCTTCACGATATACCTCGTATCATCTCCTATCCTCACCCGTACCCCATAGGTTTTTGGCCCTGTTGACACAAACGAGTCGGCGTATGCGCTGTCCCCATACTCGTCCTTGATCTCGTCAGTTAGCTCTCCGAGGAACTCCCCAATAGTGGACATGTATTCACCCCTCCTCGCTGTGAATATCACGCTATCTATATTGGCATACAATACCCTCGGCCCAAGAGAATGCAATAGGCCCCAAAGTTTGATGCGTGCTTAGGCTGTTGTGAAGCTGGCTACAAGAATGTTTGTAACCCGTGAGGTGTCTGTGGAAAATTCTGTATTGTTTTACTTTATTATGTAAGTATTACCTACATTCACAATCTCAATGACCTCTTTATCGGGTGCGTTGGCGTAATCCCAGACTTCACTGTAACTTTGTGCCAAATGAACGGTCCCTTTGCCGGTATTCTGTGCAAATTTTCTTCAAAGACTGATTAGGCACAACTTTGCACTAAAGCGCTTGCCAGGGTTCTTTACAACTTGGTTACGATCATGCTGTATACCTTCACGGTCACGGTAACGCTGAATATAAGACGTTTTTTCATCTTCGGTATCAACCCCTCGCGGATATCCTGACGCCTCAAACTTATCCTTCAAAAAAGCGTTTAATATGGTGTGAAAAGGTTGGGGAGCTTCTGAAACCTCCACACCTCATGTATCTTCATTATTCTATACCCATGGCGAACGGCTAGGCCAGTCAGGGCTTGTGTATACACCTCTGATCTTACGCTGGTGGGGTGTATGGCACAATCACCATTGTTCTCTTCTGCACACTTCACGCACAGGGGAAACATGAGCTTCTGATCTATAACGACGGGTAAGATCGGCATCCATAAATCGCGAGGGGGAGCATATCTACGAAAGAGAATCCAAAGTAGCGCTCATTCAAATTGGCCGAAAACTCCTCGATGGTTGGTATGGCGGGACCCACCATTTTTTCAGGTGCACCTACGGGGTACGGGTTGTTCTTCATCATGTAGGGGTATAAAGAACAGAAGGCGTAGTAATGGAGCTTCACACACTCCATATGCGAAAAGTATAGCTTGAAGGGATTTGTACGCCCGCCGAACAAGCTATCACCGCATTTTAGAGGATCCAGCACCATAGAACGTTTGATCGTGTTTATTTCTTCACGGTACTGTCCATCTGCCAGCAACCGTACATCATACTTATGTTCCCACAAGAATTTGTGAGTGAACTGGGAACCTATAAGTTGATCGCGGGTGCGCGTCCACGCAAGACAGTCAGCAGGAGATCTACCGTAGATATCTCCTACGATTCCACACTCAGGACGGGGGCATCCATGCCACCAGCATCCGTTAAAGGAGTACACAGTCTTCTCACCTGTGACACGGTTTTCACTTAGACCATCAACCCAAAAAACACGACCATTAACCTTAATGGGAACTTCACCCGTTTTGCGGGCATGCTTTATGTATACACCTGTCTGCTGCTGTAGGTGTATGAGCCAGTAAATAGCCTTGTGGCCATAACTGCGGGGGTTGTTTCTGTGGATAATGGCTATGGTGTCTTTAGGCATGAAGTTATTATTGAACACCGTAAAACATAATGAGGCGATGGTGGTTGCGACTTGCAACGGATCGCATTTGAAACGACATATGTACATCCTTCTAAAGGCCTGGAAATATACTCTAATCACGCGCACATCATTCACGCAATAACGCTCACATTCATCAGCTATATTATAAGGATTACATTCATTAAAACTTTGTAGTATCGGTCAAAATCTTCACGTTCATCTGTGCTCAAACAATCATAGTTAAAGTAATGTTTGGGTGGCGGTAGTCCTACGTAATTTAAAGTTTCGCTAATGAGGAATGTGTAACGGAAATAACCTTTCGAAACTTCAGCGGCTACGCCCATCACCTTGGGTAGCTTTGCTAATTTACAAGGCGTGAATAATAAAGTGTCTTTAAACTGTACATTACCTCTTATTTGCATCTGTATTAATTTGTTACCTCTTTTCAAGGGATCACCTGTAAATATCTCAGAGGACTCGTGCTCAAGCAACTCCTTATAAAGGAACTGTGTCAAATTTTGCCCTGTTATGGGCGAGAATATACAGTCATTTTTTTTTAATTTGTCAGCTAACTTGACAATATAGGACACAAAGAGTTTCACAGGGCTATCGTGGGCACTCGTTTTAAAAACGTTTGTCCGTTTACCACATTTGTTGCACTCATCACACTCGATCTCCATACACTCATCACAGATAGTCTGGCTCACAAGTAAATGCGGAATAACCTCTTTGGTTTCAGCGTTCGTGTATGTTTCTATATCGCAGTACACAGTTATACAAGGGTTGTTTTTAGGCTTGGCATCTTTCATATAACATACATGCTTTACTCCAACCGCCTTATATTTCTCATGGCATGTAGAACAGTGAATTTCATCACATTTGTGCTAAATTTCCCCAATTATCCATCATGAAACATACCACATTCACAGATTCTCATTTTCCTGCACGTGCCAATTGATTTATGGAGCTCAAAACAGTATTATTGAAAAATGTGCGTCTACACACATTACAATCCTCTTCTCAGCTACTACACGGCTTTCACATTTGGACTTTTACACTGCTCACATACCATGTGGCAATCTTTACAATGTTTCACTATATCATCCGCAAACTCGATACACCCCTTACACAAATCATGATGTCGTCCATATTTTCGACTTTTGTCATAACTCGCGTAAAGGCACCTTATATTACGGATGGGGAGATATGTTGTCCCTGACAGTCCTAAAATAAGTAGGGGTCTTGTACGATCTCTCACACAGCTTTTAAAAACATACACAGTTCTACGACGATCATCCAGTCCAAATACAACTATACGAACATTCATTTCCTGTTCTACCCTTCTCAGCTCTTCAGGACCCATATTACAGTCAAACTCAAGTTTACAGTCTACAGCTAGTTTACGGGCACGCTCCACTACCGTAGGCAGCCAAATTTTTGGGGTCTGTGTATTTAGTACAGTAAACATACGAGCTAAGACTACTGCTATAAAGCCGCAACCACGATCGACGTTTATATGCCGTCTAAAAATAGCCTGAGAATTGAAGTTAAGAGTATAAGGTGTGGCACTATGACCCGCAACACGGAATACACGGTCAATATTTACCGTGAAGTTGTCCATATTGAAGGCTATACCACTTTGAAAGGCCCGCATTATACGGCCTAATATATACTCTATATCAGTGGTTCTTAACCTTTTTACTACCATGCCCCCTCTAGGAATTGGTCCTTCCCTCCACGCCCCCCTTCAATCAAAATAACATTCTCAATAACTTCTCAATATTAGCCCATGCTCTCGTTAAGAGAATAACAAATACAATTAGAGAAATTCCTGTTTCTAGGGGGGCGCGACCCCCTGGTTAAGAACCACTGCTCTATATCTTCAGCTGCCAAACGTCTTAACGGTATTACCACCCAAAAATCATCTACATCACCGTCATCTGACCCGAATCCGAAGGACAGCCTCGTCCTGACTTCTCGTTCGTTGCGGTTCTGAAGGGCAAACTCTACAATACGTTCAACTATGCGCCGTAGTCCGTGTTCAACACCATTGCTATACATGGACCCTAGGATCAACCCTGACTATATACCGATTTCTAGTCAAGGCAGGGGTGGGGGCAGCGGTGCGCACCAACTCGAATGTTATGTCAGCCTCAACAGAACGGGGAGCTACTGTGGAGGATGAATAAGGGGTATATTTGCGGAAGGTGCTATTGTGGGGGCTGTAACGTAAGACGTTGTGGGTTGGGGTTCTATTACTGGCGGTCTAACTCCCGGAGCAATCCTGGAGCGCTTTATACCTGACGTGGAGGGTTCTTTATCACGCCTCCTTTTTGAACTAGCGCATGCTACAGGTGTCGCTAGTGAGGGCTCGTCGGCGGGGGATGACTCTCTAGCTGGAGGGTCAACGGGGTCGTCCGTGATATCGATGATGGGGTGCTGTACATCGTCGTCATCATTAACGGTTCTGTGGAAGAAGAAAACAAAATATAAGGAGCAGCACTCAATATTTGTAATATTTTGTAAATGGTCCAAATAGGAGTGTGACGTGTTAGAAATGGAATCTGTAAAAAAATTCAGGTTTACGAGCCCATCCACATGTATTATATCTGGACCTACAGGATGTGGTAAAACGGTATTTATGCTTAAAATCACTAAAGAAAAGGGGGAGATGTTCTCAAAATTTGTGCATAAAGTTATATGGTGCTATTCGACATACCAATCAGTGTTCAACGAGTACCAAGATGGTGTTTTGTTCCACAAGGGTTATATGACGTTAATTCGTTAAAGGGAAATGAACATACAGTCATCGTAGTTGACGACCTCATGTTGGAGAAGGATAAAACGTTTGCCGAGACATTTACAGTATTCTCCCATCACCTTAACATAAGCGTGTTCTTCATCAATCAGAATCTATTTTTCAAAAATAGGTACATGCGCGATGTGTCGCTAAATACGCAATATGTAGTCTTATTCGCGCAACGTAGAGATGTGTCACAAATTGGGGTATTATACAATCAAATGTTCCCGAACCAGCGTAAGGAGTTTTTGGAGGTTTATAAAGAGGCCACAAACAGGCGTTATGGGTATTTGCTTTGTGATCTTCTCCCGCGAAACACGTTTAGGGTGCTTCTAAGAACGAATAAATTTCCAAACGAACCTGAAACGGTGTATATTCAAGAATGACAAATAGGCTAAAGAAATGCCTTGAATTAATAAAAATCTATCAACGATTGCCCCGGACGATGCAACAGATGTTTGTTAAAAATATCGACTCTGACTTTTTAAAATGCATCTGTGAAATCTCTCTTAATGTTATAAAATGTAATGTACCAATGAAACCCTCTCAGAAGACTCGCTTACGTAGCTACAAGAACATAATACGAGCGCTCGCTCATAAAAGTTAGAAAAAGCGCATTATTGTACAAAGAGGAGGATCATTCCTGCCCATCTTATTTTTAGTTTTGGGGCCTTTACTGACTAGATTAATATAACGAAGAAGGTGGTTGTGATTCCACACGAGGTGTATGCTTCATTACAAAGTTCAAAGACTCCAGATACGGTTCTAGAACCCCGTAAAAGTAGGCTTAAAAGAATGAAAAACGAGTTGCTAGCCCTATTAAACAGTGAAAAGTCATCTGATGAGAAAAGGCTCTTGTATCAAGAGGCTTTGCAGAAATTTCTTCATGAGTATGGAGATTATAAACAGCCTACAGAGTACCCCGTGAGGCACAGCTCGAGTAGTGCTGAGCATAGCGACACAGAACCTGGCCAGCCAAAGAACAACGGAACACAACACATCGAACATGTGCTAAAAAACAGCCTCACACATACATTGAGGAATAAAGTGTTGTCTTTATAATCTGATGAGTGAGGATACCATCATACACTGGACCGATACAGGAGAGGTCATTGTTGAAGGAACAAGGGTACAAGGCTCCAATATCGTTGATATTGTTCATGATCTGGTGAGAAAATGGGACAGACCCTCACCAACAGGTTGGAAGCATATTAAAGCAAGACTACAACAAATAAATGTACCCAAAACATTGATAGGTAATCTGGATAGGTTAAAAGACTTGGATCAAGTCACGCATGTGTCACAACTGAGTACATCATCGCCCCCAGCAGTAGCAGTGTCTCTGAAGAGGAGAAAGAAGAGAACAAACGGCCAGCCTTATCCACGTGCCTCTAAAATACGCCAATGGCTAACGTATTAAGTAAATGCTATTATGACATTTCTAACCCCGCATCCTATGGTGGCGTTAATAGACTGTACAGAGGTGTTTACGGTGTAGGGAAAAAAGATGTTGAGAGATTTTTGAGGGAACAGGATGCTTATACACTTCATAAACCGGTGAGAAAAAGGTTTAAAACGGCCACGACAACAGCTGCTTCGATTGACTCTATTTGGCAGGCTGATTTAACAAATGCAAATATACTCAGTGTATAACGATGGTTACCGCTACATCCTATTCATAATAGACGTATTATATAGATACCTGTGGCTAATTCCCAGGAAAAATAAATCGCCTGAATAGCTAAAGCAACCAAAACGTTGATGTTGAAAGAAAACAGGATTCCTGGCTATTTTTATAAGGATATGTGGAAAGAATTTATAGGACGCGCTTTTTAGAACATGCTGGTAGAGTTTAATATCAGCTATTACACTACCAATTCTATACATAAGGCTTCTTTAGCTGAAAGAGTTGAACGTACCATAAAGGGTCGTATGCACCGATATTTTACACATAAAAACACGTACAGATTTCTAGACATTCTAGAATCATTGGCCTCATCCTACAACCGCTCACACCATCGCACGATTGGGACAACACCTAACGAGGTTTTAGAAAGAGGTACGCGCCCAGAGGTGAGAAGAGATGGACCACCACACCCTGCGCGCTTCAAAATCAATGATTATGTAAGATTTTCGCGTTCGGGAAATAAATTCGAGAAGGGATTTGAACAAGGATGAACACGAGATTTTTATAGTTAGGGCTATGAGGCCTAAAGGTGAGATAATGATGTATTACATTGAAGATTTGAATGGGGAAGAGATCTCAGGAGGCTTTTACCGCGAGGAGTTGCAGAAAGTGGCATTTAATTTAGGAAAAAGTGTGTTTAAAATTGAGAAAATTATAGGAAGCAAAGGTTCAGGAAAGAGAAAAACGTACCTGGTGAAATGGGTAGGGTACCCAGAAAGCTTCAACACCTATATAAAAGCTGATGCAATAATGCAGCTTAAATAGTATGCAGAATGGCTCCTAACCATTTCTCCGTCACGCTCCCGTACTCCTCATCCCTGTCTGTACATCCTAACAACACCCTCATGAACTTTGTGACAGAACTCCATGGGCCCATTGAATTGGAGCGTGATTCGTATGAGATAGGGTTATGTGAACTTCAGCTATCCACCAAATTTTTAACTCTTGAAAATGAACATAACATATTTCTGATCCTTAGAAGATCCGATGAATGCGAAAAATTAGGCATAAACTTATACAACACTACGCTCAACCCTGTGCGGTGAGGAGCGGTACTATAGCATAAATGTATCGCTAGGAATCGGGCATTATGATACAACCATGGACATTGTGGCGGGTTTAAACAAGAGTCTTGAAAAGTCGTACTTGAAAAACGATTTACTTTTTGAAGTCGTAAACATAGACACGCCCGCTTGCACATTAGAGCTAAAGTCAACGCTTAGTAGAAATATTAAAAACAAAGAGTTATTCACAATTGCGGCTGAGGACCGATATAGCGCAGCCTTCCAAAGAGATACCTTTCACGAGGCACAGCATGAATTGTCCAGCTTAATGTATCAATTGAAGATAGAAAAATTGGTTGAAAGCTCTCCACCCCCAGACATGTGCCATAGTTACAGCAATATTTTAGAGCACCAATTTGTTGGGGACACCCAGGCACGTCTGCCTCGAATTCCACACATCCCCAACCATAGAGGGAAAAGTTTGAGCATTACATATGACATGCCCCATTATGTGAATGTTGCGACTAATCTATTAACCAACATCTCGATATATATATAATGACGATTGAGGGAAAAAATTTCCCATTCGGTGATGGGAGCTTAACAGTGAAACTACACTTTTGTCGTTTATAATGACTCGAAGGCCGTTCATAGTATTCCAAGGAGTGAGGTACCAGCGTGGAAGTGGATTTGTGTCCATTTTTACATCCATACTACGCACCGCTGTCCCACTGTTGAAGAGGGGGTCGAGGTACCTAGGGCGGAAGGCGTTACAAACATGTTTTAACACGGCAGAAGACATAATGGCTGGAACTACGCCTAAAGAAGCTCTAAAAAAACAATTAAAACGTACACGGGGTGAAATCATCAAAGATGTAAAGGGAAAAATACGAGGTGGCGGAAATAAGACATCTGCCAGGAAGAAGGGGGTTACCATCACGTGGCGTTAAACTTAAAAGGAAATAAAAAAAGAAGTGCTCTAAGCGTATGAAACCTATGGCTGATCATTTTTTAACTGATATAAGCTGAGGACGCTACTCTCACGAATCATAGGTTGACTAATACTCGTCGAAGGAGGTGGCATTGTTTCTGACTCGTCATGGTACGTTTCATCCATCCGTGTAGTTCACAATGCTGTAAATCGGATCTGTCCCTCTTTGATATGCCCCCCACCAAGGTCTTAACCCGTTAAACACAATTAGTTCACCCAGTGCCCCTATAGAATTCGTTATACCCAGCTCAGGCCCTTACTTTTTTTACCCGAGTTGCATGCACATGTATGCTAAACTAGGCATAGCCCATTCTGATGGAACGGACTGCGATGATAGTTACGCTGCCTACCCTGAAACCAACTTTTTACACTCCATATTCAGCCAGTGTGAAGTGTATTTAAATCAGGCTAGCATCTCGGCAGGTACTGGGTACTACCACCTTCGAGCTTATCTGGAAAATGTCCTCAACTTTTCAAAAGAAACGAAGGACACCTTTTTAACCGCCGAGGGGTATTACCACACTAAAGAGGAAAATGGTATAAAGGATAAATTTAAAAATTCTAAAAAAAAGATATATGAATGTTTTGGGCGCCTGCATACAGACTTTACATTCCAGGAGAAGTTGCTTATGAACGGGGTGGATATGAAGTTGAAGCTTACCCGCACGAATCCTGAAATCTGCTTAAATCTGGGGACTGATCAAGAAGAAGGCGCGAAACCCGTTGTGATACACATCATGGAAACGTATTTGCGTATACGCCGAGTGAAATTAAGTTCCCCAAAGCAATTAGAAATTGAGAAAGACTTAATACACGCCACAGTAAAATACCCAATTAACAGGGTACAGATCAAACTGTATACGATCCCCGCAGGGCTGGCATCGAAGCAGCTAGAAAACGTTGCTCTTGGAGCCCTACCTAAAAGGATATTAATTGGAATGCAAGACCACGCCTCGACGAATGGAAAATATAAAAAGAGTGCCTTTAAATTCGAGAATTTCGGTCTTAAAAATATTACTCTATACGTAAATGGGATCGCTCTGGGTGGAGCAATGAATACGGACTACTCGTCAGACGCTGTGTTCCTGAGGGAATTGTACAACGGTAATTGACTCATGGCATATAAAGCCCTATCCGTAAATGTAAGAAACCGAATCTCTAAGTCGATACGCTTCCTTTATAAGGGGGCCTGTGACCAGTCCCACAAAGCACAATCCTAGCATCCTATTGGTTGACGGTGAATTTTTGGCGGGGTGTGACGTGTAGGCCTGCATAGTAACCAATCCTAGGTCCTGGGACCCGCCCCACAGGGTTGTGATTGGTTGCCCCGTGAAATCTGGGCGTGCCATCTGCTCTGATTCGTGGAGTTGTTTTAAAACTTTTCTCTCTGCGAGAAATGCTTATCTTGACACAACTTTATATTTCTGTGATAATATAATCTTAAATGCTTATCATGACGCAAACCTTGGAAAACTTAGAGCAAATAGAGGTTTCAGATTTGAGAAACATCTGTTTTAAAGTAACAGAAACAGATGTTTACAACTTTTTTCTTTCTGTGAGCTATATATACGCATGCCTAATCTCGAATCTTGTGCGGTTTGCTGATAAATAAACAATATATGTGTGTGTGTATATATGAGATGCGTTCAGAATGGAAGACCTTTTATGACATGTATTCAAATTTTTGTTGTTGAAGAAACATGTTTTCAAATTTTATCTTTAAACGCGAACGAAGGATGATATTTGAGCAGAAAGGAATAGATGAAAACAATGAGTTGTGATGTACTGACCATTGAATGCGATATCGCGCGAACTGAAATGACCCATCCTGTGATTAAAGAAGTAGAAACATCTGTTTCAAACTTTATCTTTAAATGTGAAAGATGATAAATATAACTGTATGTATATATATATATATTATATATATATATATATATATATATATAATTTCAGATTAGAAGGCCTTTTCACATGTATTCAAATTTTTGTTGTGGAAAGATGATATTAGCTTTGACCATCAAGGGGTTTGAGAGGGTTGGAGGGAGGGGGAGAGGGAAGAAGAGAGAAAGAGAGATAATTGTATGTTAGTATAACGTGGTCTGGCATTTTTTTCCGTCCGTTTTGTTCAAAGTTTTACCACCACGTACGAATTGTTCTCTGGCAAGAACTTTTCAAAGGTGAATTGTTGTGTGTGTGTGTGACCCGCCTTAGCCCTATTTTAAAACAGGGAAATGCTTGCACGATTTTTAGATGAACTTTTTTCTGGAAATTTGCATATATAGGCACGACTCTGCTTTCTGTCCGAATTGATCGATGTTTTATGCCCCACCTTAGACCTACTGGGAATCATTAGGTTACCGAGGAAGGCCGGGTCAGGGTCGAACCCGCCACCGTTTAACGTACATAAACAGTGTGTACACTGTGCCAACGCGTGACGCACATGTACACAGTGTCAACTGATACCCAGAGGCACTGGTTGAATAATTACTGTCACGCGCTTTCGCGAGCCACTGCCCGCTGGCGACTTTTTAGAGTTAATGCACTTTGGACAATCCAACGAAGGTGGTCCTCGTTGGGTAAGCTCGGCCTTTAGCCAGGAGCATCCGAGTATCAACAAACAGTTTCTACCAAGTTTGTTTTTTCCCGAAGGGATGAATGGAAACACTTCACTTCTAAATTGGAGTTTTCGTTCACTCATATAGTTTTTATTTCACAAAGTATATACAGAACGAGGCACTGAAGGAGGAAAATTAATTTACAGCCTCTTACGATAACAGCTCAAACAGGAATTAAAAATGAGAGGGGTGCAACCCCTTGTAACAAAGGCTCAGGCAGGAATTTTAGGCGAGAGGGGGGCTCGGTCTCCTCGGGTAAAGTCTAAGGCAGGAATTGAAAGCGAGGTTTGTCCTCCTCGAGTAAGAGTTACTGCAGGAATTTAAAATGAGGAGGCTTGGCCTCCTTGGTCTAAGCCTCAGGCAGGAATTTAAAGGGGGCGAGGTACAACCTCTTGTAACAATGGCCCCGGCAGGAATTTAAAATGAGGAGGGGCTCAGCCTCCTCGGGTAAAGGTTCAGGCAGGAATGATCTAATTTACAATACAAGAAATAAATAAGTCTAAATTTTGGGGGAATGCAGTTGAAGGTTAAGATCCCACTTTAGCTGGAGAGCTGAAGAATTCTGACGTCAAGCATAATTTAAGCAAAAAGTTAACAAAAAAAATACTAATTTTTGTAAGGTATACACTTTTGGATGGCGACATAATGTCGGGGGCCGACATGTACCGAGTACATTAAGTGCATAACTTACATTATATTAAGTACATTAATTACCGTTAATTACAATTTTAGCAATTTGTTAATTGACATATCTAATACTGAAGTAATCTGAATAGGTAATACAATTTAAATAATGAAGGAGAATTCTCCGTTGTTCTATAATTTAAAGGGGATTAACAACAATGTTATATATTTATAGTTAACAATAATTACGTCAAATTATGTAAAATATTATTAGAAGAATGGTTGGTTATCATGGTTTGAAAACCTAAAAGCCAGCGATGATGAAAACGGAGGAAAATATAGTGTACTTTCCATTGGAAGTACACGGACATTTATGATAACGTAATTACAGAATATAGAATTTGAATGACAGTTAGGTAAAAATAGTAAGTACAAGTAATAAGAACGTGGATGACTATGTGACGTAAGCAGATAACGAACCAGTGATCTGGTATGGAAACAATACAGTATATTACAATAATATAACATAACATCTTAATGTTATAAATTTGTAGCAGAAGCAAGAGAGGAGATTTTCGAATTCAGACGCTTGCTTTTGGCGACGACATCGAAATTCGAACACTAATAATTAAAAGAAAAAGTATAAAGAATACATGTGGACGTGTTTACATGTACGTAATCATGATCGTCAAGGGACATGTACGACTGCACAAAGTAGTGTACACATACCGGTTGTCACAAAATAGGTTGTGTGCGTAATATAGACACGAGTAAACAGACTGATAGGTTGACAGGGCATAAGTAGACAATAGGTAGATGAATGAATAAGTAATAAAATTGATAAAGGATAGCGGTCAATAAAGAACATGGATGTATGAATGAGTATAGTTGAATAATATTTATATTTCATAACACCAGACAGGATACAACATATAAATAATGACTTATAGAGAGTAACGTTCTTATTATTATTATTATTATTATTAAAGAATTTACCATACATTGAATACAAAAGTTATCCACGTACTAAACACGTGATTCAGTATTCAAGGTATGGAAGGAAATTAAGTTGCTTTATGACGTCAGAGTGATTTACTCTGTACGTACAGTAAGGTGGAGTGAAAATATCATTTTTGGATTTTTAATTTACTTGAGTGTGGAAAAGTTGCCAATGGGCTCTTTAGAAACAAGCATGTGAAATTATAATACAATTGAAGCATTGCTTGATTGACCACCAGCGATTTTAATATATGGCATATTTCATGTTTTAACGATCGCTTTGCCCATCAGGAGTCATCCAAGATGCTGGTCTTTCATCCATGTTTATGCAAATAATTAACAGCTTAGTTTGCTGTAGACTGTGTTATTGCATACTTGAGGTTGACATTTAAGATTACAACATGTGTGGAATGTAAATTAATGGCAATTACAGAGGGTGGCCAAATTATTAGAGCTGATGTGAGTAAGTGAGATAAGAAAGAGTTTAGTTAACCATACATTGATTTAATGCTAGTTTCAGTGATGGTAGTGATTTGGTGCGATAACATATGCAGTCCGTGAGTCAGAGGGGATGGGAGATTGGGAGTGGGGGAGAGTGAGTAATATGCAAAGCGCGGCTGCTCCGCCAAGCTCAGTGCACATGTGGCAGTGAGAATTGAAGGTTATTTGTGCTGTTATCATCATTTTTTCGTGAAACTTGATATTAAAAGTAAGTTAATTACATATTGATATCTGTTTATAGGTGTTTGACAAGTGAGTGTGACAGTATTAATTTAATATTTCTTTTTCTTGCAGAAATTCTTTAATAGTCTTACATTGCTTACAATTTATAATAATTGTTTTTTTTTTCAGAATGGAAATTATTACGAGGGAGAAGGCGGCATGTGTGATTTTTGGCGCGCCACGCGAGATACCCACAAATGTTCTTCCCACCTACGCTGATGTTATGAAGGCTTACATCCATACAAGACAACAGCTGACAACGAAGAATAACAAATATCCACCGTTCGCCGAAGTATCAAAAAAAGTTTGCGTTGATGTTGAACTTGTTTGGGAGAAAGCGTCTCTTCCGACCGTGACGCACGGACGAGTGATTGAAACGCTCAGACCGTACAACGAGAAATACAAGAAAATCTTGAAACCATACAAGGCTCGGAAGGACAACGACAACTACAAGCAACAACTTGAACAGTTCAGAGAAGACGCAGATAAACTCTTCGACATTAGCAAATGCAAATGTGTAGATTTCGTCATGAGCTGTAAGTGCGAAAGAGCGGACAAAGTACCACTCAAAGAAAGAAAGTTTCTAGAGGACCAGAGAGGAGCCAGAAAGATGATTATAGGAGGCATCGATTTGGTGGAAACAACAAAGCTACAGAAGAAAATATCCAGGAAAGTCTGTGAATCGAGAAGACACAGCATTCACCAAGAACAATCGAAGCAGCAATGCAATTCTGGAAGCTACAACGAGGAAGACAAGGACGACGACACCGACAACAGCGACGAAGAATACACCCTATCTAAGTCACACTTTAAACCTGATCTATCGACACTGGAGAGTAAACGTCAAAGAATGACGATGACTGTACGATTACCATGTTTGGCTAAAGCGTGCGATAGAACGGGCGTCTCAGATCGAGCAGCAGCCGTTATTGCCTCATCCGTGCTACAAGACATTGGAATTGTGTCTACAAATGACACCTCCAAAGTCATTGATCGTAGTAAAATTCGCCGAGAAAGAAGTAGAACTCGTCAAGAACTGACAAAACTAGACAGCAGTATGACAGACTTGCCTGGATTGTACTTCGACGGTCGAAAGGATAGAACGATGAAAAATGTACGAGACGCCGCAGGACATGGCCACCGGGACAGAGATACAGAAGAGCACGTCAGCATTATTTGTGAACCAGGTTCATCGTACTTTGGCCACGTGACGCCGTCAAGTGGATCAAGCAAGGCGATTTCCAAAGTAATCTTTGAATGCTTGGCTGCGCGAAGTGTGGATCTCGACAGTGTGAAAGTCGTCGGATGCGACGGAACCGCTGTCAACACTGGACATAATGGCGGAGTTATTCGGCAGCTTGAGGAATTACTACAAAAACCGCTGCAATGGCTCGTGTGCTTATTACATGCTAACGAGCTCCCCCTGCGACACCTGTTTCAGCATTTAGATGGAGCAACTACAGGACCTAAGTGCTTCTCAGGACCGATAGGGAAATCTCTCACAGCATGCACGGAACTCCATATAACATCGTATGAACCTATATCTCCATTACAGCCACTGCCGCATGTTGACGTGAAGGACCTGAGAGCACTGACCAGCAGTACCTGTGGCAGATGTGTCAAGCTGTCAGTGAAGGACACTGTCCCTGTGATCTAGCATTGCGAAAACCGGGACCATTGAACCACTCGCGATGGTTGACAACTGCCAACAGAATCCTCCGCCTCTATGTTGGCCTCGATGCACCATCCAACAACATCAAAACTCTTGTCACATTCATCATCCGGGTCTACGCCCCAACATGGTTCGCCATCAAGACGCAGCCATCATGCAAAGATGGAACCAAACATCTGCACGGGATGATGGTGAGAACACGGTACCTCAGCTCCTCTCTAAAGAAAGTCGTCGACCCGGTGATTCGGCGAAACGGCTTCTGCGGACACCCCGAGAACGTGCTATTAGCCATGATCACAGATGAGCGACCACATACAGTATAAGGGAACTCGGACTCAGAAGAATCATGAAGGCAAGATCACATGTGTCTGCAAACAAAATCCGCAGGTTTCGAGTGCCACCGCTCAACCTCGACGCGACCGAATACCAGGACATGGTCGATTGGCAGACTTTGACCGTGACGGAGCCTCCTGTTACGATGGATATGACGGACAACGAATTGAACGACATGATCTCTGCTCAAATTTCACCAAGTGTCCTCTTCCCTCGCTTCCCTTGTCACACACAGGCGGTGGAAAGATGCGTGAACCTAGTTACCGAAGCTTCAGCCGCTGTGTGTGGCGAGACGTCCCGCCATGGATTTATTCGGGCTCGCGTCGCTTCTCGGCAGCTTATGCCGAAACTTGAGTCTAAACGTGACTATCAATTCTGAATTAACAATGCATGCATAACTCAGACTCTATCGTTAGCATAATAGTGTGCCAAAATAACTAAAAATATATAGTCTGATGTTTACTCGTATTTTAGGTATTTTTGTGTAAAATCGTATATTATTGTAAACTTATAACGTCTGGTGGTCGATCAAAAGATTGTCTGATTTTAATAAACTTTTTTGCATATTGTTCTATTAGTCCATTGGCAACTTTTAAAACCTCAAGTAAGTTAAAATTCACCCAAAAATTTTTTGGGCCATTTTCACTCCACCCTAACGTACAGTATAAGTCATTATTTGGGAGAAATCAAAGGAGACGAATTAGAGGCACAGCTAAGGGACATTCGCTTCTTACAGCGAACTTCTAATGGCACAAACATGGATAGTGCTCAACCATAGAAATGGTAGGTCGCATGGTTGTGACACTTTGTTGTATAACAACGTGCAACATTTTCAACATTGCAACATTGCAACATCTTGCAAATGCATGGCTCCGGCTGATTAAGCCAGAATATGTTAAATAGCGCAATCTGGCACGAATTGTTCATTTATGTATTAATTTTTTTTCCGTACGAATTGTTTTACACCCACCTTAGACCTACGGGGATTATTAGGGTACCCTGGATTTATTTTTTCCGTACGAATTGTTCAATTATTTTTTTATTTTTATTTTTCCGTACGATTTGTTTTACACCCACCTTAGACCTACGGGGTCATTAGGGCACCCTGGATTTATTTTTTCCGTACGAACTGTTCATTTATTTATTTTTTTTCTTTTTTCCGTACGATTTGTTTTACACCCACCTTAGACCTAAGGGTATCATTAGGGCACAACTGCATCTGCCACTTATCCGTCCACTCCATAATCCTCTTTACATCATCTTGGAGACTATTTCTATCGTCCACGTTAAGAACTTTACCGCCTATTTTAGTATCGTCCACGAATTTTGACGTTATTGGTCAAGCCTACATCTATGTCGTTAATGTAGATTACAAATAGCAATGGGCCTAACACTGGACCCTGAGGGACACTGCTACTTACATCCAACCACCCCGATTCCCTACCATTAACAACGACCCTCTATTTCCTGGCACGAAGCCATTCCTCTAACTAGTTAGCTACCTAACTGTGTAGCCCGTGCGCTTTAACCTTCGCAATTAATTTTCTATGCAGAACTGTATCGATCGCTTTTTTAAAGTCAAAATAAATAACGTCAGCCGCTCTATGACTATCGTCTTTGCGCACTATTTCGTTATAAATCTCTAACAAATTAGTTAAACAAGATCTATGCCGTCGAAACCCATGCTGACTACTATTAATCAAATCGCGACTTTCTAAGTGATCGACGATGCGATCCCAAACTACGGATTCCATAAGTTTAGCGACAATTGACGTTCAGCTAATAGGCCTATATTTGCTAGCTACTGTGCGGTCGCCTTTTTTAAAAATGGGCGTAACAGCTAATTTGAAGTCTTCAGGAATAATCCCCGCTTCCAGTGACTTATTAAAAATTTTTGTTAAGGTGCCTACGATAACGTCTTTCAAATCTTTCAAATGTCTAGGATAAAGCCCGTCAGGGCCTGCAGCCTTGCTAACGTTTAGCTTATCGATATAATGCGCAATCTCACCTTCGTAAATAGTTATTTCATTCAAAATAGTCTCGCTACTAAATGGAACGATATCGTCCACATCGGGGACATTATTTACGTCTTCTACGGTAAAAACTGTCGCATAAAAAGTTGTTAAAAATACACGCCATTGCCTGAGCGTCGGAAACCAAAGCGCCGTTAGCGTCCACTGGAGGGCCTATGTTATCTTTTATCGGCTTACGATTATTGACCTACTCAAAAAACTTCTTCGGATTATGTTTACTATCCGCAGCTACAAGTATCTCAAAATTACGCTTAGTATTCCTAACAGATCTTTTAACCTGACGTCTAAGCTTGATATATCTATTAAAGTTAGCTACCGTGCCATTGTGCTTATTAAGTCTATACGCTCTGTTACGTTCGTTTATGAACTTACCTATTTCCCTAGTCCACCACTTGGGCCTACCATGATTACTAGCGCGCTCGGGCCTACGAGGAATAAACTCCCTTTCGATATTCAAAAAAACTTTCTTTAAACGCCTCCCAATGAAAATTTGCGTCATTTCCCTTAAATAAATTATCCCAGTCCACTACTCTCATCCTATCTGCAAAACTATCAAAATTAGCCCTACGAAAATCAGGGGCTTCTATTACGTTACTATCCTTATTGTTTTCTATCAATAGCTTAAACCTAATAATTTGGTGATCAGTACATCCCAAACTCTCACCTACTTCCAAACCTTCGACTATATTTTCGTCGTTCGTCATCACCACGTCTAAAATATTGTCACCGCGCGTTGGTTCGGTAACCATCCGTCGTAAAAAATTATCTTCCATGAACTCAATCAGTCTCAAACCCTCATCATTACCTGTAGAAGTCTCGTAATTAACGTTAGAATCTCGTAATTAACGTTAGAGTCAGAGAGATATGTAAGATCGCCAGTAGAGCGTCCCTTGCGGAATCCATACTGACGATCTGAAAGAAGATTGTGAGAAGAGAGGTGTTTAAGAATCTTCCTATTAAGGATAGATTCAAAAACTTTGGAAAGGCAAGAAATCAAAGCAATTGGATGATAGGTGGAGGGTTGAAAGCGATCACACTTTTTTCTGACAGGCTGAATGAAAGCGAAAGTCCGGCAGGAAGGAAAAGTACTGGATGAGAGACAAAGATGAAAGAGTTTGCCTAGGCAGGGTGTCAACACAGAAGCACAGTTCTTAAGAACAACAGGAGGAACACCATGAGGACCGTACACCATCCTACAGTTGAGCCCAGATAGGACAGAAAAAACATCTTTAGAAGAGATTCTAATTTTAGACATAGTAAAGTCAGAGGGGGTAGGAGATGGAGGAACAATACCGGAATCGTCCATGGTTGAATTGTAAGCGAAAGTTTGAGCGAAGAGTTCAGCTTTGTGAGAAGAGACGGCAACTGTGCCGTCGGGATGGAAAAAGAGGAGGGAAAGAAGAGGAAGTAAAGTTGTTGAAGAGATTCCTAGCTAGATGTCAGAAAGAGCGAGAAGAATTAGAATTGGATAGATTTTCACATTTCTGTCGGATGAAGGAATTTTTGGCGAGTCGAAGAACAGATTTTACACGATGCCGGGGAGAAATATAAGCTGAGTGAGAATCAGGAGTTGGATGGCGATGGTACCTTCTGAAAGCCTCCTCCCTGTTGCGGATAGCATTAGAACAAGTAAAGTTAAACCAAGGTTTTTTTTGCATTACTTGTAGTAGGAATAGAATATGGAATGTACGTCTCCATGCCCGATAGAATCACCTCTGTGATGCGCTCTGCACACTCAGAATGGCCCCGGCCGTGGAAGCAGTAATCATTCCATGGGAAATCACAGAAGTACTGCCTAAGGGCTTCCCAATCAGTGGCGCCGAAGTGCCAATAGCACCTCCTCTTGGGAGGATCCAAAGGCCGAATTGGAGCGATAGGACAGGAAACAGATATAATATTGTGATCGGAGGAGCCCAATGGACAGAAAAGTTTCACAGAGTAAGAAGAAGGATGAGAAGTAAGAAATAAATCCAGAATGTTGGGGCCTATCTTCAAGGCGATCAAGGATACGAGTAAGGTGCTGTACAATCTGCTCTAGGTTATTTAAGATAGAAAAGTTGTAAGCTAATATATATATATACTACCAAAAGTGAGATCTCAAGTCGAAATATTTCTAGGAAAAACTTTCAAATGGGTTACATCGATCGTCTGCCCAAATGAGAACGATATCGAACTATTTATAACCCATTTTACGACTCAACCCGAGTACAAATATCAATAAAATGTACAAAAAATGAATTGAATCGAGTGAAGTTATTTACATTTCAATTTTCTGTTGGGAGCTTTCAGGCGATGCGTTTTAGAAGAATGGAAATTTTACAGACTGTGTTGTATTAGAAGTCTATTCAGTGAAGGAGTCTTTTGAATGTCTTAAAAGAACGGTTATTGGTTCAGCATGGCAATATATAAAACATCTGTGTTTTAGTATAGTGAAAGCCTATTATTAAGTTCATAATTAATATAATCGTGTATTTATCTATGCCGATACTGATACTATATAAAAATAATGTACTCTTTAAACTATTGGATATTGAACTAATATTTTAATAGATGTTTACACATTTTAGCATTTCACTAAATTTTATTTTAATTTCTGGTTTAAATTTCATAATTAACAGAAGCAGAATGAGTAATGATTAGAAAATTTAAACCAGAAATTATTATCAAGTACAAGAAAATGCTAATTTTTCTAAGCATCATCCAAAAATTTTACAACAAAATATTTGTATTTTTAAGTTATCTATTTTTGTGCACCGTACATGCGACCAAGCTCACTTTTAGGTGGGTTAGGACTCCTAACCCACCAAAAAGCGAGCTTGGTCGCTTAGGAGGCATTTGCGCCCTGGGTCTGGCGTTCAATATAGGCCTCATAATGAGGCCATTGAATGTTGATTTAAACTACAGAGGAAAATCATTTCGACAGCTGTTTTAATAGTTAAATACTATAACTTAAATATAAAACGTTAAGTAACAATAATTCCAAGAATTGTTTAAAGTGAACCAAATAATAGTCTTTCTCCGATATAAAATATCTTAAAAAACAAGGCACATTATTTGCGAACCGAGAAACAGACCCAGACAACATTATTGCAACAGGAACCTTCCACACAATTTGTAACTATTTTGTCGAAGTGTTACCAGATGCCACCGTTGCATTACATCTTCTGACGCTTCGTATATCGGATTGTGAAGACGAAATTTCATTTTAAAAATTATGAATTATAAAGAACAAGTTCAGATCGAGCATGTTGCAAGAAAGGTTGAACTCTCTGTCGTTGATGTCATTCGAACAAGATATACTAAAGAAGATTTGCTTTGAACCAAATATAACTGATTTTGCCTCTATGAACTCCCGAAACCGTGAAACCCAAGCCGCCGTTTTAGTGTAAAACTATGGTTGAACAGCCACTGGAGCAAGTTTCGCAAAACCTAGAACACTGTGAATGGCAATGTACAGTTAACGTATAGTTTTAACAGTGTATGGAACTACGCAAAGATGTTTTTGAAGTCTCGTATGTGGGTAATACAGGAGTAGTGGAGGATACAGAAGGATATGGAGGATACAGAAGAAGTGGAGGATAAGTCTCATGTTTCAAAAATATCTGTCACCAGTTTCACAAAGGCGTACAGTCACACAAAGTTGTGGGGCTGATGCATTCTCTGGGTCATGTGATCTTGTACACTGATACTGACAGCGTACCGGGTATCTCCGGCAATGCACGGTTTGTGTATCGTGCTAAATAACTATGTCCGTTATTACATATCTTTATCTACTTTTATTGATGTTAATAATAGTATAACTGATTATTTTACTGTACAGATAGACTGATTTTTATTTTTCATTCGGAAAACCTTCGATTTCTTAGTTTTGGATGCGTCGGTGGAAAATAAAACCACAAATATATGCATACATTATTATTATTAATATGACTATTATTTTTCTAAGAAACAAAATTCCATCTTAACATTAGAAATAAAAATATCAGAATTTCTCTCCATAATACCAAATAAAGATCAATGACTACAGTTCAATTCAGTATATGGGACCATCTACATTCTATAAATAAATGAAGGCATTAATTCATTGACCACTTTCTTGGTATCTATTTTACGACTCCGAGCACGAAGGTCATTTGATTTTTCCATTTCACATACAGTAGAGTATCTATCAGAAGCTGCTTTTAATATTCGTTCCTTTATTACTTGTCATGAAAAGTCAGCGTGTAACCCATGCGAGTCATGTTGTTCATTTTCCTTTCATAGTTGCTTTCAATAGAAAGCTGGTTACTACTGAAAACGGTGTGTATGAAAAAGTCTTCTAAATCAGTGCTTCTCAACCAGCTGAATGGTCACTCAGGGGTGACTGAGATCAGAATCACGATGAATGAAAATTGTGAAAGAAGAATGTACACTTTATTTTGTTGAAGCAATTGTTGAATATTAGATACTAAAAGCACTCAATATTTTCTTCTTCCACAATAAATAATTTTCATCTCGTAGTCTGTAGTGTGATAACTAAAAATAAACCATAATAATGAGCAATGGAAATTAAAAAGATTATTTTTCCACTGTATTCGAAGCGGGGTGAGTGAGTATTTGAAAAAAAATGCTTAGGATGAATGATGTCGAAAAGGTTGAGAAGCACTGCTCTAAATAATTAAAACAGCTTGACTTTATATGGAAATGGTGTTTCGCAGGATACACAGTGAATATTAAATCCAGAAGGACTGGAACTATTCATCAGCAGGGCCGGATTAACACTTTTTGCGCCGCGGGCATGTCTAATATTCGCTCCCTACCATTGAATTTTATATGTAATAAAAAAAAATCCATTTAACTGATATTTAATTAAATCAAACTTTACTTTTGAAGAACAAACAAAACAGAGTTAAAATAATTAAATAAAGCTAATAATCATATTCTTCCGAGGAAAAAACAAACTAGAGCACTTTTCGGCTCTTCTCTCTGGCGAACTGTTCTATAGCGGAGTCCCAGGAAATAGTTTTTAATAATTCTGATTCAATGTTCAGAAGCGCCAAGCTGTCGAGTTTTCCTGGGATACAAAAGATCGAAAATAATTTTTATCCTTTTGAGGACCGAAAAGGACCTTTCACCCGAACTGTTGCTTATTGGCAAAGAATAATAAATTTTGAAACGTATTTCTACATTTGGAAAACTAAGCACTAATCTCTTCTCCCTTATTGCTTTTAATAAATGAAATTCCTTGTTAGATTTTGATTTAGCATAAAAAATTGTGTGTGCACCACCTTTCAGTCGTAAAACTTCTTGTATAAAGTCTGGTTCCAAATCTTCTGTATAAAACTAGACCAGCATTTTAGCTTTCTCTTCAACAGTTTTATAGTCATAATCACTTTAATCAGTTAAATGAAAAATAAAACCAATTCTTGGAAATATTAACTCATAAGCAATTCTAGACAATATTGTCTACGATAGCATAAAATGTTTTTATTTTCAGTTTTTTGCTTCCTTACAATTACATGTCTTTACATGTCTTCTTTGTTCTTGTCATAGTTAAAATATTTTCTTTGACGTTTCCGAAGCATTTCCTATATGTACTTATCGTTTCCACACAGTTCTTTTCCCTGCGTTTCCAACTCATTGAATTGTTCCCGAAAATGTTTTAAATATTCAATTAATGAATTGTACAACAATACAACTGTACGAAGACCCGTATTTATCGACTGTAATTGCTTATTAGTCGCATTGAACCTATTCAAAATTGGAGTCCACATCACTATCATGAATGCAGTATATAGATTACTTAGTTTATTTACTAAGGAAGAAGCCTCTTTACGTGTTGCATTAGTTTGAAGATTGTCTTCCATAATTTCCTCTAATGCGTCCTTTGTTGGTTTGTAGCGTTTTTTTTAAAGCAGTGCAGGCATCATCTCGGCATGACTAACGAGTAGCTGAGAGCTTCTTTACTACAAGGGTATCAGATTCAGAAAACAGCTTCGTACTAAGTATGTTCCACCAGAGTGTAGAATTGGCCAAAAAATTATACAACATTTGAAACAACGAGAAAAAATTAGCACCTTCAGCAGTTCACTCAGCAGCATTGATACCTACGAGATTTAAGGAATGTGCCGGACATGGTACAAATACTGCATATTTAGAATTCTGCTGTATTCTGGCTTGTAGTTCAGAATAGGGACCTGCCATATTTGAGGCGTTATCATATGCTTGTCTTCGACAGTCTTGTATAGAATAATCCAAATTTTTCAATTCATCCAACAATGCTTCCTCACTTTCAGCACTTTTAGCCCAATTGATGGCATAAACTTCAAAAATCTTTCAACAGGATTTCCGTCAGGAAGAATATACATGTAAAAGTACAGTACATGAACTTCGATGAGAAAAACGGCGCCAGCCGCCATATGTAAACGCACCAGCAACACTGACAGAAACTAGACTCAACGTCGAGTCAACGAACGCTAACGCATACGCATCACAATTCACAAACCATACACTATAAAGCGTTGCCTCTGATGAGTTCAGTGTTAACTAATATTAACAAAGAACGTCATACAAGACAAGACAAAAAATATTTATTACGCATATTCTCGCCACATTAAAATTTTTTGAAATATATATTGCGTGGAATAAAATAAACAGATATTTAGATAATTAGTGCCCCTTCCGAGAATGCGCCCCAGGACAGCTGTCCCTCCTGCCCCCTTTAATCCTGCCCTGTTCATCAGATGATGACGGTATCTGATGGCAGAAATCTCATTACTAAATTCTTCGTCGTTGATCGTGCGCTCATCGTATTCGTGCTTTCATATCACATATCACGTGATGAATGAATTGGGAGCTTATAAGATCATCATGGATGCGGGTTCATGTCAAGCTATCAGCTGGTGATTTGTCATGAAAATCCCTTGTGATACCATATTCTATTCGGGCGTGGACATCCGTAGCAATGGTATCCTTGGAATGAGCAGACTTTCCTCCCCCGTCCCATAATCCTAACTCAAGCCGCCAGACCAAAAGGGCGACTTTACCCGTGTTACGTGCGTATTTTATAGGTAGCTCTGTGAGCTACTGTTTGTAATTTAGTGAGTAAACGGTTTTATAAGCGTAGCTGCGTGGATTCTTTCTGTGAATGATAACGGGTCTTCTTAGGTTCTTTTACAGAGTGAAATAGAGGTAAGCGATCGTGTTTTCAGATTGGAGAAGATCACAACTGTAACGAGTAATATATGTAGTGGCAGAGACGTTTTCAAATACTTTAGCGATGTTCCAGCAACAAAAACACGATCAAGATGACGTCACACGAGTACGACCAAGATGACGTCAAACAAGTACGACAAGATGACGACACAGCGCGGGACTTCTTCAAATCATGTTCTTATGCCTTGTTTCACACCTCAACCTCGTTACAAGGATTACCTCAGGCATTCCACGCCACCATCGCACTTCGACCTCTCTCTCCGAAGAACCAGTGACACGAGAGCTACCACCATGTGAACACCACTCGTGCAGGCCCCATTTTGGCCTGGTGTCATTCACCTAAAATACCTATAAATACTAATATAAAGACCTCGCGCGTTATTAATATTGAAGTCATTATTATATGAAAGTCATTATCCAAGTGCACATTTAATTTCAACTGTAAACAATCAACATTTATTTTCTCATTCATAAGTCATTTGTTTTGTTTAATAAAGGAAGAAAACTCATTCTATCCATCAACCTAATTAATAACATTATTTGATCTGAAAAGATCATGGTGACCCCAGCCTCATCAGCATCATCATTAACAATCACTTATAACAATTATCAATCTTAACCATTATCATCATTATTATTATTATAGTGTAAACTTACTGCGATATATAAATGGACCAAACTGCTAGGC
>JAJOZX010003481.1:0-212500 GCA_023014485.1 Bathynomus jamesi | reverse complement strand
TATATATATATTTATATATATATAGATACATACATAAACCATGCCAAAGAAATAAGAGTTGCGTAAAATTTTAATGTGGACACTAGGGTGTCCCACTTATGACCTTTTTTTTCAGATCCATTTAACATACCTTTTTTCCTATTAGAAATGATTCGCTTTTACTAAATATATCAAAAAACGATTCACTTTAACAATTTTGGGGTCCCCGACCCACCCTCGAAAATAGGCCCCCCTAAAAATGCTAGAAATACCTATTGTTTTATTGTAATCAACCTGTTGTGTCCCACTTATGGCTTTTTTTTAAAGATTTATTGAACATAGCTTTTTTCCTATTAGAAATAGTCCACTTATACTAAATATATCAGAAAAAGATTCAATTTCAATATGTTATGGGTTAAGGCAAGACATCCAAGGTGATTTCGTTTCTCCCCAGTACAGTATGTTCTGATCCATTGGGATAACCAAATGATCTGTAATTTATCAGGTTGAAAGAAGGAAAGATTGGCAATACTAGTTACTGGAGAAAATGATTTTGAGAAATTACTCTCCGTAGCAAAAATCAAAGACAGTACCGGATCAGCTCAAGCAACAAGCGTGTTTGAAACCATCTCAGAATGGAAGCTAGAAGACAATGTGTATGGGCTAGTATTTGATACAGCTGCCTGAAACACCGGATAGAAAAAAGGTGCATGCCAAAAGGTGGCAGAACTTCTTGGAAAACAATTACTGCGGATGGCATGCCGTCATCATATTTCTGAGACGATTTTAGTTACTCTCTTCATCAGAATATTTGACAAAACTAATTCACCTGAAAATGAAGCCTTGAAGAACTTTAGAGAAAATGTTTGGAAAAATATTGACACTAAACTGCCTCAAAGACACCTTGAAATAAAATATAGGTATTTAAGAGATATGAGAGAATCCGGCATCAGTTTCATGAATGATATTTTTAACCAAAAGAGTTCCCTTCCTCGCGATGACTATAGAGAATTGGCAGAAACAATTCTCCTCATTCTGAATGAAGTGCCTTCCAGAGGAATTCATTGGATTAAGCCAGGAACCTTCCATCATGCAAGATGGATGGCTTTAATCCTTTATACCAATAAAATGTATGCCTTCTCTCACCAAGCTGGCTACGATGATGTCACTATTCAAAAACTTGAAAGATTTTGTCAGTTTACATCACCTTTTTTATGGAAAATATTGGCTGTCCTGTACTAAATCATCCGACGCTCCTGTAAATGATCTTACATTCTACAGTGAATTCATAAAATACAAAAAAATAGACAGTGAGGTTGCCGAATCTACCCTAGTCATTTTCCGAGGTCATTATTGGTACTTGACTGAAGAGCTCGTCCCCATGGCTTTGTTTGGCTCTGTTAGTAATGAAGGAAAGGTTAAGATGGCCAAAGAATTAACAAAATATGATCCTCATCAAGAGTTCACACCACGTCAGCCTATCTTCCCTATTTTGAAGCAGGGTACATATTCAGACTTCTCAACTCATCTAGGGAATGGATTAAAAAACCCATATCATTATGGGAAGAAGATGACGATTTTAAAAGAATGAGGGGGCCTTATTTCGTCTGCCAAAGTAGTAAATGACACGGCAGAGCGTGGCATCAAGCTCATGCAAGATTTTCATGGGCATTGTCAGGATGAAAGCGAGTTTCAACAACTTTTGCAGGTCGTTGAACAAAATAGACATGCAATCCCAAACATGACGAAGAAAAATTTGGTCACTGCTCTGAGGTTAAAATGTAACAGATTATTATTTTTTTTTTTAATTTAAGCTTTATTTCAAGCAAATAAAATTTGTTCATTGCTTTAAGTGCAAAAGGTTCTTAAGATTACTTTCTTTTGTTTTAACCTTTATTACAAAATAGACATGCAATCCCAAACATGACGAAGAAAAATTTGGTCACTGCTCTGAGGTTAAAATGTAACAGATTATTATTTTTTTTTTTAATTTAAGCTTTATTTCAAGCAAATAAAATTTGTTCATTGCTTTAAGTGCAAAAGGTTCTTAAGATTACTTTCTTTTGTTTTAACCTTTATTTTCTTATGTTATTGGTAACATTGTTAAAAGCTTAAAGTATTTTAATTTATATAATTTTAAGCTAATGTTAACCAAGTTGTTCCCACTTCGATTCGATAAGATGAATAAAGTTCTTACTCGTCTTATCCTTTCGAGGCCTATCGCCGCAGAGCTGCATTGGGATGATGCTTTAAGAGGGGCGGTAACACCCTACTGTTGTTTCTTGTACCTTCTGAATAAAGCTTCGAATTACCTTTCTTTTGATATCAAATATGTTGATATTTGACAAAAATCTTGTTCATTTAGGTTGATTACAATACAAAAAAATGGGTATTTCTAGCATTTTCAGGGGGGCCCATTTTCGGGGGTGGGTCGGGGACCCCAAAATTGTTAAATTGAATCATTTTTTATATATTTAGTAAAAGTGAACCATTTCCAACAGGAAAAAAGGTATGTTCACTGGAACAGAAAAAAAAGGTCATAAGTGGGACAGTGGGACACCCTAGTAGACATAACTCCGAGACAACCCGTAAGCCACACCAATTTTTCAGATCAGTGGACGTTATTGACGTAATGGCGTCTTGGTGACGTGTTCTGACGTCATGTTGATGTAAAGTTATCTCCTATTTTATGGTATCTAATATAAACTGATGTTCTGACACCAGTTATTTAAAAATAAAATAAATAAAGTGATAATAATTGTGATGATACCAGGTGTTAAGGTGGGCATTTTGGGTTCACGCCTTTCTGACATGGGTTACTCTTATTTAGTCACTGTTAGGATAACATTTTGACTTTGAGTTCACACTACCAAAGCTTCGGAGAATAGATTGAATGAGATGAGGAAAGCTTCGTAATAACATTTAATACGAGTTCACTAAAATGAGTTCTGTGGTGGAGTCATAACGGCTTTGAAACCTTAAAGTAAGAGCACTACATGGTGCACTACGTCTGATCTTGGGTGTGGTACTGCTTTTCCTTTTATAGAGGGTGTAAATCAAGGGGGTAAGTTGGGTGAGCGTCGTGCGCAGTAAAGGATGGATTGTCGGATGAGTTTCCTTACTTAGGAAACCACTTTATAGTCTTATAAGGAATGGTGCATTTTGCCACTCGAGGCTTGATATGGAGGGCCCTTTTATAAAAAATTCCTCCCCCTTCAAAAAAAAAAGAAGTAAGAGTTTCACACGAAAATCCAGTTCACAAATACAAAGGAAAAGGGAACAAGTATGATAGTAAAAAAATTTTATTAATCGCAGTAGCATAACAATCATACGTAAAACCTGAGGATCAAAATTTAAAGTACCTGAACCCAGACATTAAACATTAAATAAGTGAGACTTTAGCAGGAGAGGCAAAGTAGATCGGAAACGGAAAACATATTGGAAGATAAATACTGTACGTATGTAACAAGCTGAAAAGCAAAGATTGGAAAGGAAATATACCGATGAAGAATAATAACCAATGGTTTCGTGGTCCAAGAAAATGTTTATGTTTCAGGGAGGTAGACACAAAAGTTTTAAATGGAAAGTGAAAATTTGGAATAAAATATTTGAAATAACACAGGTCCAAGATAATAAATCTTATTAAAGCACCAACCACAGTAAATACAATGAATATCACATCAAGTTTATATACGAGATTTTTTTTATACATTAAACATTAAACTTTAAACAATACAACCGTAGCTCGAAGCCAGATACGTAATCCATGTTACTTCTTAGTCGGATTTTATTTAGATGTAAGTATTGAGAAAATCCCGAATGATGAATCCCGAGGCAAGTTGTGATAATAGCATTATCTCCTGACGGAACATTTTCCTTATCAATCTGTGCAGTAACGCTTCGAAAATTCATAAAATCCGGTCCTTAAAGTGAAGTCATGAAACCAGAAATGAACCAGTGAATCATGTTCCACTATAAGTTCCTAAACTCTCTCAGTGGGGTTATATCCAGTAAATAAAATTTTTCGTAATTTCAGAGTATGTAATTCCGGAAGTATGTTTAATGCCGATAACAGGTTAGCTGACAATGTGACGCAAGAGAGTTTTAAAGTATCTGAACGTCGAAAATTGACAAAAAAACGAAGATAACTTGAGGTAGTACGTAAGAAATATGTGCGATGGAGGTTCATCACTCTCACTCGACAGAACCTGGAAAGGGTGGCTAAGACGATGTTGCTCAGGCACCTCGGCTTCTGGCAAAGACAGCATTTTGCGTGGAATAAAATAAACACAAATATTTAGATATTTAGCGCCCGTTCCGAGAATGCTCCCCGGGGCAGCTGCCCCTTCTGACTCCCCTTTAATCCTGCCCTGTTCATCAGAAGATGACGTTATATGATGAACGGTATCTGTCCACCTCAGATCGCGAGCTGATCCAAGACTCCAGTAGGTGCCATAGATCTCGAGGGCGTAAGTGTTTGAATTGTACTTTCCTGAAACATTGTTTCTGATCGAAGTACCCCGTGACCCGACAATTCAGCGCAGGACAATTCAGCGCCGACAATTCAGCGCCGACAATTCAGCGCAAGACAATTCAGCGCAAAGACAATTCAGCGCAAAGACAATTCAGCGCAAGACAATTCAGCGCAAGACAATTCAGCGCAAGACAATTCAGCGCGAAAATACCGACAAAGAAGAAGAAAGAACAAATCCAGAGGGAAGAGAGGCTTGCAACTGTTAGGTTAGGTTTCTAGTTTTTGAAATAAAATCTTAATTTTAACAATTCTAACAAATTTTGTTTTTTTAAATATAATTTTAATAATTATACTCCTTTGAATTTTATCTCCGATTTGTCACTCCTTCGTTATGTCACTCCTTCGTTACGGTATTTATGTCACTCCTTTGTTATGTCACTCCTTTGAAATGTCACTCCTTCCATACAGACCCAATTTAGCATATATATAAATATACAAATTTTTCTCTTTTTTATTTATTGCGATTTATTTTTATTATTTTTAACTAAACTTTTAACTGTACTGACTTGCGCTGAATTGTCGGCGCTGAATTGTCTTGCGCTGAATTGTCTTTGCGCTGAATTGTCGGCGCTGAATTGTCGGCGCTGAATTGTCCTGCGCTGAATTGTCGGTGCTCCGAAGTACCCATACCAAAGCTGGCAAACTTAGCTAATTACGAAGGAATAATCATGAAGGTACCCGAGGATATGATATTGTACCTCCAAGGATAATTGTATTAACTGCATCATATTTGTATTCTGCAAAAAGGGAAATTTTGCTTAACACTTTGATAATAATTAATACTAATTCTTACAGTCTTATCTTATTAACAAGAAAAGAATATCATGGAAGTGAAGAATATATCATACAAAAAGAAGCAATCCAAAGAATAGATATAGTATAGAAAAGAATCTCATAGGTAGAGAATATTAAACTTCCAGTATAAATAAAGTTAGAAAAGGAAAATAACCGCAAGTCAAATAAATAACAATTTCGTTACAAGAGGTTTTCAGTCAACACTAAAATTTAATCTGCAGAAGCACTTGGGCAATGTCCAAAAAGGAAGCACACTATAAACCTACATATACGCGTATACGATTCAGTAGCATAATAATTTAACTTTCTCTAAATTGACGGTTTACATGATAATTTAGGACTCCACATATAATTTAGGGTAAATTTATAGTATTACACCCGTTTCCCTTTGGAGGTGAAATTCATGTTTTTCTTATGGTATTTGATGTGTTTTGAACGAATCTGACCTTCAAAACCGTCGGAAATGACTCGTTTTTGAGATACCCCCCTCCCCCCCCCCCAGCCAGCAATCTGGGGGACCCTGGTGGGGAAAATCAAGAAAACGAGTCATTTCCGATGGTTTTGAAGGTCAGATTCGTTCAAAATACATCAAAAACCATAGGAAAACAAATTTCACCTTCAAAATTGACCTAACCTTCCTAACCTAACTTAACCTAACCAAACCTAACCTATCTACAACGCCACAGTTTCTGGTCTTGACGATATGTACACTCCGTTTTACAATGTGGACACTTCACTACTGTCGGTAGAACACCATGAGCACGCAGAAACAACACTTTTTTCTAAATTTTTGTAGAAAGCGACAATACAGCTGTAATAATCGAACAAGCACGCGTCACACGAAGCCATTCCGGTAGCAAAGTAATTCAAATTCGAAATGGATGGAGCGCAGTGATTGGGCAGACATGTAACGGTCACACAAACGAACACACAAACGAACGTACGAACACACACTAGATACACACCAAAAATATGTTTATATCTCAAAAACGAAGCATTTGCGACGGAAACGCTATAGAAGGAAAGTGTCTTAGAATTAAAAAGTCTACTTAATGAACATATAATAATTGCTGGACGTTAGACGGGTGTAATACTATAATAATACCTAATTTAGCGTTGCAGGTTGGAATTAATGTGCTAAATTAATTTTCGGTATTAATATTTAAATTTTGTTATTTAATGATTACATTGGTCGACAAAATCGAACTTTTTCTCTCTTCAAAGATGTATTCACACTTTTCTAGACCAGTTTTATACGCTGATTCCAAATCTGTTTACAGTTTTCCTCTAGCCCATCTAGTGATCGAAATATGACTGATGTTAATTTCAGCACAATTTATCGTAAAACTACAACTTTATTCATAAAAAGAAATGTACATCAACCTAAAATCGCAGCCAGTACGATTTTCTTTTGTAAACCTTGTCCGGATTGTCGCGGTACAACATCCAGCAGTAGTCTGCAAGCATACTTTCGTTCCAGAAACCTTGGTAGCGATTTTCCACTGACTGGATATCTTGATGGAAGCGTTCCCCCTGTTCGTTACTCACCGCGCCAAGGTTTTCGGGAAAGAAATCTAGATGTGAATGTAAAAAATGTATTTTCAAGGACATGCGACAGTCCATTTTTTGATATGCATCGAGCAGTTTCTGAACTCCAGCTTTGTATGCGGGAGACTTGTGGTTACCCAAGAAGTTTCCACAAATCCATTTGAAAGCCTGCCATGCTTTAAGTTCTATGGCATTGAGGCTTTCTTCAAAGCCTTCATCCTGCAGAACCTCCCTGATTTGGGGCCCCTAAAGATTCCCTCCTTCAATTTCGCGGCACTGATGTTTGCAAATTTCTCAACAAGGTATCGAAACTCTCTTGAATTCGCCCTACCTATCGCTTTCACAAAATTTTTCATTAAGCCGTGCTTAATGTGGAGAGGTGGCAGGGAAATCTTCTTTGGATCAACTAAAGGAACACACTGGACACTGCTCGTTCCTGGCTCGTATGTACTTCTTTGATGCCAGTCACGTCCCATTGAATGATCTACGGTAGCACGGCTATCCCATAGGCATAGGAAACAACAGTATTTCTGAACCCTCCTTGCATACCCATTAACATACCAATGACTTTGAGATCACCACAGATATTCCATTGATGAGTGCTTTATTGGATTGCTTCGAGTAGTATATTCATGTTATCGTACGTCTCCTTTAGATGAACGGAGTGGGCGATCGGGATGGACGGCTTTAAGTTCCCGTTATGCAGGAGAACCGCTTTCAAGCTTCGCTGTGAGGAATCAATGAAGAGCCGCCACTCAGAGGGTGTGTGTACCTGTGACAAGTTCTCGAAAAGTCCATTGAAATCATAGCAATCGCAGAGCGGACCGTTTACTGGAAAGAATGTCGCCAAATCATGGTTTTGTTTTCGATAATGACATACTCGGACGTTCTTCTCAAGTAAGTGTTTCTGCTTGAGTCTCAAGGAGAGAAGTTCTGATCTCTCTTTGGAGAGGGCTAGGTCTCTAATGAGGTCATTCAACTCTTTTGGGGTAAGCCTCTCCGACTCCGATTGCTCTTCGTCAGGTGGTTAGTCAAGATCGGCCGAAAGTCCCACATCTCCGCAAATCGCACCTTCGTCGGATTCCCTTTCGTCTTCTAAAGAATCGAGTCCATGCTGTGGAGGTACTGGAATCGGCATCGTGTCATCGTGAGGGATCGGTCTGATCGCGAAGTCTACGTTCGGATAAACGATGTTATGCTTGTTCTTCACGGAGAATTCAGTTACATTAACATTGCAAAAGTAACAATCGCCATGGTGGTCTCTCGGCTCCCTCTATATCATGGGTATCGCGAACGGTATCGACTTTTTCCTTTGGTTCAACAAGTCACGTAATCCATTCGAACAAGCGGTACAGATAACATGTGGCGCCCACGCCTTATCTTGGTCGCCTAGTGGACAGCCGAAGTATAACCGGTAAGTTTTCCGAAGATCCATCGTGATTGTACGCTGTTGTGATTTAGTCGCGAAGGAGCCGCACACGTAACAGAAATTGTCGGGGTGATTTTTACACTTTCCAGGCATATTGGTCGATGAGTGGGTTGATGTAAATCACCTAAAAAAATAAAATGTGTAAGTGGGCGACACAAAACAAAACACAGCACACAACTAGACATGTGACTGTTACGCCAAAGAACAAAAGGGTGTACATGTGCAACGTTTGCAAATTTGTGGCCAGCAACTGCTCTCACCTAAAATACCACAAGACAACCTGCGGAAAGCCCAAGTTGAAACGACAAAATTCCATACATGAGGGTACAGAAACGGTAAAGCAAAAACCTACACCTAAGCTGCAACGACAAAATACTCCGCTACATGTATAAAGGAAGCATATTATATATATAGTTATATGCATATTATATATATCCTATATACTATTGATCTAAAATGTGTCTATGTGTCTGTGTGTGTGTGTGTGTCTGTGTGTCTGTGTCTCTGTCCGCTTTCTTCGGAACCGTGCACAGACTAAACTGCACATCGGAAAATTCTGCAACTACCACCAACTGATAGCTCATGAGCTGCCGATGTGCTCTGTCAAGTTTCCCGGTCCTAAATCACAATTAATGGGTCCGAAGGCCCCAGCACCGCGATAAAACTACTGAAAAGAAGGCAGCCGTGAAAATCTTGAGCTTCACATTGTGTGACATATGTATATCAACAGCACATGGTGAGATGAGGGCTACGACCTTTAGGAGCTCATCCCATCGACACCACGTAACCGATGGGTGAAACAGTATTACACAACCACCATCAACAACCCACCAACCACCTCCACAGCACCAACATCACCGCTTTACTTACCAACTCCTGGTCGACCGACAAGGTTTCTAAATACGACCCAATAGACAAAGCTATTAAACATAAACAAATTTAATACAAATACAAATTTTCATCATAATATGCAATTTTATCCTTAAACTATAACATGAAAAGCAGTAATATGATTTTTAAAACAAAATAGAAATTAAACTAGGGTTAACTTATTAATTTTTCCTCTTTTAGCCAATTACTCTGCTTCAATATAAATTTATCTTTAAGACAATTTTATCCTTAAACAAAACATAAAAAGTATTAATATGATTTTTAAAACAAAATAGAAATTAAACTAGGGGTAACTTATTAATTTTTCCTCTTTTATCCAATTATTGTGTTTCAGTATAAATTTATCTTTAAGACACCAATATATATTTAAGCCTTATTACAAAAAATATTAATATTTTTAAAACAAAATTCATTCTATTTCGGGGTAACTTATTCATTTTTCCTCTTTTGGCCAATTATTTTGTTTCATTATAAATTTATCTTTAAGACACCAATATATCTTTAAACCTTATTACAAAAAATATTAATAGGATTTTTAAAACAAAATAGATTCTATTTCGGGGTAACTTATTCATTTTTCCTCTTTTGGCCAATTATTTTGTTTCAATATAAATTTATCTTTAAGGCACCAATATATCTTTAAGCCTTATTACAAAAATATTAATATGATTTTAAAAACAAAATAGATTCTGTCTCGGGGTAGCTTATTCATTTTTCCTCATTTACTTGCAGACCTGCCGCGACACTGCTGCATTATTTTTTAATATAATTAAAACCAGCATTCACGATCATATTAAATCTTACTGTTGAAGATATCCTGAAATAATGATGCAAAATTATTTTAAAAGGTATAGACTGTTCGAAGTATCTTAAACTTCTTTGATGCAAAAAAAACATCAATATAACTAGATTTTAAGTTTTAGCTGGCTTACCCCAATAAATATCGTTTTCAAACGTATTTATAAAAAAATGGAATTCATGGCATAACTCATATAATTGCACCTTCTACAATTCAATAATCGGATTTAACATGATTTACTGCATTATATTTATTGTAATTTTAAACCAGCTTTTGGGACATAATAAATTAAACTTTCTTCAGTGCAATTCACGAATTAAACACGGCCTTGAGGATTCGAATTCTAATACAGCGTATTGTTACAAAAACATTTAAAAACGTGGAAGATTGGATTCTATCCACACGCCCCAGATTTCACGGGGCAACCAATCACAGCCCTGTGGGCGGAACCCAGGACCTCTGTTTGGCCCCTATGCAGGCCTACGCGTCAAGCCCCGCCCAAAATTCACCGATAGCAAATAGGAAGCTAGCGTTTCGTGTGTTGTGGGTTGGTCACAAGTCCACTTTATAAAAGGGAGCAATTCATCTCAGAGCCTCAGTTCGTATGTTTTTTCGCTTAGTGCTTTCCAAATATAGACTATGAGTCAGTTATCGCTCTACAATTCTCCCGATTTGTTTGAAGATCAAGATTTCTACCCATCAGCTGCGCTCCAGTTTTTCAGCGCTGCAGATCGGAATGAACTTTTATCTACGGAAGTTGTTACAGAAAATTGTGACGAAATGCAAGAAACGTTCAACGTAGTCGATATTAAAATGTAAGTAATTAATTTGTGATTAGATTCTGCCGCTCATTCAGTGTTAACTTATGAAAGGGCATGATAAATGTGTTTTGAAAACTAGTTTGTGTTTATTCTCGGTCTACATATAATGTTTCAACTGGTGTTAACTTATAAAAAGCCGCAATAAATGCGTTTTGAAAAATATTTTTAATTATTCTCTGTTTCCTTCGTGGTTATTTCAGCATATATATATATATACATATATATATACAGGGTGTCCGAGAATTATCTGTACAAGTTTTGGCTGTTATTAAAAGTCATCCATGAAGTGTAGAAATTCCAGTATTGTCCCATTTTACAGAGAATCTCATTAAGTTTTTTCTGATACCAAGTTTTGACAAGTTTTTTAGAAATTCCAGTGTGTCCGAAAATTATCTGTACAATTTCATCTTTTAATAAAATTCTTGATAACACGTAAAATTCTTAAACAAGATTATTTAGAATCTGTATTTTCAAAAGTTTCTTTTATTAAAGTAACGTTGTTACAAACATTCGATATGTGCACCAACCATCAGTGATTCGCAAAACATCCAATCGATAATCCAAATGTTGCCATGTACGCTGCAGCATATCCACATCAATTCGCTCAATAGCAGCTGTGATTCTTGCTTTTAAATCATCAATGTCTGTCACCCGCGTACAAAAAAGAAAAAACTTGTCAAAACTTGTTATCAGAAAAAACTTAATGAGTTTCTCTGTAAAATGGGACAACACTGGAATTTCTACACTTCATGGTTGACTTTTAATAACAGCCAAAAATTGTACAGATAATTCTCGGACACCCGGTATATATATATATATATGAAAATTATTTCACGAAAGTAACACGTGAAAAATATTTATGATGAATAAAACCACGAAGGAAAGGAAACAGAAAGGTGCTCAAGCGCTTTAGTCTAATGACATCCTCAGGAACACTGAAGTACATAAAGAGTTACAGCCTATATATAGATTACAAAAAATATATATATATAAATATATATATATATATATATATATATATACAATAAACGGAGAAATAAAAATAAAAATTAAACATTAAAGGATTGTGGGAGGAGCATACAAATTTGTAAGGAAAAAAACTACCGATGTTTTAGCACTTTGCTCGAATCAAACACAAGATCAAATGAATTGTTTCCAACCAATGTTGTAGTTAATTAAAAAAAATAATAAATTGAAAAATAAAAATAAAAATAAAACTTATAAGAGGAGCATACAAATTTATACTGGAAATCTGCCCAGGTTTTAGCACTCTGCCCTGCTTGTCTAAGTTCGATGTATATAAAATAAATTTAAAAGTAAAAGTTATTAGAGTAGCATACAAGTTTACCAAAGGTTTAGCGAGCGTTCTACCCTTCTTATCTAAATCCGTTCTGAAGGAATTCAAAACAACAGGATCGAGTTGAAAAAGACCTTTGCTTATGTTGAAGTTATTTGTAAGTTGGATAATGGCAGACTCAAGAATATTTCTATTAACAATGTTGCTGGAGTGAAACAAAACTGTAGCATTGTTCCAATCAATACAGTGGGATAACTCTGACAAATGGACAAAAAGGGCACTGGACGACTGTCCTGTTCTAACGGAATATTGATGCTGTTTTATACGTGTGTGCAAATCCTTTCCCGTCTGACCTATGTAAATGGAATCACATTGTTTACAGTACAACCAATTTTATTCATAATGCCTGAATTATTGGTAGGGCTATTTTTTACTATGATATTTTTCATGATATTTTTATATGAAAATACTACATTAATATCCAAAAGTTTAAGTACATTAGCAATGCCTAAAAAGTCCGAGAAAAATGGAAGTACTAAAATATTCTTTGACAAAGTACAAGTGTTATTATTCACACGATAGAAAGTTCGTTTTGCCTTGTTGAGACAAGATTCCATAAACGCAGATGGATAACACAGATCACTTCCAATACCGTTGATTTTTTCCAATTCGGCATCGATGTATTCCGGACTGGCGATCCTAAGGGTGCGGAGAAACATTGAAGAAAAAATGGCCTTCTTAGTGGGGGTGTCATGTCCCGAGTAAAAGTGCACGTAGGACAAATTGTTTATTTTTTCCGATAGATACTGAACTTAAAACCTGGGCTTTCCCTATGTACACGCACATCCAAAAACGGGATTGAGTTGTCGTGTTCCACTTCTAAAGTAAACATAATAAGGGACTTGATCATTTAACTGAAGGAGAAAGTCATCCAGGTCACGATTCATGGGCCAGATACACAAAATATCGTCGACGTACCGCAACCATGGGATGCCACCCGCTAGGATTCTCGGAATGTAAGTAATTTCGAAAAACTCCATATAAATATTGGAGAGGAGGGGCGACAAGGGGTTGCCAATGGCCATCACAAAAACTTGATAATACTCTTTATTGAAAGTGAATTTACAGTCTTTGATGCAAAGCTTAATAAGTTCCAAAACAATGTGAGCAAGTAGTGGCAGGTCATACTTATGTAATTCTCGGGAGAGAAAGTCAAGCATATCATCAATCGGCACTTTTGTAAACAATGAACAAACGTCAAAACTGATCAATCTATCGTTGGTTTCAGTACGTGCATTATTAAATTTTTCAGTAAGATCCATGTAATTTTTACATGTGAATCAGAGATAGTTCCGAGAATGGGGGACAAGACTTTGACAAGCCATTTGGAGAGTTTATAAGTAATAGAGCCTACCGAGCTAATAATAGGGCGCATAGGGTTGCCAGGTTTGTGGGTTTTAATAAGACCGTAAAGGTAGGGCAGAGAAGGTGAAGTGGACATGAAAAGCGGAATTAAGTCCGTATGATCTTTGAGAATGTGTTTCAAGACACTATTAAATGATTTGATGACGTCATCCTGCGGGTTCTTCCTAAGTTTGCTGTATGTGGCGGGGTTCTGGAAAAGCTCGTTCATCTTTCTGATGTAGTCCACTTTGTCCATAATAACTATGGTGTTAGCCTTGTCTGCTTTAGTAATATGGAGCTCCCTATCTTTTTTTAATTGTGGGAGGCTATTGCGAAAACGTTTCCTTCGTGGTTTTATTCATCATATATATATATATATATATATATATATATATATATATAATACTACACATGGTGGAGCTTTAGTAATACATTTCTCGATAATTTAAAGGTAGCTTCCTACCTAACCTAGCTTTATTCTGAATTTTTCTACAACGAAAAAATTAATCCCATTATGTTTTTAATTATTGTCTGTTTCCTTCCTGGTTACTTCGGGACATATATATATATATATATATATATATATATATATATATATATATGGTGGAACTTTAATAATACTTTTCTCGATAAAGACAGCACCGTAGTAGGATTTTTAAATTACCGAAACTTTTAAGAATTATCTGCTTTTTTATTATAATTTTTTAAATTCGTGGCATTTTCTCTTATTGTAGCACTTTATTTTTACTTAACTTTACACGACCGATGCGGAACTTGAACGTGTTATATCTTCTTTTCGTTTTGATGAAATGGAAATAAATGATATGGATGCTTTACCGCACAGCCAACCCAGTGACCTGAATACAGGGGTCGAGGTATTGGCTCACATCCGGTCCAGCGAGTGCCAGGTCATCGACGAACTAATGTACAGTAAGTATTTTTGAGGTTAAGAACAAAACACAATGTACAAAGCGGAACCAGTGTCCATTAAATAAGTCTTAATGGCTACAAATAGGCCTTTACACAATAGAGCGGGTGCTAACATATGGGAACCTTTTTTATCTGTCTGCATACATTTTTATCGTTCATTTCAGTGTTGCACAAATCGAATAATTTTAAAATTTTATAAATCCCTTCCCACGTGACATGTGCATGAGAAATGAGAGGGCGTACACCCCGCACGTGTCGCTATAATATCTTTGAAAGCGATATGGGTTCCACACTATCTCGGGTACATGTAATTGCGCGATAAACTGCACAACTACAGAATCAATCCAGGGCTGAGCGCCGAGTGAGTCAAAATAGTACATTCTTTCCCTATTTTTAAAATAGATTGCAAACCAATGAATCCCCTCACCCCCCACGATGTCGGTGTTAACGATAATCCCGCACCAGTTTCTTGTAGCTGGTAAATTCACTATTCCATTCTTCGCAAACACACCGATAAATTTTGAGCGGGTGAAACGGTCACTTTTTATTACTCTCTGGAGTGTATTCGCGTCCATTTTAAAAGTCTGTGACCACATTCCTGAAACGATCAACTTCTATTAGTGCCTGTGATTCGAGGTAAACTAGTACACTTATAGGCGCGTCTATAGGCTTGGAAAATTCCAACCTCACTGAGATATTCCCACTCTGTTGTGGACTTAAATGCGGGTTTACGCCAGCAGACAAGTCAGGCGTAATATCAAATGAATAAATGTTATATTCTTCGAAAAATTCTTTCTGCGTTACACCAAACCCAAGCTCATCACAGGCACCTGTATTATGAGCCAGATTACTATAAGCTCTTCCAACAGAGCGTGAACACCGCGTCTGATGAGTAATCAACAGTCATAGTCCCTCCCAAAGCGATGCCATTTACGTGTAGAGTAATATTTTTAAGGCCGAAATTCTCGAATTTAAAGACACTCCTTTTATATTTTCCATTCGTCGAGGCGTGGTCCTGCATTTCAATTAATATCCTTTTCGGTAGAACACCAAGGGCCACGTTTTCTAGTTGCTTCGAAGTCAACCAGGCAGGCACGGTGTATAGTTTGATCCGTACCCTGTTAATTGGGTATTTTACTGTGACGTGTATTAAGTCTTTCTCAATTTCTTTTTGTTTTGGCGAACTTAATTTCACTCGGCGTAAACGCAAATACGCTTCCATTATGTGAATCACAACGGGTTTCGCGCCCTCTTCTTGATCAGACCCCGGATTTATGCAGATCTCAGGAATCGTGAGGGTAAGCTTCAACTTCATATCCACCCCGTTCATAAGCAATTTCTCCTGGAATGTGAAATCTGTATGAAGACGTCCAAAACATTCGTATATCTTTTTTCTAGAATTTTTAAATTTATCATTTATACCATCTTCATCTTTAGCATGGTAATATCCCTCGGCGGTTAAAAAGGTGTCCTTCGCTTCTTTTGAAAAGTTGAGGACATTTTCCAGATAGGCTCGTAGGTGATAATACCCCGTTCCTGCCGAGATATTAACCTGATTTAAATACACCTCACACTGGCTGAATATGGAGTGTAAAAAGTTGGTTTCACGGTATGCAGAGTGACTATCATCGCAGTCCGTTCCATCAGAATGGGCTATACGCAGTTTAGCGTACAAATGCATGCAGCTCGGGTCAAAAAAGTAAGGGCCTGAGCTGGGTATCACGAATTTTATTGAGGCACTCGGCAAACTAATTGTGTTTAATGGGTTAATTGTAATAAAGTCGCTATGCTCAATAGAGACCTGAGTGGGAGGCATATCAAAGAGGGACAGTTCCGATTTACAGCATTGTGAACTACACGGATGGATGAAACGTGCCATGACGAGTCAGAAATAGTGCCACCTCTCTCGACAACTAGTAATCAGCCTATGATTCGTGAGAGTAGTGTCCTCAGCTTATATCAGTTAAAAAAATGATCAGCCATAGGTTTCATACGCTTAGAGCACTCCTTTTTTTATTTCCTTTTACGTTTAGCGCCACGTGATGGTAACCCCTTCTTCCTGGCAGATCTCTTCTTTCTGCCACCACGCATTTTTCTCTTTAGTCTAGGATCTGGCCCGGAGTTCGTATAAATTTCTGGGTGCAGAGGTTTTGACGACTGATCTAGACTAATTTTGGGGCGGAGAATCCGAATTTTTCTATGCCATCGAACCAAATTGGTGCGAAAGTGGTCAAAATGGCAAAAAATTGGCAAAAATGGCAAAATTTTATTAGTTTTTCGTATTTTTGTCATATTCTTGAGTTGAAAAATTTTTTAAGGGCAATTTTTGGTTAGAGAATCTGTTTTTGAAACAAAATGCTGCTTGAACCAAGAAAACTGACAAAAATGTCAAAAAATAACAGCAAAAATAGTAAAAAATTAAGTAAATGAAATTTTTGGCTATTTTGGTGCATAAACTAGCTCTAACCAATCACATCGAACTAAATAGTCAAGAAATTAGATATTAATAGCTCTGCAAGAATTTATTAAAACAAAGTATGCTCAAATGTCTAAATTTCTGGTATAAATCGATAAAAATGGTTGTAAAATACTTGAAAAAATAGCCAAAATATAAAAAATAGTACTAATTTTATGTTATTCTTAGGCTTGCTTGTTGTAAAATGCTTGAACTTCTTATAGAATCGATCTATTTGATTTCTTTAGAGAAGTGATGCACAAACCCTGGCCCGCGGGCCAAATGTGTCCCCCACGGGTCTTTTCAGTGGCCCCACGGGTCTTTTCAATTCAATGAAAAAGTTAGAATATAAAAGTGACCCAATTTATGACTTAGATGGAAAGTAAGTAGGCTAATACATTTAGTTATTTTCTTCGCTTGGCCCTCACATCAAAAAAGTTTGTGCACCACTGCTTTAGAGTAACTAAGTCATATTTATTGTGTTTCAAGTTTAGTACTGGTAGTAGCTACAAATTGAGGATCCCTGTATTCATTATGTGATTCAACAGATGATAGATCATGGTAAGTAATAATCGAATTGAATATTTGAAACATAAATATAAAGTCCAAGGTGTTGCAAATGAATTTTTATATGTATAAAATAGAACCAGTTTATTATAATTGCAATTGCAAGAAGTCTTAGTATATTTTATTTTTTCAGGATGTATGTCAACTTGTGCCAGAAAAGAAGCATAGCTCAAACCTTGGTAAGTGTATCTTGTGCCAGAAGAACAAAAGCCCAAGTGGAGAGAAATATTTGAGCAGCGGAGAACACGGAATAAAAAATTTGCTTCAGTTGGCTTCTGCGTACCCAACTAATGACAGAAGCAAGCGTTTGAAAGCTCTTACTGAGAGTCAGACTCCTTATATCCAGTATCACAGCACTTCGTGCTATGCAACATATAAAAAGTTCGTTGAACGTAGCCAGAAGTCTAAAAATGCTGAATCTGAACCCTCCGATTCCTCTTTAGGGGAAGCATTAACTCCTCCAGAAAAAAGTTCAAGCAAAAGGATTAAAACACAGCATATCAAGGATATGAAAGTGTGTGTATTTTGTGGTTCAGCTCGAGTCAAATTGAAAGGTGGAAACATTGACCATGATTTGTTTCGGATATGTACTCCAGGTCGTGCCCAAAAGTTATTGAGTTATGCTCACTTGTTCCAAGACGATGTTTTTACCAGAGTAGCGATGTTGAACAAATACAAAGATGTATTCGCTGCAGATGTATTCTACCATAATAATTGTATAAAGAAGCATTTTGCAGCCTATGATTGCAGAATAGAGACGATTTTGGAAAACAGACAGCAAGAAAATGAAGTTATGGATTCTACTAACATGGTTCAAGAAGCGTTTAATGATGTAGTCTCAAAAATAGACTTCACAAGCTGTGGATACAGTGTCACCTACTTGAGACAAGAGATCAATAAAAAGCTGAACCAGGATGAATCTATCAGTAACTATTTGGTTAAGAGCCTGCTTATAGACAAATTTAAGGACACCATTTATTTTACATATCCTAGCAACAAACGAAAATCCCAGGTGGTTTATTCTGTCCAGATTGAGAGTGCAAGAATTGTTGAAACTTTGCGGAAATCATCTGTCGAAAACGTTGCTAAGGACCTAAGGAAAGAGTTAAAAACTTACAGTTTTCGTTTACGCTCTAGCTATTGTGATCCAAACGATCTTGATCTAACCTTAAAACGCTTCCAAAATGAACGTCCTCCAATATGGATGGAATTTCTTCAGCATTTGTTTTCCACCCGGAATGTATCAGATAGCAACAATCAGTTGATGCTGAAGTGTGACACTATCTTCCAGATGTTGTTTTACATCCTTCATAATGGTTTGGAGCCCACCCCATTGCATGCCGGACAACGATTTTGACCTAGGTTGTTGGGAAGCATTGCCGCATGGAGCTTTAAGTTTTCTGCCTTGAAATCGGCCAAAAGCACCAGTTCCGGGGTCCCTTGAATCATGTTTTGCACTATAACTTTTTATCTAAACAAGATAGAGCAACAAAATAGGCACCAAATTAAAGTGTTTTTAATCCTCTTTCTAACTTATACAATTATGGTAGTCTTGGAACAAGAAATGGCACATTGGTACATACAAAGATTTCAGAAATATCACAAAATTCGTTTTCTCACACTCAAGGCAGACAAGGCACCTTATTCATGACACAAATTTGAGATTAACATTTTGTCACAAGTCTAATCGATCAAGAAGTGAAAGCATTACATTATGATTAATTTCATAATGACATTTACACAGTCAGTTGTTGAGAGTTTGTTTCTTGAAGCTGTCAAAGCGGCGTCGGTTGAACTCCACAGCTTGAAGGAGATAGTCCCTTTGCTTGGCATCTGTTGTTATGACATTTGCAAAGTCGCTCATCATCTTGACACCACGTTCAGCAATGTCATTCACCGCTTTCAGATTCTTAACATAGTCCAACGCTTTTCTGTAGTCCTCATTCTGTGGCCAAGACGTGACAGGTTCCAGAAGCCACTCGGATCCAATGTTCAGTGTGTCCAGCAGGAAATGTGATTCTGGGCCAATGAGATCAACCAGGGTGGTCTTAGCTGTGACTCTCTGGAATAGAGGCTTTCCTGTTCTGAAGCTGTCTGGCTTCTCAGTGGCATGTAACTGGGCAGTAATGTCGTGCTTCAATGTGTCACTCAATCTACTGCTGAACAGGGCAAATGGCACGACTTCCTGCGTCAGGTACCATTTGTGGTTTTCCATCTTTTTAGTACTGCATCAGCAAGCTCTGGGTCAGTTTTCTTGTACTTCAACATGTCCTGGATTAGACTTAGATCATTCACGGGAGCATCTGCAGCAGACATTGACATCGTCCATACAGGAGTGTAGAACAGCGCAAGGAAGGTGTTGAGTCTTTCCAGCTTTGATACAGTGTCTTCGTCGTACTCAAATTGATCTGCAAACATCAGCATTTTCATGGAGTACAGGTTTCTGGCCATCCATCTGGCCTGATGAATGGCGCCTGGTCGACTCCAGTGAATACCTCGAGGAGGCGTTCCTCCAAGAACAATGACTGTCAGTTCAGCCATTTCCCTGTAGTCGGCTCTTGGAAGCCTTTCTGCTGTTAGAATGTCTTGGAGTATTTCTTCACTGTTCTTCTTCTTTTCCTTCAGCCATTTGCTGTTGATAGCCAGCATCTTTGGGTTTTCCTTGGACAAGTCCGTCCAAACATCCTTCAGATGCTCAAACCAGGGATTATCTGGCCCCTTCACCTTCCCAAACAGCTTCTCCCAAACTGCTCCTACTAGGATTTCCAGGATGTGATGTCGACAGGCCAGATAAAACACCTTTTTGTTCAGCATTTTCTCTAGCAGTTTGGCAGCTCCTCTGTGAACTCCACTGTTACTGGATGTAGTGTCAAAAACAAGGGCAGTAACATTATCCGTAAGTTCCCATGTCTCCAGTAAATCCATTGAAGCCTCAGCCTGAGCTGTGCCAGAAGAATTGTCGATGACAGGTACTCCCAATAACTTTCCTTCAGTGTATGAAGGTGGACCAGACACTAGCACAGCTAAAGTCTCTGAGGTACTTCCAGGTTCACTGCCCAAGACATCTTTGAGCAACTTTCCATCCCAGTGTAAGGCAGCGTACTGTGGGGGGGTTTTCACAAAACTTGGACATGTGACTCTGGCTGATATTATACCTGGACAGCATTCTGTTGCGACGTGTTGTTGAGGTTGAGATGACGAAGTTATCCAGATCAGCCCCTCCAGCTTTCAAGGTGGCAGAAACCATGGCAGTAACTTGATTGTCTGATAAACCAAGACGATCAGCTGTATTGCAGATGACATCACATTCCATGACCTTCCTTGGAAACGTCAAAGTCACACTAGTCACAGTGTCTTGATGGTGAGAACATCCAGGACGAGGCTGATGGTAATCCATGTCCTCTGTGTTAGCGTCGTTGTCAGTTGAGTCACCCCAGGTAATGTCATCCACATGAACAACTGCCTCTTGTTCTGCTGCAGCTGTAAAATAGTACAACATGTTAAGACAGTAATTGTTAAGTACATGCTAAATATCGCAATGGAGTAAAACTTAAAACTTTTTGTGACGTTCAAAGTAATTAGTTTTACCTTGTTCTTGTCTATGCTGCAGTCTTTCATTCCTCGCTGCTTGCTGCAGGGATCTTGTCTCAAAAATCTTGTCATGACCAGACATATGACCTTTCCTCTCAGTCTTTTGGTCTTCGTAGAACCTGATATCCTCATCTTTCTTCTCTCTGGATAACAGTCTGTTGTTCTGTATTTCCTGGACTGCATCTGGAGCTCCTATATCGAACAGGCTGTCTAATTCCAGCACAAATGCTCCTCTTTTTCCTCCAGGGTTACTTGCTCTTCCTTTGCTTTTCACCAGAGCACGATGTTTCTCATGTAGTTTCATGAAGAGCTTCATTGCGTTGTACTTGGTCATTGTCTTGATCCTAGCCATCTGCCAGAATGGGATGATAGATTCAACTGTTTCATATGCAAGGTCTTGAACCATGGGCCTCCCTGCATTTTCCGGTAAATTCTGAAGATTAAGGAAATACTGGAACGCCTGTCTGTTGGTGGGAAGCTGGGAACCACTGATAAAAACTGAAGGGTATCCAACCAGGAAAGTTTCAGTGAGAGATCTGGTAGATGGCCCAGTTGACACCTGCCTGTGGACAGTACGTGGAGGTTCTGAGATATCAACTGTGCGCCCACGGAGCTCCCTCAGCTCCTTGCTTAATGCCATTGTGAAGTTGTAACTTGTAGATGGTTTTCTAGATTCTGATTGAGTTTCTGTTGTTTCCTGAAAAATGATAGATAATTATTATTATTATTATTATTATTATTAATTATTATTTATTTATTATTATTATTATTATTATTATTATTATTATTATTATTATTTATTAATTTTATGCTCTTTCATTTGATACCTAATTTGTTGCTCTATCTTGTTTAGATCAAAAGTTAAAGTGCAAAACATAATTCAAGGGACCCCGGAATTGGCGCTTTGGCCGATTTCAAGGCAGAAAATTTAAAGCTCCATGCGGCAATGCTTCCCAACATCCTAGGTCAAAATAGTTGTGATTTTCGGCTTTTTCAGGTCAAAAAGCATGGGAAAATGTACAGAAACCTATGAAAATAAGAAAAAGTTGATTTTTGAACAGGCCTACTGTCACAGTCTAAAGATCTTATTGAAATTGCAAACAAACGGAGCATTTGTGTAAGATATCAAGAAGTTCGCAAAATAAATTTTGCACTAGCAAAACGTACAATATCTTTATGTGGTTCACATAGAGTTCCAGTTCCTCCAGTATTTGATCAAAACCATCCAATTCAAGCAGCAATGGATAATTTTGACACCTTGGAAAATACCTTGTCTGGATAAAGAGTCTTATACATATCACATTACTTGCCTGGATAGAGGAGATGTTGCTTACAAGAATTTCAAAACCGAACGGCTTGAGAAAAAAACAGGAACTTTGTTTGCAGCAATTAAGAGGCAAAAACCCGCAACAGCGAGGAACACTTCTAGAAAACGAAAGGAATATGAATATGGCAAGACATGAACGAGGTACAATAAGTCAAGATTTCCAAGTCTCTGAATACAAGGCAAACGCTCATTTACTAGAGACTGTTAATCTCGACCATTTCCAGTGGTTTGTGATGCGATACAAGCATAGAACAACCACAATACAGGGCTCTTCAACTAACTCAAATACTGATAATGATGACTTTGTTCCAAGCTTTGTTGCTGTCAAAAGCCCTTTTGTAGGAGATACGTAGCTTGAAGCTTACAATTATTGCGTTCACTCCCATACTGCCATACAAAGCAACTGAATTTGATACCTTTTTACAACAATGATTAACTTTCAAGACGTGCTTAAGCAGCAGAATAAGCCATACGGTGCACTGTGGTATGATGAAGGAGTTTATGCTATTGCGAAGGAAATTCAGCTCCTCAAGAAAGATCTGTTCAGTAATTTGTTTATCGGATTGGATGGATTCCATTTTGAGAAGATTGTACTTGCTTGTATTGGATCTTATCTTCATATATCGTGAATTGAATCTGTTTTGGTTGAAAGCGAATGTTTCGGTCCAGACACAGTAAAATCCGTTATGAATGGCAATCATTATGTGAGAGCCAAGCAAGGATTATCTTTCTTGCACGAAGCAATAACAAGCATTATGTTCGATGGGTTTTTGAGTGTCGATGAACACCGTAACTTATATCAAGATGCTGCAACTAAAATTTCAATTATGGTTGCAGAACAAGAGCAATGGGACGACTTTAAGTCTTCGATATATACTCTGTCTCAATCCTTTCAACAATATATAAAGCAGAGGTCTGATAGTAATGAAAACTTTCATTACTGGTATCATTTTACCAATAGATTGTATCCAATCATCAGAGATTTAACCTATTCAATGCGGGCAGGTGATTGGTCACTATTTCTTTCTTCCATACAGAGATCAATCCCACTTTTCTTCGCCTACAATAGAACCAACTACGCCAGATGGGCACCAATCTTCTTTGAGGATTGTTTAAACCTTCAGGTACATTTTCCTGATCTTCACAAATCATTCCTTGGTGGTGGTTTTGTAGTGAGGAGAACGACACGACAATGTAGTGGAGTTCCAATGGACCAGGCACTTGAGCAACATTATAATAAGCCTGCAAAAGTGTCCGGAGGATTAATTGGCTTTACTCGGAGAAAGGAAGCAGTGGCACTGTAGAATATTATTAAACAGGAGAAGGACTTATATTCTTCACAAATGAGAGGTTCCGGCCAGTTTGAAAATCGTGACGAGTATGATATTCATCATGAATACTCCAAGAGCCATGCCTTATAGAGCTCCAGTAATGTCCAAGCTATTCAACAGTACATTTACAAAGTTGGAAACACATTGAGCAAAACATTAGATGGCAAACCTTTCAGAAACATTGCTACCGGTGAAGAGGATAAAGAGTCTTATACATATCACATTACTTGCCTGGATAGAGGAGATGTTGCTTACAAGAATTTCAAAATCGAACGGCTTGAGAAAAAAACAGGAACTTTGTTTGCAGCAATTAAGAGGCAAAAACCCGCAACAGCGAGGAACACTTCCAGAAAACGAAAGGAATATGACATAAAAAAAGAAACCATTGCAGCACTGAACTACATTGCATTTGCTCAGCTCAGGGAATTTCCATTGAATCAATTACTTTTCCATGAAATTACACCTCTTCCATTTTTTCTTGTAGACAGTGATGGTTTTTTGAAGAAATCTAAGAAATCGGAATTGAGATCGGAACTTGAAAAGAAACTGGGTGAAGACCTCCCATTGTTGTTAGAAGGGAATGATGCAATGATCATAGTTTTTATGGCTCAAGTAAGGAAATTCCCGGTGAAAAAAGCAATGTTCAAAACATTTGGTGAATTTCCACAATCACTTTTAAATATGTTTTTGAGCATGGGATCCAAGTCAACCACAATTCATATCTTATTTGAAAATTACAAGGCTTCAAGCATCAAGACTGGAGAACTGATGAGACGATCAATTGCGCATTCGAAAATACAAATTTCCATAACATCACCTGAGCAGAGGCTTCCAATTGACTTCAACAAGTATTGGAGTTCCACAGATAACAAGGCAAACTTCCAAAAAAATTTTTGTCGGCTTTTTCATGGAAAACTACCATGGAGATAAAGTAATTGTACTGGGAGGTAGTACTCTTGAAAAACCAGAAGTTTGTGTCAAATTCCAAAATGGGAAGTTCTGCGAAATTCCTGAGCTTTGTTCTTCACAAGAAGAAGCAGATGACAAAGTGATGTTACATGTAAACTATGTGGTGGATAAAGCAATGCCTGGTGGTGGAGCTACAGTTTCAGTAGCTACCAGTGATACTGATATCTTTGTGTGCCTCATCTACCATTTAACAAAATGGATTGAGCATGGCCTGAAGGAATTATGGTTTGTTAAAGGCTCTGGAACAAGTCGCAAAATCATTCCTCTGCATGGCTTACATCAAAAGCTTGAAAACGATTTGATCCAAGTTTTACCTGCCTTGCATGCTTTAACTGGCTGTGACAGTGTCAGTAAAGTAGGCACAAAATCTAGTGCACTGAAGCAGTCAAACTACTTTGATGAAATTAAGGACTTTGGCAAGGAACCACTCACAGAGGAAATAATCGATGGTGCCGAAAACTTTCTGGTTCATTGCATCAAACCCAAGTCAAAATCCATATCATTTGATCAACTAAGATCTGAGCAATACTACAAAACCGGGGACAAAATCGATTTTACTCAGCTTCCTTGCTTTTCAAAAAGTATTAGACTGCATATTAAACGGGCATATCTTCAGTGCAAACTTTGGCTTGACTCTCCATATGGTTCCATATCTGAAAATTTAAATCCACTTGACCATGGTTACGTAAAGTCTGATGAGGGACTTTTGGAACCTCAACTAACCGATTACCCAGATAAACCTCAGGATTTGATTGAACCTTGCAGCTGCAAAACCTGTACCAAGCGGTCAAAACGCCCTTGCACTGCGTCATCCATACCATGCTGCTCATACCATGCTGTCGAAAGATGATACCACAAAAGCCATAGTGCTTTTATTTGTAAAAATGTTTCAATAAAAGTTTCAAAAAAAAAAAAAAAAGAACAGAAAAAAAAACAATGGGACCTCATCATTAAATGAGGTCGTTCCCACTAAGTTAGCTATAACTTAGCCCATTGCCGTGGTGCTGCACTGGGAAGATGCACCTAAGTGACGGTAACACTTTCTCAATCACATAAGCGGCCTTGACAGTTTTTGTCATTTTTTCCAAACTCTTTGCCACTTTTGCAAGATTTTCAGTCAACTTCATCATCAGAAATAATACATGATCTTATCTCACAGTCTTTTACAACATGCAAACCTAAGAGTTTTATAAAATTAGCACTATTTTTTATATTTTGTCTATTTTTTCAAATATTCTACAACCATTTTTAATCATTGTAACCCAAAATTTAGACATTTGTACATGTTTTTGCTTTAGAAAATTTTAATAGAGCTATTAATATCTAATTTCTTGACTATTTAGTTCGATAAGATTGGTTAGAGCTAGTTTATGCACCAAAATAGCCAAAAATTTAATTTTTGCGATTTTTTGACAATATTTACTGAAATGTTTACTATTTTTGCTGTTATTTCTTTACATTTTTGTCAGTTTTCTTTGGTTCAGGCAGCAGTATGTTACAAACACAGATTCTCAAACAAACAATTGCCCTTAAAAAAAATTTTAACTCAAGAATATGACAAAAATACGAAAAACTGATAAAATTTTGCCATTTTTGCCAATTTTTTGCCATTTTGACCACTTTCGCACCAATTTGGTGCGATGGCATAGAAAAATTCGGATTCTCCGCCCAAAAATTAGTCTAGATCAGTCGTCAAAACCTCTGCACCCAGAAATTTATACGAACTCTAGGCCAGAACCTGTCCTACTTTGCATCTTTGATGATTTCGTCCCGTGTACGTTTTAAATGTTTTTATAGAGCTTCTTTAGGCTTAGTTCCACTCATTATGTCTTCTGCCATGTTAAAACCTGTTTGTAACGCCTTCTGCCCTAGGTACCTGGCACCTCTCTTCAACAGTGGGACAGCGGTACGTAGTATGGATGAAAAAATGGATCCAAGTCCACTCCCACGCTGGTATCTCACTCTTCGATAGACTGTGAATGGCCTTCAGGTCATTATAAACGGCGAAAGTGTAGTTTCGCTGTTAAGTTCACATAACCGAATGGGAAATTTTTTCTCTCAATCGTTCTTATATATATATCGAGATGTTGGTTAATAGATTAGTCGCAACATTCACATAATGGGGCTTGTCATATGTAATGCTCAAACTTTTCCATCTATGGTTGGAGATGTGTGGAGTGCGCAGCAGGCGCGCCTCGGTGTCCCCAACAAATTGGTGTTCTACGATATTGCTGTAAATATAGCACATGTCTGGGGGTGGAGAGCTTTCACCCAATTTTTCCATCAATTGATACATTAAGCTGGACAAGTCATGCTGTGCCTCGTGAAAGGTATCTCTTTGGAGAGCTGCGCTATATCGGCCCTCAGCCACAATTGTGAACAACTCTTCATCTTTAATATTTCTACTAAGCGTTGACTTTAACTTCAATGTGCATGCAGGGGTGTCTATGTTTACGACTTCAAAAAGTAAATCGTTTGTCAGGTACGACTTTTCAAGACTCTTGTTTAACCCCGTCACAATGTCCATGGCTCTATCATAATGCCCGATTCCTAGCGATACATTTGTGCTTTAGTACTGTTCCTCACCGAACAGGACTGAACGCATAGTATTGTCTAAGGTTCTGCCTAATTTTTCGCACTCATCGATTCTTCTAAGGATCAGAAATATGATTTGCTCATTTTCAAGAGTTAAAAATTTGGAGACTAACTGGAGTTCACATAAACCCACTTCATACGAATCACGCTCCAATTCAGTGGGTCCGTGGAGTTCTGTCACAAAGTTGGCGAGGGTGTTGTTAGGATGTACAGACAGAGAAGAGGAGACGGGAGTGTGACATAGAAGTGGCTAGGCGCCATGTTGCATACTAATTAAGCTTCATTATTGCAGCAGCTTTTATATAGGTGTTGAAGCTTTCTGGGTAACCCAGCCATTTCACCAGGTACATTTTTCTCTTTCCTGAACCTTTGCTGCCTAAAATTTTTTCAATTTTAAACACTTTTTCCTAAATTAAATGTCACTTTCTGCAACTCCTCGCGGTAAAAGCCTCCAGCGATCTCTTCCCCATTCAAATCTTCAACGTAATACATCATTATCTCACCTTTAGGTCTCATAGCACGAACTTTAAAAATCTCACGTGTCCATCCTTGCTCAAATCCCTTCGCGAATTTATTTCCCGAACGTGATAGCCTTACATAATCATTGATTTTGAAATGTGTAGAGTGTGGTGGCGGTGCTCCATCTCTTCTCACCTCTGGCAGCGCACCTCTTTCTAAAACTTCGTTAGGTGTTGTGCCAATCGTACGGTGGTGTGAACGGTTGTATGATGATGCCAATGACCCGAGAACGTTTATATATCTGTATGTGTTTTTATGTGTAAAATAGCGATGCATGCGTTCCTTTATGGTACGTTGAACTCTTTCAGCTAAAGAGGCCTTATGTATAGAACTGCTAGTGTAGTAACTGATATTAAACTCTGTCAGCATGTTCTGAAAAGCGCGACCTATAAATTCTTTCCCCATATCCGTACAAAAATAGCCAGGAACCCTTTCTTCTTTTAACATCAACGTTTTGGTCGCTTTAGCAACTGTTTCAGGCGATTTATTTTTCAGGGAATTAGCCACAGATATCTAGAGAATACATCTATTATGAATAGGATGTAGCGGTATCCGTCATTATACACTGAATATCTTTGCATGTCTGTTAAATCCGCTTGCCAAATAGAGTCAATCGAATCCGCGGTTCTTGGCCGTTTTAAACCTTTTTCTCACCGGTTTATGAAGTGTATAAGCATCCTGTTCCCGCAAAAACCGCTCAACATCTTTTTTCCTACTCCGTAAACACCTCTGTACAGTCTATTAACGCCACCATAGGAGGCGGGGTTAGAAATGTCATAATAGTTTACTTAATATGTTAGCCATTTGCGTATTTTAGAGACACGTGGATAAGGTTGGCCGTTTGTTCTCTTCTTTCTCTTCTTCAGAGACGCTGCTGCTGGGGCGATGGCGTACTCAGTTGTGACACATGCGAGACTTGATCCAGGTCTTTTAACCTATTCAGATTACCTATCAATGTTTTGGGGACATTTATTTGTTGTAGTCTTGCTTTAATATGCTTCCATCCTGTTGGTGAGGGTCTGTCCCACTTTCTCACCAGATCATGAACAATATCAACGATATTGGATCCTTGTACCCTTGTTCCTTCAACAATGACCTCGCCTGTATCGGCCCACTGTATGATGGGGTCCTCACTCAATAGATTATAAAGACTTAAGCCTTTATTCCTCAATGTATGTGGGAGACTGTTTTTTAACATGTTCGATGTGTTGTGTTCCGTTGTTCTTTGGTTGGTCATCTCTAACGTCGGGCCAGGTCCTGTGTCGCCATGCTCAGCTACTCGCGCTGTGCCTAATAACCACGGGGAGCTCTGTCGGATTCTTATAATCTTCGTACTCATGAAGAAATTTCTGCAAAGCCTCTTGGTACAAGATCCTTTTCTCATCAGGTGACTTTTCACTGTTTAATAGGGCTAGCAACTCGCTTTCCATTCTTTTAAGCCTACTTTTACGGGGTTCTAGAGCCGTGTCTGGAATCTTTGAACTTTGCAATGAAGCATACACCTCGTGCGGAATCACAACCACCTTCTTCATTATATTAATCTAGTCAGTAAAGGACCCAAAACTGAAAATAAGATGGGTAGGAATGATCCTCCTCTTTGTACAATAATTCGCTTTTTCTTACCCACAGTTTGACTTTTATGAGCGAGCGCTCGTATTATGTTCTTGTAACGACGTAAGCGAGCCTTCTGAGAGGGTTTCATTGGCACATTACATTTTATAACATTAAGACAGATTTCACAGATGCATTTTAAAAAGTCGAGTCGATATTTTTAACAAACATCTGTTGCAGTGCCCGGGGCAATCGTTGATAGATTTTTATTAATTCACGATATTTCTTCAGCCTATTTGTCATTCTGGAATATACACCGTTTCAGGTTCGCTTGGGAATATATTCGTTCTTAGAAGCACCCTAAACGTGTTTCGCGGGTGAAGGTCACAAAGCAAATATCCATAACGCTGGCTTGTGGCTTCTTTATAAACCTCCAAAAACTCCTTACGTGATTCGGGAACATTTGATTGGCTAATACCCCAATTTGTGACACATCTCTACGTTGTGCGAATAAGACTAGATATTGTGTATTTAGCGACACATCGCGCATGTATCTATTTTTGAAAAATAGATTCTGGTTGATGAAGAATACGCTTATGTTAAGATGGTGGGAGAACACTGTAAATGTCTCGGCAAACGTTTTATCCATTTCCAACATGAGATCGTCAATTACAATAACTGTATGCTCATTACCTTTTAACGAATTAACGTCATAGACACCCTTGTGGAACAAAATTTCATCTTGGTACTCGTTGAACACTGACTGATACGTCGAATAGCACCATATTACTTTATGCACAAATTTTGAGAACATCTCCCCTTATCTTTAATGATTTTAAGCATAAATACAGTTTTTCCACATCCTGTAGGGCCAGATATAATACATGTGGAGGGGCTTGTGAACCTGAATTTTTCTACAGATTCCATCTCTAACACGTCACACCCTAAGTGGGTCATTTACAAAATATTACAAATTTTGAGTGCTGTTCCTTATATTTTGTTTTCTTCTTCCACAGAACCGTGAATGACGACGATGTACAGCACCCCATCATCGATATCACAGACGAACCCGATGACCGTGCAGCTACAGAACCCTTCCCCGCTGACGAACCCTCACCAGCGACACCTGTAGCATGCGACAGTTCAAAGCGGAAGCATGATGAAGAACCCTCCACGTCAGGTATAAAGCGTGCCAGGATTGCTCCGGTTGTTAGACCCCAGTAATAGATCCCCAACCCTCAACGTCTTACGACACAACCCCCACAATAGTACCTTCCTCAAATATGCCCCATTGTTCAGTTCCGGGTACTTCCTCCACAGCTTCTCATACTGTGGAGGATGGTATAACATTCGAGTTGGTGCGCACCGCTACCCCACCCCTGCCCTGACTAGAAATCGGTACGTGGTCAGGGTTGACCCTGGATCCCTGTATACCAACGGACTGCGGCGCGTAGTTGAACGTATTGTGGAGTTTGCCCTTCAGAACCGCGACGAACGTGAAGTCCGGACGAGGTTATCCTTCAGGTTCGGGTCAGATGAGGGGGACGATTTTTGGGTGGTAATACCGTTCAGACGTTTGGCGGCTGTAGATATAGAATATATCTTGGGGCGTATAATGCAAGCCTCTCAAAGTGGTACATCCTTCAATATGGACAACTTCATGGTAGATATTGACAGAGTATTCCGGGTTGCGGGTCATAGTGCCACACCTTATACTCTTAATTTCAATTCTCCGGTTATTTACAGAAAGCATTTAAACGTCGATCGTGGTTGTGGTTTTATAGCAATAATTTTAGCTCATATGTTCACTGTGCTAAATACTTGGACGCAAAAAATTTGGCTGCCCACGGTTGTGCAGCGTGCCCGTAAACTGGCTTCAGATTGTAAGCTTGAGTTTGAGTGTAATATGGGTCCTGAAGAACTGAGAAGGGCCGAGCAGGAAATGAATGCACGTATAGTCGTATTTGGAATGGATGATCGTCGTAGGACTGTGTATGTTTTTAAAAGCAGCGTGAGAGATCGTACAAGACCTCTACTTATTTTAGGATTGTCAGGAACATCGTATCTCCCCATCCGTAACATAAGGGCTCTCTACGCCAGTTATGATAAAAGTCGAAAATATGGAAGGCATCATGATTTGTGTAAGGGTTGTCTCGAGTTTGCTGATGATATGGTGAAACATTGTAAGGATTGCTACATGGTATGTGAGCAGTGTAAAAGCCCCAAATGTGAAAGTCGTGTAGTTGAAACCGAGAAGAGGGAATGTAATGTGTGTAGACATACAGTTTTCAATAATAATTGCTTTGAACTCCATAAATCAAATGGCACTGGCAGAAAAAGGAGTATTTGTAAATGCGGTATGTTTCACATGATGGATAATTGGGAGAATTTCAAACATAAATGCGATGAAATTCACTGTTCTACATGTCATGAAAAATATAAGGCGGGTGGAGTGAAGCATGTATGTTATATGAAAGATGCTAAACCTAAAAATAGCCCTTGTTTAACCGTGTACTACGATATAGAAACTTACACGAACGCTAAAACCAAAGAGGTCATTCCACATTTACTCGTAAGTCAGACTGTCTTTGATGAGTGCATGGAGTTCGAGTGTGATGAGTGCCACAAATGTGAAAAACGGACAAACGTTTTTAAAACGAATGCACACGACAGCCTTGTGAAACTCTGTATCATATATTGTCAAATTAGCGGAGAAGTTAAAAAAATGACTGTATATATTCTTGCCCATAACAGGGCGAAATTTGACACACAGTTCCTTTATAAGGAGCTGCTTGAACACGAGTCGTCTGCGATATTTACAGGTGATCCCTTGAAAAGAGTCAACAAACTAATACAGATGCAGATAAGAGGTAATGTACAGTTTAAAGACACCCTGCTGTTCACACCTTGTAAATTAGCAAAGCTGCCCAAGGTCATGGGCGTGGCCGCTGAAGTTTCAAAAGGGTATTTCCCTTACACATTCCTCACTAACGAAACTTTGAATTACGTAGGACTACCTCCACCCAAACAGTACTTTAACTAAACCAACATGAGTGATAGTGAGCGTGAAGATTTTGACCGCTACTACAACAGTTTTAATGAAGCTAATCCATACAATATAGCCGTTGAATGTGAACGTTATTGCGTGAATGACGTACATGTACATGTACATAACCATTTCAAATGCGATCCGCTGCAAGTCGCGACCACGATCGCCTCATTATGTTTTACAGTGCTCAAGAATAACTTCATGCCTAAAGACACCTTAGCAATCATTCACAGAAACAACCCCCGCAGTTATGGGCAGAAGGCTATTTACTGGCTCATAAACCTACAGCAACAGACCGGGGTATATATAAAACATGCCCGTAACACGGGTGAAGTATCCGTTAAGGTCAATGGTCGTGTTTTTTGGGTTGACGGACAAAGTGAGGATCCAGCCACTGGTGAGAAGACTGTGTATTCCTTTAACTTTAACAGCTGCTGGCGGCAGGGATGCCCGCGCGCTGAATGTGCTGTCACAGGGGACCTTTATGGAAGATCCCCTGCCGACAGCCTCGCATGGACTCGTAACCGTGATCAACTTATACACTCCCAGTTCACTACTCACAGAATCGTGTGGGAGCATGCGTATGATTCACGGATGGAAACAGATGCCCAGTACCGTGAAGAAATAAGGGCCATCAAACGTTCAATGGTTTTGGACCCGCTCAAATGCGGTGACAGCTTGTTTCGAGGGCGCACAAACCCATTCAAGCTATACTTTCCGCCTACGGATGGCGTGAAACTCCACTACTACGACTTCTGCTCTTTGTGCCCCTACGTGATGAAGAACAATCCGTACCCCGTAGGTGCGCCTGAAAAAATGGTGGGGCCCACCATACCAACCATCGAGGAGTTTTCATCTAATTTGAATGAGCGCTACTGTGGACTCTCTTTCGTAGACGTGCTCCCCCCTCGCGATTTATGGATTCCGATCTTACCCGTCGTTATAGATCACAAGCTCATGTTTCCCTTGTGCGTGAAGTGTGCAGAGGAGAACAACGGTGATTGTGACCATACAACCCACCAGCCTAAGATCAGAGGTGTATATACAAGCCCTGAGCTGGCCCTAGCCGTTCGCCATGGGTATAGAATATTGAAGATACATGAGGTGTGGAGGTTTCAGAAGCTACCAAACCTTTTCACACCATATATAAACGGCTTTTTGAAGGATAAAGTAGAAGCATCAGGATATCCGCGAGGTGTTGATACCGAAGATGAAAAAAACGGCTTATATTCAGCGTTACCGTGCCCATGAAAGTATACAGCTTGACCGTTCCCAAATTGTTAAGAATCCTAGCAAGCGCTCTAGTGCAAAGTTGTGCCTAAACAGTCTTTGTGGGAAATTTGCACAAAATACCGGCAAAGGGAACGTCCATTTGGCACAAAGTTATAGTGAAGTCTGGGATTATGCCAATGCTCACAATAAAGAGGTTATGGAGATCGTGAATGTAGATAATACTTATATAATAAAGTACAACATCACCGAACTGGCCCCAGATACCTCGCGGGTTAAAAACATACTTGTAGCCAGCTTCATAACCGCCTATGCCGGCATCAAATTTCGGGGTCTACTGCACTCTCTTGGACGGAGGTTGTTGTACGCTGACACCGATAGCGTGATATTCACAGCGAGGGAGAATACATGCCTGCTATTGGGGAATTCCTCGGAGAGTTAACTGACGAGATCAAGGATGAGTATGGTGATGTTGCATACGCAGACTCGTTTGTATCAACAGAGCCAAAAACTTATGGGGCACGGGTGAGGGTAGGGGATGATATGAAGTATATCATGAAGGCTAAGGGTATCACGCTTAACCATGCGAACTGTCGAGCCGTTAACTTTGACTCGTTGAAGGATCTAGTGTGCTTGGAAGCTGAGGGAGACTACCTTCGTGCCCCTAAGTTCCTTCACACACCCCAGTTTCTGCGCCCGAAAATTTTGCGTCCCCACAGTCAGTTGGGGTGGGTATGCCGTAACACCTATAGGAAGCGTTAACAGGTGCCTGGTACCTATGATACCGTACCCTTTGGTTACCTTAATCCTGATTGTATTTATATATACAGTGCCCGCGAAAGTATCCGATCACTCAAGAAAATACAATATTTTCCCTTGATATTCAGAGACACGTAATTCACTTTCTATTTGTTCTAGCGACATCTGGTAACTTTGAGGTTGCTCGCTGATATGAGAGCTATCCAATGCATTCTCAAATAGTGTTCTGGTAGCCTTCGTTGCGGGTGGCTGTGTCTCAAATTGTGTCAGATTTCACTGTTTGTGTAAATTTCTTGATTTTTTTTTTTTTTTTACAGAAAGTGGTGTAAATAAAATTATATATAATGTGTGCTAAAAAACACTTAAGAGTGATTGTCGAGGTGCTATTGTTGCTTTGCATGCATGTGGGAAATCACAGAGACAGATAGCTAAGGAATTAAACATATCCAAAGTACCGTTAATTATGGGTTTCACGGCTAAGAACAATGGTGGCCTAACCACGCCAGTCCCTAAAACGATCTGGCAGACCGAGAAAAAACAATTCGCGAACAGACAAACTTATGAAACGTTTAGTATTGAAAAACCCAACAATAACTGCGAAAGAAATAAAATTTTAATATGAATAATTTGTATCTGGTGTTTCTGAACGAACTATCCAGGAGCGGCTCCAAAAAGAACTCGGATTACCATCTCGCCATGTGCTAAGAAACCGTTCATTAATGAAAAAATGCGTAAAAAACGTGTCGGATTTTGTAAAAAATACATTCATTGGACTGTTGATGACTGGAAGAAGGTTTTATTTAGCGATGAGTCGACATTTTTTGACATTCAGAAGTTGTCCAAAAAAGGTTCGCCGGCCTATTGGCTCAAATAGGATGGACCCTAAATACACCCTAAAGACAATGAACACCCTCCAAGTGTGATGGTTTGGGGTTGTTTCGGTTACTATGGGCGTGGAAACTTATATTTTCTTCCGAAGAACACAACTATGAATGGTGCACGGTATTTAGCAATGCTACAGGATAAAACTTCCAATGGCAATGGCAATCCAAAGGACAAAAACATACATGCATGATGGTGCACCATGTCACAGGGCCAAAATAGTGACAAAATGGATTACTGACAATAAATTTGATATTTTGGATTGGCCTGGTAATAGTCCAGATCTCAATCCGATAGAAAATCTGTGGCTAATAATAAAAAATAAGGTTGAATGCCACGACACTGGCTCAGTCGAAAAATTACAAGAGGCCATCAAAAAGGTATGGTGCAAGGAAATATCAGTGGAAGTTTGTCAAAACTTGATTAATCAATGCCAAAACGTCTAGAACAAGTCATCCAAACCAAGGACAGATGACAAAATACTAATATAAGGTTAGTATACATTAAACATTGTTTTTTATGTAAAAAATACAAATTTCAAGGGTGATCGGATACTTTTCGCGGGCACTGTATGTGTATTGATATGTTTATTTATCATATATTTGCTTCAATTAAGGTTTCATTTTCTCCTTTGCGTGCGGCATGCGTGTGTGTGTACAGTGAAAAGCTAGGCTCCGCCCACTATAAGATCGGTCACGTGACTCCTGCCATTACCTGAGCATATCTCTATCCCTGCGTGCTCAGTTGACCTCTGCATACCCTTGAGCTCAGGCGTGTATTCTCCCGCGTAGACAAAAAATAGTAATGGCTACCTTTAGTATTGCGTGTTCAACGTTTATGAAGTGGTATTCGGTAAAGTGCCAAGATGTGGTGGATAATGAAAAACTCCCTATTCCTCCTCCTTTAATACTTTTAAGGCTACAATGAACCGTGAAGGACCAAGATGTTCAGATACTCTACGGGTATTCTGGCGAGGCCATTGTAGGATTTCGTAGTACAAACGATGTATTGAAGTATGTTGTAGACCTAACCTTTATAAAACCTCACACATACCGCGAAGTAGAGGAAGCAACACTTTCAGAAGATAAGCAACGGTTATGGATAGTGAGTCTTGTTGATGAGTGGTTGGCGAGCGATATTACATCATGTTACATCATACCGAGTACTCGTACCCTACGGTTGAGAATGTAAATCTTGTCATCATGAAGAATCTTAAGTTTTTACCACTATATTAATATATATCATGACGAGGTTTGTAGTGAGGTTGTGGCTAATGGGCTGTGTGAGTTTTTAACAGACTTTAGAGACGTGTATCGCATTTTAAACAAAAAGGATAAATATGGGCATATGTTTCTCTCAAATAGTGCACCGGATTGTGAAGATGTTTAGTTTGTGAAAATGAACGTCTGGTGAGTGATAAAACATTAAAGCCGGTATTGCTTCATCTAGTGGAAAATTCTTTTTGTCCAAGGGCACAAGTGTTCCAACGAGCCTGTACACACTTCAGCAGTTTATGGCGTGACTCGCTCCCCACAGCGAGCCGCCCACCAGTGTACCTCACCCCTCCGAAACACACGAGTTCGAAGAAACCCGTACACGTTTCATCAGCGTGACTCACTCCGCCCGTCGAGCCGATCCGTCCACCTGTGGCTCATAGTTATCTCAGAGCTTGAACCGACTGGACGTGCGAATACGATGGAACTTCCTTTGAGAAGCATTCTCAACGCCTCGTACGATGTCTCCGTGACGAAGTCATTGCGCGTGTTCAGGCGTGAAACCGGCACCATTAACTATGTACTTGAAACGATTTGCAGGCAAGCAAACTCTGGTAAACATAATGTTATTTATTTAAGTGTTGAGGAGATGAATAGCGTCTTCGTGATAGTTGAGAAGTGGGGAGAGGACCGTTATAAAACACCTGCAGGTGTAGGTACAAGAAGAGAGCAGATTAGTGACGCCCCCTCATATGCCTTTGTTTGCACGTTGTGTATAAATAACGCTCAGCCATGCATTGATATAAGACTGATGTGAAAGAATGCATCTGATAATACCGTTCTTGTCCCTACGAGAAACCGTTTCATCCTCGACAGAATGTTTGAAATCGTCGGATTCCGCAAGCTGAAGCCTATATTAGACGCTCGTGTTACGGATATGATTTATTTTGACACGGTTCTTGAATACGCATACACCGCTCTGCTCGACGGATTTATCGAATGTAGGAATGAACATTGTGAGAATGGTCTCGAGATGGATGCATATTTAAAAGGTTTAGCTTCTTCGAAATATCCCGAACTTTGGTACTAAGCACTTGAGCGGTACAGCGCAGAGCTCGCCTACACTGTTCACCTCTATATAATGAATAGCTGTCGTTACGACTTGGAAGATTATTTCAATTGCCGCAATGCAGAGTGAAGAAGAGTTCACGATTGAAAAGCTCGGGACGGTAAGAAAAAATCCTCGATTGGAAAGGAGTGTTTATAAACTTGTATTTAATAATGATGTTGTGGTTAACGATGACCTCTTTGTGCGTGCTTTTGACTGTATTCTAGCCGTGTTTAAAGATAACTTGCCAGCCGAATGTAAAATGGGCACAAAAATAGTATTGAACGATATGAAAGCCATTTATGTCGAGTATAGGCATCCGTATAACTTGAACGGTGAAGTATTGCTTGGACGGTTTTACCGTGTAGTGCAAAGTAATAACGATGTGAATGTAGGCTCGATTACGTGTGAGTTTAGCGTTTTGCGCCGTGGAACATAAAGTATTTTGATGTATATTTAATTATTTAATTGTGTATATATATAATTCTGTACTAATATGCAACTGATTATACGTTTCGTATATTATTATTTTCAATATATTTAAATATTTAATATAACTGTATATATATGTATTTTTTTCCTGTACTAAGGGTTATGCCAATTGGCGGTTTAAGTCAGCTGACGGAGACAAACGCACACAAATGCACGTACACCTTCGACTAGGATTATGCCAATTCAATAATTCGTCTAAATAAACTGAGTGATGTGGTGGTGTTTTATTTAATTCTTTTGGTTGTATATATAAACGTTATTATTATTATTTAATTATACCAAATGGCTGGTTAGGCCTTCTAAGTCAACTGGCGGGTCTAGCCAGCTGACGGATTATGCCAATCCAATAATTCGTCTAAATAAACAGAGTGATGTGGTGTTGTTTTATTTAATTCCTTTGGTTGTGTATATATAAAAACGTTATTACTATTATTTAATTATGCCAAATGGCTGGTTAGGCCTTCTAAGTCAACTGGCGGGTTAAACCAGCTGACGGATTATGCCAACTGGCGGAGAGCCTGAATATATGCTTTAATTAAATAAATAGCGCAATCTGGCAACTCAGCCAGATAAGCCAACTGGCTGATTAAGCCAGAATATATACGTTAATTAAATAAATAGCGCAATCTGACAGCTCAGCAAAATAGAAGTCAACATCTTCTTTCTTCGAATAATCAATTTTAAAATTAGAAAGAGCCGTTTTGAGCAGAAAACTGAGATTTGTTTATAAAAAAACCTCTGAACAGTTAGCTAGAACAACATGAAAAAAGTGTTAGCAGCTGACGAGGAAGCTTCTAACAGTGGCTGTATCCTCCAGCGCGGGACACGTCAACGCGAAGAAGAGGCGACGTCAAACCAAAACATCAACGCGCTGGTAGCCAAATTCCTCAAATCTTCGTGCAGCGGGATGTCTACTGGCAGTTGACGGCCTGTTGTGTGGCATGGTCAGAATACCGATCGGCTCCCGGGGCCGGACCTATTCTCAGCGTGCTATTTTTTCATTTAAGGGGAGCAATTGCGTGCTCCCCGGACTACTCTTACTCTCCGGCGACATTAAGACTAATCCAGGCCCCACTACAACTTACACATGTCACCATACACAAAGACAGAGACACAATAGGACCATGAGACACATACGGAAGTATAATATTAACATATTACAGTACAACGTATATGGCCTCACAAACAAAATCATGCAGCTTAGGGAATTCGTACACAGACAAAACATTCACATAGCACTTATACAAGAAACAAAACTAAAACACACACACAAAACACCTACCGTCTATGATTCACGGCGACCCTTCAAGATCGTACTGGGGGTAACGGGGGTGGACTCATCACTTACATACGCCAAAGCATTAGCTACACTGATGCCACCCAAAACAATACAAACACAATCCAAGCAGATAACACGATAGAAATACAGGCAGTTAACATTAAAACACGCGCAAAACACACCACACTAATCAACATTTACATCCCACCAGATTGTTCACCTCAGGTGCCAGCCAATTACAATCCACAGTTACACAATCTGGACTCTCTCACTAATGTCATCTTAGGAAGAGACTTCAATGCTAAAGACACTAGTTGGTACCTGCACAACCAAAGCAACACCAGAGGCGCCAACATGGCCACACAACTAAACAGCCTCTTCATTCTTAACAATACAGAAGAACATACACACATACCACATCAAGCAGGATACTCAAACTCCTTCCCAGACATAACGTTCTGTTCCCTCTCACTAGCAACACATACACTCTGGAGCACAGAAAAACAACTGTCATCAGACCACCTGCCCAGCACCATTACAACACATTCTACACCCTGCCCCAGCAGCCTTAGGCATACTTACAGAAATTACAAGAAAGCTGATTGGGAACAGTTCAAAATACAAATTGAGGAACAATTCAAAACATTAAACAGCACACCCATCATAAACACCAATACAACACTCAAAAATTTAATCAGATTATCAATAATGCAAACAAATACATACCCAAGGGCAACATTAGGAAATACAACCCAAATTACACTAAAGAAATAGCCCACCTCATAAGGTAACGTAACAACCTCAAACATAACACAGAAACATCACACACAAAAGCCATAAAACAACAGATATAACAGCTCAACACAGAAATAAAGAAAAAACTCAAAGAAAAACAAACAGAAACATTTAAGGAATTCATAACAACACGAAACCACTCCACAGATACATGCAGGCTATACAAGACTATAAACAGCATTACCCACTTTAACAGCGGCATTCACACCTCACATGCGGCTATCTGTCGCAGCCAAAATAATATCCCAACATATACACAACAAGCTAACATTCTAGTTAATCACTACGCAAAGATAAGTCAGTTAAACAGAGAGAGCAACCAGAAACACGCAGACAGACAAACAGCCAGACACAAGAAAACCTACAGACTCGACACGACCATTACACCCTTCAATACAGACCAGACCACCAACATCATCAAAAACATTAAAAATTCGAAGGCTACTGGACCAGACAACATATCTAGTCTAACACTAACATATCTAACACCTTAAACACTTGGTACCCACAGGGAATACTAGCTCTCACAAATATCAGCACATATTCATACCAACACTGTATTATTCCTGACACATGGAAACAAGGTAAAATTATTACACTACTCAAACCAAACAAAAATCCAGCAGCTTCCTATAGACCAATTACGTTACTATGCACACCTCCCAAAGTAACAAAGATTAATCTTACAAATCACCAACCCACACATACCACTATCACCTACTCAACATCGATTCAGACCTCACCACTCAATCACGACATTACTCACTAACCTCACGCAGCACATCATGGATGGCATCAACTCCAGACGACCAGCTCAACGTACACTATTAGCGGCAATAGACATTAGTAAAGCATTTGATGCTATCCCACGCTTCCCTCTCATAAAAAAAATACTCAACACAAATATGCACAATAAGAGTAAAAGATGGCTGAGCAACTATCTTTCAGGAAGAACCTCATATGTCACATTTAATGGCAAATCATCCAAAAACAAGCTTTTTCCGAACGGGGTCTCTCAAGGCTCTGTTCTCTCACCAACACTGTTCAACTTATAAATGCGTGACATTCCAAAACCCATAGATAAGAAGCTTACCTTATCATCATATGCAGATGACATCACTCTAACATCCACCCACAATAACATCGACACCGCTACAAATAACCTACAAACATACATAAACAGTATACAAGACTGGCTCACACACAATAAACTCAAAGTAGCGCCCACAAAATCAACCATCACCTTGCTTATAAGCAATACAAAAGAACACCAGATAACTCCACAGCTTACACTAAACAACAACAACATTCCACACACTCAAAGGACCAAAATACTTGGGTGCACATACAACACATCATTATCTTTTGCAAACCACATTCAGGACATTAAAAACAAATGTACATCAAGACTTAACACGCTTAGGGGACTAACAGGCACAAACTTTGGACACCAGCAGGAAACAACATCACTCATATACAAACAATATATTCGCTCAGTTGTGGACTATGCTAGCCCATGCTGGGCACCCATTATCTCAAACACACACATAAACACCTTACAGACAATACAAAACAACGCACTTCGTATCATTACAGGATGCACTCAAAAAACACCAATAGAACACCTACACACTGAAACAAAATTACTGAAAGTTATGGAACATTTAGACATGAGGGGAACACAACTCATGGCAGCAGCGACGACTAACCCACAACACCCTTGCCACTACATGTACAATCATGCACCGACACCTCGCACCATTAAGGTAACACCAGAGAGACATTATAACCAAATACTCCATTCCATACCACGCCCCACAGACATCACACAGTCCAGAAAACACGTACCCACACACCTAACCCACAAAGCATTGACACGACTCGGTCCGAATGCGGTCCTAGGTGCGAAGCCGCCACCCAATAACAGGTCAGAGATCAGCCTGAGCAGATACGCTCGATTAGCACGATTTCGATGTGGACATCACCCCAACTTACGGACATATAAACACAGACTAGACAACTCTACAGACCACTTGTGCCAGGACACGCCACAAATATTTGAACACATTATACACATCACATCACTAATGCGTTGAACCTCTGGTCAACTCCGGAGAGGGCGATCGGTTACTTGCGTGTCGCCGGTTTGCTCGATCAGGGTGGGCTGATCGGCTAAACAACAACAACAACAACAACATTAATTCATTTTCCAAGTGTGCTAAAAAGCGCGTGAGGTTTCATTTTGGTCAGCGTCTTGCAATTTATTGATATTTCTTTAAGTATACTTTACATGCGCAAAGTAACAATTTAGCCATTTCATCTCTATTTTATATATAGTCTATTAGTTTTTGAAGAAAGACTAGTAAGACTCTCCACTTTATCTATTGAAGCCAAAATGGTTTATAATCTCAATCTGGAAGATATTGTTAAAGATTTAGAGGCAAAAAAAAGTAAGAAAAGTAGATTTTTGACTGTTTTTATAGATATTTTATATTGCATGAGTAAAAAAGTAAAATAAGCTGAATATTCGGAAAATGCACGGCCCTCAAATTCAGATTTTTTATTCATACCTGTCGTTAGTAGATATGATTTGATGAATTTAAAAAAAAAACTAGACATTGTGCTTCTAAAAAATGAGGGAGATATCGATTTTTTTCACTTTAACGACTTTTTACATTTTCCGAAAAACTGGTTTTGAGAGCTGGTAACCCAAAAAAAAACAAAGGCCAAAAGACTATCCTGCATTATTTTTTGCGAGAAATCGCGAAACTTTATTCACCGCCACAATAAAAAATGAAATTTTTTGAATTTAAAAGGTTAGTTATTTTTCCATCGATTTAGTGAAGGTTACGTTAGGTTAGGTTCGTTTTAGTGAAGGTTAGGTTAGATTCGTTTTAGTGAAGGTTAACTTAAAGTTCACTAAAACGAACCTAAGTTAACCTAAACTTCACTAAACCGAACCTAACCTAACCTAAACTTCACTAAATCGACGGAAAAATAACTAACTTTTGCGGTGGATAAAGTTTCGCGACTCAAACAATGTAAAAAAATCGTTGAAGTGAAAAAATTCGATATCTCCCTTATTTTTTTAAAGCACAAGGTCTAGTTTTTTTTTTAAATCCATCAAATCATATGTACTAACGACTGGCATGAATAAAAAATCTGAATTCGGAGGCTGTGCATCTCGCGAATATTAACCTAAAATTATAATAACGTTGTATTTTTATTTACTTCTATGCAAGGGGTGGCATTTTATTTTTTGCCTGAGGGCGGGAGATCTCCTAGGAATGGGCCTGACCGTACCACAACCCCATCCTCCTGTGGACCCCCACATCCCAATACAGCAGCGCCTCCTCTGACCATCTCCCTAGTCCGAGACGACCCTTCACTCCCTCCTGCGTCAGGAATCCCATGAAATACTAGGCCCGGCGTCAGAACGCGGAGTGGCCTCGTCAGTTTCGTGACGAAATGGTAATTCTTCTCAGTATCGTTCCTGTGCAGTCGCTGAGAGTGGACTACTTGTAGAAGCCGACCGGAAATTTGTTCCTCGCCATTCTCAATCAGTCGTGGAATCAAAACAAAGGCTATACACGTGGGCATGAAACAGGCCCGCAGGAAACAAGTTTTGGTCGTTACGTCTCACTCTCAGCACCTTTGTCAGTAGCACCACATGTCACGCCACCCGCTCTCCGGCATTCTCCGGAGAGCGGCCCGCTGTTCCTTGAAGGCTACGGTCGAGCATACACGAAGTCTGTCATCAAGCAAGGCCCTCTACAATTTCATCCTGCAAGAAGCAACATCACTGCTGCAGGCGTTTCCGTTGGCAGCCTTTTCAACAAGTCTCTACCGGCCCTCAACACTCATCCTCTCGCCGATAAGGCCAGCCCACCTGCAAACGCAATCCTTCGAAACCCAGCGCCTTTCGTCTTCAGCCGGCCCAAGTCCCTCAAGCAAAACCTCAACAAAACACGAAGAGAATCAACACTTGAGGCGACATCCTTCTGACCCTGGCTTCACTCATCTTTCACCACAATTCGATCGGCGCCCGTTTTGTTACATCGTGCTTCCACAAACTCAGCCTAATCGCGTAGTCCCTAGAAAGTGTCTTCAATACAATTCAAACTAACTCTCCCTTTGAGACCGCAGTAGGTCTATTCTAGTGTTGTACCAATACCGTAGTTATTGTATCACCTTGGTATTGTGTTCATTCATATAACTTGCTTATTTTGCACCCGATTGTTTATGTACTCTTTTATGCATTTCATTTGTACGACCTAATCCATTTACTGTCTCATACCAGAATTTCATTATTTCACTGGCTTAGTCACTTATTCTGTGTTCACCTCTTTATAGTTACCACTTTATAGCGTAAATGTTGGCACTATAATTATAATGATGATAATAATGGTTAATTGATTGTTAATGATAAGGCTGAAGTGACCGTGATCTTTGAAGATCAAATAATGTTATTAATTAGGTTGATTGATAGAATGAGTTTTCTTCCTTTATTAAACAAAAATAAATGATTTATGAAATGAGACAACATGTAAGTTGATTGTTTACATTCGAAATTAGATGTACACTTGAATAATTACTTCAATATAATGATGACTTCGATATTAAACGCGCGAGGTAAGGATTAGACTTTATGTAAAGTTAAGTGAATGACACCAGGCCTACATGAGGCCTGCACAAAAGATGTTCTCATGGTGGTAACTCTCGTGTCACTAGTCTTGGGAGAGAGAGGTCAAGGTGCGTCAAGAAGTCATTGTGACGAAGGTGAAGTGTGATGACTTGAAGTAGTTCCGAGCTTTGACGTCATCTTGGTCGTGTTTGCGTTCATGGAACATCGCTAAAGTATTTGAAAGCGTCTCTGCCACTACATATATTATATATAGTACATTATTAGATATATATATATGTGTATATATATATATATATATATATATATATATATACACACACCGGGTGTCCGAGTTTTATCTGTACAAATTTTGGCTGTTATTAAAAGTCAACCATGAAGTGTAGAAATTCCAGTGTTGTCCCATTTTACAGAGAAACTCATTAAGTTTTTTCTGATACCACGTTTTGACAAGTTTTTTAGAAATGTACGCGGGTGACAGACATTGATGATTTAAAAGCAAGAATCACAGCTGCTATTGAGCGAATTGATGTGGATATGCTGCAGCGTACATGGCAACATTTGGAGTATCGATTCGATGTTTTGCGAATCACTAATGGTGCACATATCGAATGTTTGTAACAACGTTACTTTAATAAAAGAAACTTTTGAAAATACAGATTCTAAATAACCTTGTTTAAGAATTTTACGTGTGTTAGCAAGAATTTTATTAAAAGATGAAATTGTACAGATAATGTTCGGACACTCTGGAATTTCTAAAAAACTTGTCAAAACTTGGTATCAGAAAAAACGTAATGAGATTCTCTGTAAAATGGGACAACACTGGAATTTCTACACTTCATGGTTGACTTTTAATAACAGCCAAAAATTGTACAGATAATTCTCGGACACCCTGTACCTATATATATATATATATACATATATTTATTATATATATTATGATAGGTCTCATCTCGAAACCTATACGTGCTAGAAGAAAACCGAAAACAGATTTGGAATCAGCGTCCCAACAGCTATGTAGCCCACCCATAATTATGTCTGACGAAAAATACTTGTTGGCCAGGGTTATGCATGGAAAATTGTATTTTATTATTTTTTTTACTTTATTTGGGTTTACTCGTGCACTTGAAGCTTTAGATTGATTGCTGACAAAAAATGGAACATTTTTAGATTGCCAGTAACGTTTCTGTGGCATCTTCTGAACTCGTGTTGTCCTCTCCACAAATAAGTGTTGAGCTGGTTCATTGTTGTCGTGGGCTGATGACATAAAGTTTCTGGTTTTCATTTTTGTCTTTCATATTTAATTGTATGGATGTTATTTCTGAAAACAGTTTGAACAATAATAAATTTTTAAAATTATAATGACAGTTACTATGTGTGGGCGCATTCACAATTATATACAGTGCAGTGGTGTTTGGTTGTGTTTGGCCGATGATATATATTTTTATTCTCTTCCTCAATGTAACTGTCGTAAGTGACCTTATTCGTAGCTAGGGCGTTATCAAAGTTTTGCGAAATTCTGTAATTTTTTCATATTCATTCTTAAATTTAGCCAGGTAAAATTATAATTACTGTTGTGAAGTTGTGAGAAAATTTTGCAAATTAAATGTGAAAAATGATAATCAGTAGCATTACAAACTTTTTTATATTTTTCTTAAAAATTTCGAGAGACTCGAATTGGAAGTAACTAAGTTAAATCCAGATCTACCGACTGAGTTTAGTTAACCCGAATAGGGTGATCGATCAACGACGAGAGAGAGAGAGAGAGAGAGAGAGAGAGAGAGAGAGGGTTACAAGAAGTTACAAGGAAAAGAAGTACCTCAAAAGGACTTACGGCCCATACTGAGGAGGTACCAATGGCAACGGGCGCCAAGGAAAAATTCCTTCACATTGTCACAGCTACCTTCTTGAACAGCCGCCCTAGAAAACAGAAACACACATCCTCAAATAGTGTGCAAGATTCGGTCTAACCTTTTCTTGAACTGATCCACAGAGGAACTGTTCAGAACTTCTGAAGTTAGCCTGTTCTACGTGTCACAGATCTTATAGGTAAAGTAATTCCCACACACACTAGTGCTAAACCGTTTCAAATCCAACTTCCAACCATTGTTGCGAATTGAGTTAGCGTTTAAACTAAACATGCTTCTAAAATCGACATCGTTGAACCCGTGTAAGGGCTTCAAAAACCTCGATCAGTTGACTATGCAGCCTCCGAGTTTCCAGCGAAAACAAATTCAGGGAGTGTAAGCGTCGACTGTAGCCCGTATGCCTAGCAGAAGGGATTAACTTTGTGGCCCTCGCCTGTCAATATCTTTCCTAAGGGCGACCAGAATTGTAGAGCGTACGCCAGGTGCGGACGAACCAGGGAATTGTACAGAGAGAGCACAATCTCCTTGTTCCGAAATCGAAATTGCCTCTTCATATAACCCAACAGCTTCTGGGCTTTCTTTTACACCTCTACGCACTCTGTTAAACTTAAGGTCGCTTCTAATTAGCACACCCAAGTCTTTTTCCAAATCAGTGGCCTCGATATTACTCCCCAACATGGAGTAGTCCGACTTGGGATTGGAGTAGCCAATGTACATGACCTTGCATTTACAAAAGTTAAACGGCATTTACCATTTTACGGATCACTCTCCTATCCTAGGTCCCCAGGCAGTTACTCGATCGCTTCGGGCGTCCCAACATTGGCCCCAAGCTAGGTGTCATCAGTGAATTAGGCGATCCTCATGACGATGCCAGCGTTGATATCATTTATGGAAATGATAAACAACAGTGGCCCCAAAACGGAACCCTGATGAACGCCGCTAGTGACCGAGGCCCAACCCAAGCTAGCTCTTTTAATTACAACCCTCTGCCGCCTATTCTTCAGCCAGTTTTCAATCCACCTACCTACTTCCCCATCGATACCCAGTGCGCGGAGTTTGGCCATTAGCCGGCGGTGAGGTACCTTATCAAAGGCTTTCTGAAAGTCGATATAAAGTAGAAAAACTCGAGGAGGTTGGTGAGACACGACCTATGCCGTCTAAACCCATGTTGGGAGTCCCCAACCAACTTGTAGATATCCAAATGGTCAACGATCCTATCCGCTATTATCCCCTGTAAATATTTACCTACAACCGAAGTGAGACTAATGGGATGATAGTTCCGTGGACTTTCGTGATCCCCTTTCTTAAAGATAAGGGAAACGTTGGCTTCCCTCCAGTCACCAAGCACATGGCCCGCCTCCAACGATTTGTTGAAGACTGTAGCCCAGTCGGGAGCCACCTGGTCGCGCACTTCCAGCAAGACTCTGGGGAGGAACTGGTCCGACCGATGAGCCTTAAACGCGTTCAGTTTGTCTATTCTATCGGCAACGTCTGTAGCGGTACACCGAACACTATCCAGGTCAGCACCTTCGTGCTTGACGCCTGGCTCGGGGATGACGCGGGTATCCTCCCTGGTGAACACTCCCGCAAAGTACTCGTTCAGCACATTAGCGATGTCCGCGTCGGAGGTCCGCAGTGGCCGGCTGGGGTTCTTTAACAGGCCTATCATGCTTCTTATGGTAGGGCGGGTCGTACTCAGGTGACAACATGAATCTGAAGGAAATCCTACCATCAGGGGTATCTAAATTATGTGTTTTTACTGGGAAATTCAAATATGAGCTTCTTTTTTGGATAGGATAACTCTAACCTACATCATTTTGTATTTCTAAATTGCCAATTTTACCCTTTTGAACCCCTTTATAATATATTAAAAGATATAAGGTAAATCATTTATATTGACAAGGCCAAATCAACTTTACATATATTTATTAATAGGTGAACTGCATGTATATCACTGGATATAATTACAAAGATCATTCTCCTGACATCTTGAACTTTGCCAGGTTGCACAAATCCTGCTTTGACTCAGACTTGGACATCAGCTTCCTGCTGGTCTCCTGAGCCCTGATCCCTCCATCCCTCTTTTCCTGTGAGAAGTACTTAGCAGAAGCCTCAGTCACCATTTTAACAACCCTCTCAATGCTTTGTGTGTGGCAAGGCCAGTTGCGCACCTCCATGGGGGTGTTGATGAAGTTTTTCACCTCTGAGGTGCTTAGAGAGCAGGTGAGAGGTGGCTCTGACACCTTCTGACCAGCTGATCAAGTCACCGATGCTGGAAGCATCACAATTGATGTCAAGTGTCCTTCTGCTCCTAACAGAGGAGTCCCCCAGCTGAGTGTCCGGGTCCCCCTCTCCCCTGATGGCCAGGATTCTCTCCACCCCTTCAATCCTCTCCTTCTGATCCTCAGAGCAGAGTAGTGTTTGGAGGATGACTTCACTGTGGGCATACCAAGCAGATCTTCTCACAGTTGGCATCACAATATCCAGCACCTCCTTTCTCTGGGACTTGAGGCAGTCCAGCTGAAAGAGGATGTGCCTAGGCCCTTCGATCCAGGAGTGCTTGACCTTCACGTTGAACCAACATGGGTAATACACTCCAATGATGAATTCCACAATGAATTGCAGAATCTTCAGGTTCTTTCCTTTAAGTCCGTGCTTTGACACCCAGAGCCTGAGAAGTCTGTTCGCTGTGGTGAGCCAGCGGTTGTGGTTTACTTGTCCTATCTCTAACAGAGCCAGCCCTGCAGGAAGTACTCCATCCCTGACTGCACAGACAATTTTATAGCCATAGTATTGATCAGTTGAGAGATCTTGAATGACCTTCTCAGGAAGCTTGATCAGTGGAGGGCCAACAGAGATTCGGGTGAAGTTTGGATTGATATCAAAGTCTGTAGCAGAATTAAGGAGCTTTCCTATTGGCCCGGATAATTTTTTGTCTGACAGAGTAGGGCCATCAAGGTCAACAATGAGATGGCGCAGGGGAAGTTCAACAGTGTGCAGGTTGCACACCAACCAGACCAGCTTTCTCCCCAGGTGCAGCTCCAGTTTCCGCATTACTTCAGCTTTCACACCAGTGTTGACATTTGTTGAGTCTCCTCCAGTGGCCAACAAGGTCTTATCATAACCCCTCTCTTTCAGCCAGGCAAACAGGACCTTAGCAATCTTCTCCGCAAAATGTTATAAAATGCTAATTTATCTGTTGTCTGTAATGCAAATAATTTGTTCATGTACTCTAAAAAAACTGAAGAAACACATCCTAAAAATATTCTTTAGAACATTGAAATAGGCCTCATACTGCTCATTTGTACTAAAAATGAACCACCTAATTTTAGCTCAAATCAAAGTTGTTAATTAAATTTTGCTCAATGTATCACTATAATATGCGTAGAAATAGCTTTTTCTAAAATATAACAGAATAATACTCACATGTGAACAGTAACAAAAAAAATATCAGTAGATAATCATAAATCTATCCCCTCACTGCAAGCCGAGGTGGTAAAATAGCTTCATAAATCATGAGTCACTTCAAATATTTAACAAAACGTTTTAGAATGTTCTGAAACGTTACATTCTAGCCTCTGAGAAAGGTGGCTCAGAAAATGGCCTAATGCGCGCCAGAAAACCGTCAAAATATTTCATATACCAAACTGTATGATAATTACAATTAAGTGGAATGGCACACCTTTTTATTTGAGTATTTAAATATTATTATTATTATATGAATTACATTATATGTGTTTATATGAATTAGTTAGAACAATGCTCTATGAGAGAAGAGATAACGTGAGCAGCCATGATAGAAAACGTGAGAAGACATATTCTGGGGTAACTACAATAGTAAAATAATCAACAATTTAATAATAATCAACTGCAAAATGATGTAGGTTAGGGTTATCAGAATTAAATATTTTCTTCAGAATTGTGTTCTATACACCAAAATATGTCATTTGAACACCCCTCTCCATTGATTTAAAAAAAATGCATAGTATGACCCGCCCTATATGGGCTTCCTACTATTAACATTACAAGAATTCCTTTGGGTTCGCTTTGCAGAGGCTTGCCACCCGCAGTTCTTCGTTACGTTTGTCTAGCCTAACCTTCGCCTTGACTTCCCTGCACAGGCGGATATACGCCTCAGTGTTGTCTTGGGAACGATTGGCCTTCGCCCTCCTATACGCAGCTTTCCTGTTTCGGATAGCTGAAGCGATGTCCCAACTAAACCATTTAGGTCCCAACTAAACCATTTAGGGTGCGTTGAAGCAGGGCTGACCGGTTTTGAGACCATCTCTTTGATAAAGAACCCACCTATCCGAAAACTCGTCGAAGGGGTCACCGAACCTTACGCCCAGTGGAATCCACAAATCTTGCACCCTCTCATTGATGCCAATGAACTTTTTGACCGCGGGGGCACTGGCATTCATCCGCGGTAAAATAGCCATCAACATTCCCCCTGTCGGATTTAAGCTTTAGATCATCCGCAAGAGACATGATCCCGGTGATGATCCCTTCCGTCGGACCTACCCTACCCTACCCTACGAACCAAATACATACCTAAGGGTAACATTACAAAATACAGCCCAAATTACACTAAAGAAATAGCCCACCTCAGAAGGCAACGTAACAACCTCAAACATAACACACAAACACCACACACAGAAGCCATAAAACAGCAGATACAACAGCTCAACACAGAAATAAACAACAAACGCAAAGAAAAGCAAACAGAAACATTTAGGGAATTCATAGCAACACTAAACCACTGCACAGATACATCCAGGCTATACAAGACTATAAACAGCATTATCCACTTTAACAGCGGCATTCACACCTCACACACGGGTATCTGTCGCAGCCAAAATAATATCCCAACATATACACAACAAGCTAACATTCTAGTTAATCACTACACAAAGATAAGTCACTTAAACAGAGAAAACAACCAGAAACACGCAGACAGACAAACAGCCAGACACAAGAACACCTACAGACTCGACACGACCATTACACCCTTCAATACAGACAGACCACCAACACCATCAAAAACATTAAGAATTCGAAGGCTACTGGACCAGACAACATATCTAACATACACCTTAAACACTTGGTGCCCACAGGGAATATTAGCTCTCACAAATATCAGCACATATTCATACCAACACTGTATTATTCCTGACATAAGGAAACAAGGTAAAATTATTACACAACTCAAACCAAACAAAAATCCAACATAACCAGCTTCCTATAGACCCATTACTTTACTATGCACACCTCCCAAAGTAACAGAAAGACTAATCTTACAAATCACCAGCCCACACATACCACTATCGCCTTCTGAACATGGATTCAGACTTCACCACTCAATCACGACATTACTCACTAATCTCACGCAGTACATCATGGATGACATCAACTCCAGACGACCAGCTCAACGTACACTATTAGCAACAATAGACATTAGTAAAGCATTTGATGCTATCCCACGCTTCCCTCTCATAAACAAAATACTCAACACAAATATGCACAATAAGAGTAAAAGATGGCTGAGCAACTATCTTTCAGGAAGATACATGTCACATTTAATGGCAAGTCATCCAAAAACAAGCTTTTTCCGAACGGGGACCCTCAAGGCTCTGTTCTCACCAACACTGTTTAACTTATACATGCATGACATTCCAAAACCCATAGATAACAAGCTTAACTTATCACCATATACAGATGACATCACTAACATCCACCCACAATAACATCGACACCGCTACAAATAACCTACAAACATACATAAACAGTAAGACTGGCACACACACAACAGACTGAAAGTAGCGCACACAAAATCAACCATCACCTTGCTTACAAGCAACACAAAAGAACACCAGATAACTCCACAGCTTACACTAAGCAACACAAATTTTCCACACACTCACAGGACCAAAATACTTGGGGTCACATACAGTACAACACATCATTATCTTTTGCAAACCACATTCAGGACATTAAAAACAAATGTACGTCAAGACTTAACACGCTTAGGGTACTAACAGGCATAAACTTTGGACACCAGCAGGAAACAACATCACTCATATACAAACAATATATTCGCTCAGTTATGGACTATGCTAGCCCATGCTGGGAAACCGTTATCTCAAACACACACATAAACACCTTGCAGACAATACAAAACAACGCACTTCGCATCATCACAGTATGCACTCAAACAACACCAATAGAACACCTGCATACAGAAAAAAAATACTGAAAGTTAGTAAATATTTAGACATGAGGGGAACACAACTCATGGCAGCAGCGACGACTAACCCACAACACCCTTGCCACTACATGTACAATCATGCACCGACACCTCGCACCATTAAGGTAACACCAGAGAGACATTATAACCAAATACTCCATTCCATACCACGCCCCACAGACATCACACAGTACAGAAAAAACAGACACACACACCTAACCCACAAAGCACTGACACGACTCGGTCCAAATACGGTCCTACGTGCGAAGCAGCTACCCACTGACAGGTCAGAGATCAGCCTGAGCAGATCGGATCGAGTTAACTTAGCACGATTCCGATGTGGACATCACCCCAACTTACGGACATATAAACACAGACTAGACAACTCCACAGACGACACCTGCCACCTGTGCCAGGACACACCACAAACAATTGAACACATTATGACAGACTGGGCCGCTCTAGCACAAGATAGAACACAACACAACATCACTAGTGCGCTGAACCTCTTGTCCACTCCGGAGAGGGCGATCGGTTACCTGCGTGCCGCCGGTTTGCTCGATCAGGGTGGGCTGATCGGCTATCCAACAACAACAACAACAACCCTACCGCATTTGAGGAACAGGTTATTGCCACCCCCGTGGACAACGAGCAAGTCCTCCTGCTAGCCTCGCGCAGCTTCTATCACTCCTTTAAGTGCGCCGTTCCCCGCCCGGGTAAGCGCCTTAACTCCCTCCTGTCCCTGTTTGCAGAAGCAAAGTACTTCTCCTGGCCCTTTATCTGTGAGTCCCCATTCAAACCGGTGTCTTCCTCCTTCGCGTACAGGGGGCTGAAGCGGTTGGAGGTCCTGACAGGGACAACCGGGGTCTCAGGTTTCGGCTTCGCAGCCTTCTTGCCTGAGACCTTTCAATTCCCGTCGACCCAGCACCCGACCCGCCCCGACCGCAGCTACATCCTTCGGCTTCTTTGGCCCATCAGTAGGCCCCTTCCCACCCTTTTTCTTTATCGGCCCCTTCCCATCCTTCTCTATCAGCCCCTTCTTTGCGCCCTCCCCTCCCTCCACCTTGCTTCGCGGTTCCGCTCATTCCACGTGGATCGTTGGCGATTCTTGACACTGATTTTGCACCCCAACCCCGGTTGCCCTCTACCCTTTCTCCGCGGTCTCGAGCTCTGTCCCAGTCCGCCTCTGGACCGCGTTTCCAAGGCGGTTATCCTATCAATAAGCTCCCGGGTGGAGGGCGCAGCCGCTCCTTCAAAGGCCGATCTGGACGACTCGAGCCCCCGGACCGTCTCCTCTAGCTTCTCGTACAACTGGATGAGTTCGCAAAAGCGGCACATGCTGGAGTGATTGATCTTCTCGAAGCAAGCTTCTCTGAAGTTCGTCACCCACTGGTTCACTCCGCACCTCGTGCACACAGCCTTCAGTTTCTGCGGTCCAGTCATTATAACTTATTTTTCTAACTCTGAATACACTGAATAAGATAAAGCGTTCAGCAACAAAAACTACCGAAAACTTTCTGACCAGTACATAACAACCGATGGGGTCAGTGAATTCTTCCCGCGCAAACCGCATCCGCCTATCTGCCAGTGACGTTCATCCCTTTCAGAAGACTACACCTCTCGCTACTGCCGCAACGACCAAGGGTTTCCCCTGGCCGGACAGTCCGAAACGTGTCGCAGCTACCAACTGACAAACACTCGCGACGCAGGCGTCACGGATTTCCCGCCAGGAGCGATAGCAAGATGCAGCTTCTTACTAAGTCTTACTAGCCACTCAAAAACGGCCAAACTCTTGGAGTCCAGTGTTGAAGGGATATTCCACCAGGCCCAGCAGCCAGCTAGGCAGTAAAGTTCTCTCAACTCAGAGCAGTACAGCCAAGCACCAAAGTACGGCCGCATGGGGCTGGTCAGGCCATTACGCGTTAGGAATGGGCGTAACGGGACACTAGCCACACTCCATTAATCGCGCCCCTACGCCTGGGACCTCTCCATCCCAGTTTCTCACGACCTACGAGCGTTAAATGGTGTTATTTATAGAGGTTCCAAAGCCTCAAACTGGATTGGTCCGCGGCTGCTATTCGACGCAATGCTATTGCCCCTTATTCACAGCAGACCTGTTGGTAGCAGGTTCCCATTATCCGCCAAGTATGGACGCGCTCAGTTGCAGCCCAGTAACTGCAGGAGAGCTGCAATTGAAAACTTGAAAAGTTCGTTGACAGATACAAAGACACAAAGACAGCGGGGTGTTATCTGAACAACGTCTAGAAATTGATGTACACTGATTATCATTTGGAGAAAAGGCAGTCTCGGGCGAGGTTTGCCCAAGTTAGGTTGTTTACGTTTCTAATATGTGATTATGATTTTAAACTTCATTTAAAGCACCTCTCTCCATGATCAAATTAAAATAGTGAATCCGCACTCACTTTCCCCAGTCTTGTTACTTGTTTCGGCATAAATAAAAAACAATAAATAACGATAAAGCGTCGTCTTTTTCCCTCCTCCCTTATTTTGTACATTCGAAATTCCAATGGCGGCTATGCTACTCGTCTACTCACTTAGAAAGCACAGTGAAACGAGTGTAAAGCAGTAGAAAGAGCGGACAATTAAAAGAAAGATAAAAGTAGAAATAAGGAATTTTTTATTTTCACTAAATTTTTTACAACAGCTCGTTTTGGTAAATTATTGTATGGCTCTGCGATGGCTTTTCAGGCACAAAACGGCGTAACTCCTATGAAGGTGAACAGCCAAACATAAATTTTCCTTACAGCGAACGATTGCCTCCTCGAAGAACCTCGAGATTCGACTTTGGTACTGAAAATTTTGTCTTAAGTACAGACCTAAAATTAATTGATAATATCTCTGTCAGAAATTACTTCTCCACCAGTGATCACAGGTCACTAACATTTGAAATTAAAATTACTGTTCATAATTCGGAGAGCATGGAATACGTTTTGGATTTTAAAAGAGCTAAATTTCGTTACATGAAACTGCAACTTTCGACCCATATTTGGGATGAGGCTCTATCGCACGATGATATTAATGGCACATGGACTTCCTTTTGTAATTACGAGTATTTTAAACGTTCAGAATCAAGTAATATCCTATTACGTAAAAAGAGACTGGCGAAGTCTGTTAAACCCAAATGGTGGAATGCAGAAATTAAAAGTAGCTTAACGTTAAAAAGGAACGCGTATTTTAAATTTAAAGAAACAAATAATTTGTCTAATGAAAATGCTTACAAGCTATTGAGAAGGCGAAACAAAAAATTTATTTGAAAAAGTAATCGCAACTATGAGCTATATGCAGTGAATGAAATTCCGAGTTAATCGAATCCGAAGGAATTCAAAATTATGTTTGGAATAAAGAAGTAGCTTCGCAGACTATTGGTCCATTCATAGGCGGAAACAACGAAAAAATTTATGATGACTTACAAATGACGAAAGTTTTAAATAAATTCTTCTCTTCCGTGTTTACTAGCGAAAATATGAACAACATTCCTGTTCCCGTAATCATGCTCAGTTAAAGCTTCATGATTTTACTATTAGTGAAAGCGAAGTGCTCTCAGCCAAAGGTAGAATTAATCCTAATAAAACTCCCGATCCAGATACGCTCTACCCTCGGGTACTTAAAGAAGTGAACAGTCTCTCCTCTTACATATTATATATTTAATAAATTGTTACAGTCTGGAGGAGTTCCGGTCGATTTGAAACTTGCAAACATTACGCCAATATTTAAAAAAGAGGACAAATCACTCCCGGAAATTATCGTCCCATCAGCCTGACTTCAGAAGTTGGTAAACTTATGAAGTCGATCGTTCGGTTCAAAATAGTTAATAATTTAGAAATTAATAAATTAATCAAGAAGGATTTCGACGTAATAATTCTTGTCTTACTAATTTGCTCGATTTCTTTAATAATATTGTAAGTATAAATGAGGAGAGTAAAACAGTAGATATTACAATACAGTATTTCGATTTTGAAAATGCGTTTGATAAAGTGCCACAGAGAAGATTATTAGCTAAACTTCATTCTCACGGAATTGATGGTAATATTCTCAAGTGGATCGAAAATGGCTTCGTGGACGTAAATAAAGAGTGGTCATTTAAGGCAGAGCCTAACTGGAAAAGGGTAACTAGCCGTGCTTCAGGAATCAGTTGTGTGATCAGTTATTTTAATTAGTTATGTTGAACGCTATATATATATATATATATATATATATACATATATATGCCCGGTTAGGTAAACTGAATGCCCGATTAGGTTAATTGAATGCCCGGTTAGGTCAACTGAATGCCCGATTAGATTAATTGAATGCCCGGGTAGGTTAATTGAATGTCAGGTTAGGATAATTGTACGCCCTTGACGATTGGTTAGGTTAAGTCGTGATATTTTCGTTAAAGCTAACGAAAATATCACGACTTAACCTAACCAATCGTCAAGGGTGTACAGATGATCTAACCTGGCATTCAATGACCCTAACGGTGTACGCAATAATTTTGCCATATATATATATATATACGTATTGACGTAATGATCTTGATGACGTCATTTAATTTTTTTAAATTAATTATTTAATTTATTAACACCCAGGTGCACAACCTCGGGACCTAATCAATGTGTGTGTGTGTGTGTGTGTGAAGTTTCATGTTTGTAACTGGGTCCTTTCATTATTATAGATTACTAGTACAGTTCCCGTCGCTTCGCTGACGGTTAGACAGGCTAAACTACAGAAAAGAACGCAGCCGTGAAAATTTTGAGCTTCACATTGTGTTAACATTTCTGAATCTGGTATCTCCCAAAACCTCCTCACCCCCATTCATGCAACTTGGGGGCTAACCCCCTCCCCCATTACCCCCACCCCCTCCCCATTACCCCACCCATCCCCCATTACCCCCACCCCCACTCTTCCCCATTACTGCCCGGGATAAATTTCACAAACAGACAAACAGACAGGCTAAACTACAGAAAAGAACACAGTCATGAAAATCTTGAGCTTCACATTGCCGCCCGTAATACAATTTCTGAATTTTTTTCTCACAATTTTTTCTCACAATTTCTGAAAGTGTGACGGACGGACGGACGGACGGACAGCTCTCTTATTATAGTATATAGAACTATAGATTATTACGGGCGGCAATGTGAAGCTCAAGATTTCCATGACTGTGTTCGTTTCTATAATTTTATTGACCAAATAATTGAACCGACAGTAATTGGGGGTTCAATTATTCGGTCAGTAAAACTATAGTCATGAAAACCTTAAGATTCAGAAGTCTTGACACAATGTGAAGCTCAAAATTTTCACGGCTGCGTTCTTTTCTGTTGTTTAATCGGGCCCAGTAATTTTAATTATTTAATTTATTAACACACAGGTGCACAACCTGGGGACCTAATCAATATGTGTATGTGAAGTTTCATGTTTGTAACTGCTTCCATTTTGGAGTTATGGCTGGAACAGACACACACACACACGTCATTTTATTATTATTATAGATATCAGTGACATCGACTTGGGAATTAACAGTAAAATTTGGAGATCATACCAAACTAGGGGGACGAACAAAATCCGTTGCAGAATGTTTGCAGATTCAAGAAGATATCATATTAATACATTACTTGTGTGGGAGGAAATTTAGTAAATGAATTTTAACAAAGATAAACGTTAAACGTTGCATATCGGTAGAAACAATGTTAAAGAACTGAGACAGGGATTTGAGTTGCAATTTCAACTCGTTCCCCAGCTAGTGGGACAGAGATGTTCTGAAGGGTGATGATCTACCGTAATTTCGAAAATCAAGTCCTGTAGGTAATGTAGCAGGACCTTTATGAGGTTTAATGTAACAAAAACCTGCCATAATTATTCCTACGAAGAGGGATGAGATTTCAATAGTGGAAAAATCCCTTGTTTTAGAACGCCCTGTTTCTTGTTTCTTCATGTTCCAATTTCAGCTTCAGCAGGTACTGGTTTAGATTAGTTTTGGCAGGGACGCGTTGAAGTGCTGAATAGCTAACGGAGTGAAGGTGGAACTGAGTGAAAGAGTCACTTCAGAATCGTAGTAGGAAGAGGCTTGAAAAGGTGTAATCGTAAGAATGTGGGGTTTGTATAAATGGACCATGAGAGAATCCGGAATGAATCCGAACTCGCTGTGCATCCGTCCGGGACTGTAAAATACCCAGTCCTTTCTAGATATATCTTCCGTGACGTCCGTCCATCGCAGGTGAATATCATCGAAATGAGCCTGAACAGTCTAGAGTGAGTTGAAAAATTAAAGAATAATAACTGATTAAGGAATAAGTCGTATCTTTTAGAAATATTAATTTTGGTGCTGGCAACTATGAAAAAATAAATTGCAAACAAAGGCCACAAAAGATTCTTTTTAGCATGTTTCCTTAAATTAGTTTTTCGCCTCACAGGTATGAGGATCTCAACAATAAACTCAATTAATGCCAATGTCTATCAAAAAACCATTAATAAACATTGTTTTTGCTTATTTTAAAAAGTAGGACCCATATGTGTTTCACCTATCATTTGTATTTGTGTGCCGACATGTGTATTTGTGACCTATCATTTGTTTGACCTATCCTGTGTTTCCTGAGTCAGCATTTTATTTTCTTTTGTTTCAGATTAATGGCATAGCTTGCAATTGTCTCTTCTGGTATAGCAAGAGAAAAAGTGAAGCATTCTATTTCCGGAACGCCAGCAGAGCTTCCTGGCAACCAACTACCAACTTGTGAGAATGTATTCTAAGCTTATCTTAAACATAAGCTCATTACTGCAACATTTAGCGCTCAGAAATTCGCTGAAATTATCGCTGAAGAAGCGAATGATATATATATATATATATCCGTGCTTCCATTCCAACAATCGACTTCAAAAGCATAGTAATTAAGGTAAAGAGATTAATTGAGAAGGGAGAAGAACTAAGAAAATATTCCATGAGTAAAAGATCTTCCAGCACTTATCAAAGTAAATATGATTCCTTCAGGAATTTATTTGACATACAGTATGTTGCCGCAAGTGCTATTGCCTCCGGTTCTCGTAAAAGAAGTGAGTGTAAATGCGCTAAGGCGGAAAAAATCCCGAATGATGAATGCGAGTTCTGGATTGATCAACATACTGAACGAAAAATGATTATAGATAAGTTGGACAAAGTAAAAACTTCAAAACTACAACAAATGGAAAGTGAAAAAGGTCATCAAAATGAAAATTTCGAATTGAGCGAGTACGAGTTAGATACAGAAGCTAGCACTTCTCAAAATCGACACCAATATCCAGAATTATGCAAAGCAGTTCATCGATGCAAAATAAGCAACCGTGATGCTTCTTTAATTGCTAATGTTGTCTTAAAAGATCTTAATCTATTATCTGAAAATACTTCGATTGATCCCAGTAAACTACGTCGTCAAAGAATCTTGTGGAGAAGCATAGAAAGAAAGAAGCATGAAGAACAGAATAAAGGAATGGTTTGCCTTGGATTTGATGGAAAAATTGATAAAACGCTTTCAAAGGTGAGAGAATGCCAGCGGACTTTGAATGAAGATCACTATGAGTTAGTTTCATTTCCAGGTAACGAATATATTGACCATGTTGCTCCTGAAAGTAGAAGGGCAAGTGATATTGCTAAATAAATTACATCAGTAATTACTGACACCAACTCTGCACCAACTTTAAAGCAGTAGTTTGTGATGCAACTAATGAAAATACAGGTAAATCAAATGGAGTACGTAACTAGAAAACTAGAGCTGACATTGGGAAGACCATTACAATGGTTTATTTGCTTACTTCACACTAATAAGCTTCCCTTGAGAAAATACCTGGAAGTTCTTGACGGGCAAGCGACCGGACCTAGAAGTTCACAGGGGAAAATCGGCAAGGATCTGAACTTTGATCCAAAGAACAGACCAATTGCAAACTTTCCACATCTCGCTGGAAAAGTGATGGACTTACCAGAAGAAGTGCTACCAGATCTCAGCAGTGACAGCAATACCTCCATAAGAAGTGTTTGTCAATTCAAAACGGTCATGATAGAGGTCCAGCTATCAAATTGTTAGAAACTGCCCAATCTGGGTCTCTCAATAATGCACGGTGGCTGACAAAAGCAAATCGTCTCTTATGTTATTACATGTCGCATGAAAGACAGAGACACTTCAAAGGATTGCTCATTTTATACTGAACTTCTAAGCTCCTGCATGGTTCTATATCAAAGCAAACTTTTTCTTCATGATTGAGCTCTATCAAAAACTACATACAATCGACCAAGACATTATTCGTCCTTTGTTACAAAACAACTGTTACTTTTGTCATCCTGAAAATATCCTTTTATCTGCTATCGCTGACAAGACTAAGAATATTTGGAAGCTAGCAGTCGACAAAGTGCTACAAGCGAAAAGGAGTGTTATACCGGGTGAAATTCGAATGTTTGACAAGAAATCCATCAGGCTCAACTTCTCAGTTTCGACCTACATGGATATGATTGATTGGAACGAAATGGATATTACTGTTCCTTCCTTACTCTCTGATGTTATAAGTAGCACTGATGACTGCCAAAAACCCATAATTCTTGCCTTCCCAGGCAGTTGAAAGAAATATGAAGGAAATCTCCTCTCAAGTGAAAATGTCTACGGACATGACGCCCGCCATGGAATGGTTATTCTCAGCAAGAAATCTCGGCTAGAGAATCCAAAAAGGGAAACAGTCAGATTTTAAGTGAATCAACAAGATGATAGCAGTTACACTTCATATAATTTAGTGATGAACATATGTTTTGGTTTATAAAAGGATATATTGTTATAATTTTTAACCATACTAAATTTGCTTCAAAATTTTGGCTTTTCTTCAAAATTGAGGTCAAAGTTGCGAGAATGCACATATTCATAGGCTATAAAAGTTGATGTTTTTATGATAAGTGGGTACTAGAGCACCTTTTCAGCCATGTTTCATACTGACAACTTGAGTTCGATATATTTTCGCCCTGCCCTACAGGACACGCTATAATATAATATATTTTGAATCCTGGTCAGGATGGGAGGGAAATTACTTCCAATCTTCCTGACACAAGTGTCAAGATCTGTTGTCTACTAGTTTAGGAAACACTATGACGATTCCAGTGTGTGGAAAGTTGACTGTGTCCTGCAGTGGTAGGTTTTTTCTATAATGAGACAGTCATTAAGATTCGTAAGAATGATAAAGCTCTGTCGGTCCTGGTTAACTCCAAGATACTTTCCTTCAGGCTTTATGTCGATGAACAAGTTTTGATGTTCAGTCTACACTGGAAAGTGGAGGACCCTATACAGGTTCGTGTCACTTTCGATGGCCTTCAGCGGCAGAATAACTACAATGGAAATGGTGTCTTGTTCGGTTCTCACCAAGGTGGTTCTGGACAACTTGAAATAGTTCGGCACAATCCCTGGAGAGACCGTGTAGGGCAGCAGTCTCCCTATTTTCACTTCCACATCCCGTAATATTTTCATACAGAATGTAGGGTTGAAGATGCATTTAATCGCCAATGGTACGCACTAAAAAGGGCGGCTTTGAGACGACTGAGTGGCAGGTTCACTCCCTCCGTGAACGAACCCAGTGAATGAGCCAAAACTTGTAGAAAGGTCACCAAGGTATCGGCGAAATCGTCCTGGAGTCGCCTCTGTAAGTGGTAAGAAGTCGCTGACATTTTTTGAGAAATTGTTCAAATTGTCCCTCAGTTGGTGGACGTAGGTTCTGAGGGCGCAGACGTCATAGATGGTGGTATTAATTAGAGTTGGATGGTGATTCGCTGTTGTCGCCAACTTGTCTTCGTTTCACTCAGTTCTCTGCACATGGTGAAGCAGTTTCATCACTGTGGCGTCTCTTGCTATTCCAAAATGCCAAATTCATGAGATTCGCCACAGCATTTATAAGTCCACGCCGGGAGAGACTTCCTACATGTTCCTCACTCTGGTCCCTCGGAAGAATGTAGAGAAAAGTGAGGATATCAGTCTTTGCTTCTTGCAATTAGTCGTGGAAAATTTAGATTGTCCTCCGGATCAGCCGAATCTAGGAGGTGACCTTTCCTCGTCGTTTCCCCAAGGTGGTTAAGGACCCATCGCATTACGACAGCAGCGTTGCCATCCTGCTCCTCAGGTGGTTGAGGTCCTTGATGTAAAGAGAAAGCAGTAGCTTCAGGGAGAATATGTAGGTGGGGCTGCTCGGAATGAGTGTACCTATCCCGTTGTAGAAGACGCCGTTCGCATCTTTCCCCTCAAATTCCGCGACAGTGAGGCAGGACATCAGCAGCCAAGCGGGAATCGCCACCTGCCGACAAAAATCCTCCCACAGTAAATCGCTGTTGACACAGTAAACCTAATACTGAATACAAATGTACCTCAGTACGTTAAATTGAGCTTTGAGGGGTCTAACTCTCTTTTTCTACGTTCTATATCCCCACACCCTTGTTAATGAGTCACCCTATGACCTTGTTCTCCTTTGAGTCACCTGATTGTTTGCTATTATCCTTTCCTAGAACTTTATACCGGCTTATTCGTGGATTGGGCATAACGCTCATAGGATTGGACCTTCCACCAATTTGAATATATATATATATATATATATATATATATAGTGGGGGGGAAGGCTGATGTAAAGTCCTATTATTAATACACTTGGAAGACCCTTTTTGGTAATAATTTATTTCACAAATTCATACTCTTTTCAATATTTGTCATTGCTGGCCCTCCTTCGTTCAATGATTAAGATGAAATGTTGAAAGGCTTATCTCACGGGTTGTTTTCATCCTTGAACATTCTCAGCATTCTTAGTCTTTATTATGACTGAACTTTATATATACACAGTGTATATATATATATATATATATATAGCTACATTGATTTACACACACACATGTAAGCGCATACATGAAAATGGGAAAATATCCATTCCCCATGTCAAGATTATGAGGGGTATATTCCAGGGGGACAGCTTATCACCCTTGCTATTCTGCCTCACCCTGGACCCCCTTAGCAAACTACTTAGCAATAATAATAAGGGCTACAACCTCAGTCAAACTAGGCGAAGAAATCCTGACAGTGTACTGAACCATCTCCTGTTTATGGATGATTTGAAGCTGTACGCAGACTCTGACCAAAACCTGGAATGCCTATTAAGGATCGTCCATGCTTTCTCCGGTGACATTAAAATGAAGTTTGGATTGGACAAGTGTGCTAAGTGTACACTTAGAGGGGGTAGGAAAATACAAACCCATAACATCAATTTAGGAGGAGACGCTGAGATCAAAGACTTGGAAGAGGATAGTTCCTACAAATATCTTGGGATAGAAGAAAGTGGAAATATAGAACACCGGCAAATGCGAGAGAAAATCAGTGGAGAGTATGTACGAAGACTGAAAAAGATCTGCAAAACCCAACTTACATCAAAGAATAAAATAACAGCCATAAACCAACTCGCCATCCCTGTTATCAATTATAGTGTAGGGGTCATAGACTGGCCACAATCAGAACTAAATAAACTGGATGTTAAGACCAGGAAGATCCTCACTCTAACCAGAACAACATACCGGAACCAATGTCTTCCCAGATTGTATCTACCAAGAAAACTGGGAGGAATGGGATTGACTGAGGTTAACCAGCTGCACCGATCATCGACCATCAGCATCGGGCAGTATCTAAAAAGTTCGAGTAGTCCTACAATAGCTCTGGTCCGTGAACACCATAACACAAGTGTAACGCAACATACTTCCATAACCAAACTGGCTCAGCACTTTGGAGGCAACAATATGACGGAAGAAGTAGAAACTGAAAGAGTACCAGCCACCTTAATAGCTAGGAAAAGTCGCAAAAGATTTGTTAAGGAACAACAGGCCAAGCATGCAGAAGAATGGGAACAACATCAAAGAGCTGGAAAATATTATCAAGAGTTACAGAAAGATTATATCAACAAAGAAGGATCACTGGAATGGTTAAGGAGAGGAGTTCTGCAATATGACGGAGAGCGACTAATAATGGGTGCCCAAGATCTTGCACTCCTGACAAATGCATTTAAAAAAATGGCTGGAATAAGTACTAATGATAGGTGTAGGTTCTGTCATGTCGAGGTGGAAAGTGTTGGCCATCTAATATCAGGCTGCAGGGTGCTCCTGGCAGACGGGTACTATACAGCCAGACACAATAAAATTTGTAAATATATTCACTGGAAGAATATGATAGCATTAGAATTAGAATGCAATAAAAATGTATGGGAACACACACCTGTACCAATTACTGGAAACAACCAGTATACCATATACTATGACACAATAATCCTAACAGCCACTTTTATAGATAATTCTGCAGTAAAACCGGACATAGTAGTGTGGGACAAGAGGGAAAGGAGTGCCTTACTTATTGAGGTCAGTGTCCCAAATGATTATGGCCTTAAGAGAGCGGAAAGGGAGAAAATTACAAAATACCAGGCACTCATATATGATATGAAGAGAAACTGGAGATTGGAAGATGCTGCCATTCTCCCCATCATAGTTGGGGCAACAGGTATGATGAAAAACAACTTATCAACTTACCTGAACTCAATCCCAGGACAGCCCCAGGCCATAGAAATCCAAACAGGGGCATTAAAAGGAACGGTCACCCTCCTTAAACGAATGCTAGGACAAGTTCAGACATAGTTGAAGTGTTTGGTTTCGGGTGGAAGCCCCACTTCTAACTGTAAAAAATATATTAAAGAGTATACACTATGAATTTGACTTTAATTTGCTTTATGACTCTTTTGAAGATAGGGATGGTCGTTTTACAACAAATTCTGGCTGAAAAGATAAAATATCTATCAATGAGTACCACTGTCTAAATATGGTTACCATATTTATAAAATAAAACCATTACGCTACTTATTTTTGATAAGTGTCATGTTTCTCCTTTTATATTTTCCATTTATTAATATAAACGACTGTTTATAGTCTCTTTACACCGCCTGTACTTAGGCTAAATATGAAACAAGTTACTCTACCATCACTACGAAACGCGGCATTAGCCATATCAGGTCCAGCGCTATGGGCGGGCCAGAGGGGGCCTCGCCCGCCCACTTATGATTCTATGGCCTTCCCCGAGTTTTCGTTATTGACAATTATGAAATTCCATAAAAAAAGTAAAAAATGAACAAGTCACCAAGTGAAAAAAATTATTGGATGACTTACAAAACGTAATAAATGACAAACATTTCACATTTGCCTATAGCCAACGCAGGAGAAATGGATTAGTTGCTGATAGGAGGAAACTGCTGATCTTTTCCTGCAATTTATTGAATTTTCCAACAGAATATACTGGATTTTATCTTTTAGTATCTGGCAACACTGACGGTCAGAACAAGAAGCCTAACTGTTTATACTGATGTTAAAATTATGTCGCGTAATCAGCGCTATCGCAATATAATGAATGAATTAATGCAAAAATCTTCACTTTTTTCTACGTGAAAGTCAAAATATGATAATAAAAACCCACCTAGAGTGGGCTTTTATTATCATGAATGAATTACTTTGAAATCTTTGGAAAATTACTTAATTGAATCAAATTACCTTAAAATATTTACAAAGTATGAAATGCAGAGGCTAATTGAAATCTAATTTTCTTTTTCAGTTAGTTATGCATAGTAATAGGAGTTAATGTAAAGAACGACGCTTGTGTAGAAGAGCGTTCCGCACAAGATGAGGAGGGAGAACGAACAAATGAAAAATGAGATACCTCCCGGGAATCGAACCCGGGATCATCCGATTGCCGGTCAGATATGCTATCCACTACACCAAGGACCTCGATCAATCAGAAGTCGTAATTCTCCTACATACGAGCAGAAACCAATGCCCTGAGGGGGCACCTTCGCATGCCGTACATATATACATTTTAACTGCAAACAACACACAGTATAAGTAATGTAAAGAACGACACTTGTGCGGAACGCTCTTCTACACAAGCGTCGTTCTTTACATTAATTATACTGTGTTATTTGCAGTTAAAATGTATATATGTACGGCATGCGAAGGTGCCCCCTCAGGGCATTGGTTTCTGCTCGTATGTAGGAGAATTACGACTTCTGATTGATCGAGGTCTTTGGTGTAGCCACTTTTCCGCGCTATTACAAAACGAAAATCGAAAAAAGTGTAAAAACGCTCCTCCCTACTGTATATGTAATGTTCCTTGCCTCACAGGCGACTCCGTACTAGTGAAGAAAGCCGGTATTGAAAAACAGGTATTTATACCGGTATTGGACAAGAGACACGATACCGCTATCGTGATTATCGATACCGGGTTTTCGGTATTGAAGAACTGCCTATTGTCTTTATTGTGGGAGCAATCAGCAAATGTCAAGTTAACAAAGATTTGTTTTTTTAGGATTTTGTGGCCAATGTGAGTAGAAATAATGATTTATCTTCATACATAACTTACACATGCAGTATATCTTTGAGTGGCGTCATTAGTGTATGTCACAATTTACCATTTGTTATAATATTATGTTATTGACGTTATATGATGTGTCCGTTTTTCTGAAAAGGGAAACTATCATCCAGAACTCTCGCCTTAAACATTTGAAATCGTAGAGAAGCTGTACAAGACATTGCTTTCCATTAAACCCACTAGTGTAGAATCAGAAAGAGCTTTTTCTGCTGCTGGCTTATTTCTGACCAAGCTAAGATCAAATCTCTCTGAACAATCATTAGATAGTCTTTGTTTCCTCAAAACTTACTTCGAAAACCAAAATAAGAAATAAATATGCAAAATTATTAATAATTTTTTTTTTTAAATTGTTATTTTTCCCTTTTACCTTTGGTTATCCGATATACTTAATCATTATAAATAGTCCTTCCTTTTTCCTGCCTTTCCCTAGGAGCTGCTGTTCAAACTGTTTTCAATCTATGGTATTTTCACTTTGGTGTCGGTGACAGAATGTAAAAAGTAACTTCAGTTTTTATTGTCGTTAATGTGGTGAGTACTACAGGTCCTGCAGGCTTGTGGGAGGGTTGGAACTTGGCAGGGTGACACCAAAAACATCATTATAAATTATTCTCTGCATAAAACCGGTATCAACACCGGTATCAGTAAAATAATTGTTTAAATACCGGTATTTAAAATTGTCGGTATTATTTCATCCCTACTCCGTACATGTGCCAATGCCGCATTGATAGTCAAGGTACCCCAACTGGGGGAAGGTGAGGTGGAGGTTGGACAACCGAGTCCAACAACATATAACACAGACAAATGGGTGAATTAACGGACAATTGAATATGCAGTCATTGACATACAGGTAATTATAATGTAATGTCTGTGTTCATAAAGATAAACAATTAAAATGATCGTGAACAGCGTTAAACTCCGTGTAGTTTACTAGTTTTATACAGTAATAATGTTCCATTATGATTACTGCAAGTCTATATCATGCAGAACCGTATTTAGACTACTTGAGGTCCAAAGCGCAAAGGCAGACTGAGGCCCCTTAGGCTTTAGCCATGAAAGAAAATTGTCAAAAAAAGATAGAAGCAACAGATTTATAATTTATTTCACACCATAGAAGTATAATAAAAATAGTAGATTACTAAAATTGAAAAATTACTCAAAACGAGTGGTATATATATATATAATATATATATATATATATAGCTAAACTAAAGTGTTTTTTTTTGTTTTTGATTTCGTTTCGCGAAAGAATAAATAACATCATAATTTATGGATTTTGTTATATCTGATTCAATAAATAAGGGATATATTCGACAATTTTGTTTGCAATAAACTATTTCTTAAGTACTATTTAATTCTTTTCAGAAATGAAAAGGACCGTTCACCACTTGCGTTTGTTGCAGGCATCGTTCATATACAGGGTGTCCCGTAAGTCTGGAACCATAGGGCAAAATGATAAAAACGGCAATAAAAACGCCAAAGAGACTTTTGGGGACTGTTTGTGAAATGAGCGAGGATGGTAGCGGCTGTGGCATCGTCGGTGGATGTCCTCGGAGGTCCACTGCGTGGTTTATCTACTATTGATCCCGTTTCCCTCAACTTTGCTTCAAGTTTACCGACACAGCTGTGTGTTATCGGCGCGCGGTCCGGATGCAATCTGTTAAATTCCTCAGCGACCATCATGGGAAAAACATGAATTACTTATTTTACCCTATGGTTCCAGACTTATGGGACACCCTGTATTTTAGAAAGTGCAGTACTTCGTCTTTAAATTGATCAACATTAATATCCTCTTTGTAAACATACGAAAGTGTATCAATACATATGTTTACTTCATTTGAACTCATATTGTTTTTAAGCGTATCGCAAATTACATTTAATATATTAACTACAAATAAATCTGTGCCCTGTAAAATAACATGATTTTAGTGTATTTCGTCAGGCGTAATGTTTCGGTTTTTTTAATTCGGCATTGCTCATCTGTGTACTGCGTTTCATTAGTTAGAAGTTTAGCTTCCTCTTCGATAACGTTAAAGTTGTTTCTCTTTTCTACAATAAATTCTGTCAGTGATTTTAAGAGATTAACAGCTTTTAGGATATTTATCGTTGGATCCTGCAACGATTTACGAGTTGAATTAAGTCTTCTTAAAATTCTGCCCCAGATTACAGTTAATAAGCTCTCATACCACGTATTTATCAAATTTTTTTATGAATTTCTGGCCTCTAAACGGCAAACAGACTTTTCGTGTCCACACAGAGATAGGTTAATTAAAGTACTTTTGATGTTTCTGTATCCTTTTATTAACGTTGATTCGGCGCCATATTAAGCGCATGCGCAAAACAAAGCACAATGTATAATTCAGTTATCCACTTGCCAAGTTGCCAGGGCTACCAAGTCTGACGTTTTAAGAATGGATAATTTTGTTTTTTCCAGGTTTAGAATCTAGCAATAAATTCTGCCCATGAGGTCCCCTTTTGGTCGAAGTCCCCAGCTAGCGCCTCATGCGCCTGTGCATAAATCCGGCTCTGTCTATATGTATTGTGATATAATGATTTAATATACAAGAGCCTGGTGGCTGGAGAAGGGGAATGAGGGAGTGTGGAGGATAGTTGCGTAATGTCTATTTTTGGTTCAAATTCACTAGTGTATTAAAAGTTGTATTGTGGTAGCTGTTCATACAGACTTGCATTAATCATAATGGAACCTTATTACTGTATAAGACTAGTAAAGATAGAGTTCAACGCTGTTCACGATCATATTAATTGTTTTTCTTTATGAACACAGATATTACATTATAATTACCTGTATGTCAATGTATGTCAATGTTATATGTTGTTGGACTCGGTCGTCCAATTTCCACCACACCTTCCCCAAGTTCGGGTACCTTGACTATCACTGCGGCGTTGCCACATGTACGGAATCGACTGTGAGGCGAGGAACATTACATATGCGGGCAACTGTACGAAAACGTCAATTAGCCTGTATTTTGCGTATACATAATGCTAAGCTATTATTTCGACTTATGTTTTTGTACATAACTTGTGTTTATCTTACTCGCCTTTTCTCTTATTACAGGTACTTGCTGTTACGTTTGCTGCACAATACTAAGAAATGTTGTATGCAATCCAAAGACAGTTTACAAGAGGAGTCCAGAACAAATCATTGTAAGTTTTAGTGTGCTGTCTATATGGACGTGGTCACATATTTAGTATCCACATTATGCTATTTTACCATCGCTCAAGTCATTTTCGTGTGATGTACAGTATATATGCACAGTATATATATATATATATATATATATATATATATATGTTACGCCCAAACAACGCGTTGTGGATGCACCTAAGTGACCACACACCGATGTTAGATATTTTTTCGCTTCATGGCCGTTCTCAAACAACCACAACGCGTTGTGGGCGATTCGGATATGACCACAACGCGTTCTGGACGATTTGAAAATTATTGAATGCCCGGTTAGGTTCATTGAATGTCCGGTTAGGTCAACTGTACGCCCTTGACGATTGATTATGTTAAGTCGTGATAGTTTCGTTAAAACTAACGAAAATATCGCGGCTTAACCTAACCAATTGTCAAGGACGTACAATTAACCTAACCTGGCACTCAGTTGACCTAACCGGGCATTCAGTTAACTTAACCAGTTGGTTAATTTTTATATTTACGTCTCATTCTAAAGTTGCTTAAAATTACTCGAAACCTACGAGAAAATTATTGATAATCATTTCTTAAAGGACTTTATCTTTTTTCTAACATATCTGCTTAGCTTTGCTTTGTAATCGGTGAATACGTCGATAAATATACGTCGTGTTTATATCATTTCAATATACGTCGTGTTTAAATAGAGTTTGATGAAAGACATCGGTGTGTGGTCGTTTCAAATCGTCCACAACGCGTTGTGGTCACATCCGAATCGTCCACAACGCGTTGCTGTTGTTTGAGAATGGCCATGAAGCGAAAAATATCTAACATCTGTGTGTGGTCACTTAGGTGCATCCACAACGCGTTGTGGCTGTTTTTTTCGCTCACTGAGCGATTTCGATGATTGGGCGTAACATATACATGACATGGAAAACTACATCATGTGATATAGTAATATAATTATATTAGCACAGAATATTCTTTGTTGACTATATTATTTATTTTACATTTTTTACTTTATCTTTTTAGCACTAATGGCGAAAATTTAAATTGCTCTAAACGTTTGCCTACATTGTTCAACATGTGTCATTTTCTTATTTCCCATATATATATATATATACTGTATATATAATAATATATGGGAAATAAGAGAATGACACATGTTGAACAATGTAGGCAAACGTTTAGAGCAATTTTAATTTTCGTCATTAGTGCTAAAAAGATAAAAATAAGAACTGTAAAATAATAATATAGCCAACAAAGAATATTCTGTGTTAGTATAATTATATTACTATATCGCATGATGTAGTTTTCCATGTCACACAGTAATATATTGTTTATTTATCCAGTATTTATAGAAAACGTTTGGGGGACCTCAACCAATCCAAATATGGACGTCGCTCAAAATTTACGTGACATGTTTGTACAACCTCATTCAGTTCCGCCCGCAACTCACCGTTGGTCCAAAATCGGGGAAATGTAAGTAAGCTTTATTTTAGTAATATATATATATATATATGGGTCAATCCCAGAATAGGCACCTGATGTACCTCAATCCCAGATGAAGCACCTGCGTTCAACCTCAATCCCAGAATAGGCACCTTGCAAGGAATTAAATAAAAAAAACCTGATGATTACAAAATTTATTGTTTATACAAAGTTTATTACAAATGTAATAAAGGCAAAGTTATAAAAGGTTTAAAGTGGTTTAATGAATAAAGAAAAATTTTAGATATAAATTCCTGCAATATGAGCCCGAATGTTTCTGAATCCATCTGAAGCAAATCTATCTTGCCACATAAATTGGTATAGATATAGGTTAGGTTAGGTTAGGTTAGAGTTGATTTTTTCAAATATTGATAAAAACAATGAAATTATATCTCTAAAAACTGTTTATGTTTTTTTCTCCTCAATCCCACATTAAGCACCTGTGTTTTGCCTGAATCCCAGATTAAGCACCTAAAAATGATTTCAGGTGCCTATTCTGGGATTGATCCATATATATATATATATATATATATATATATATATACAGTGTGTATATATATATATATATATATATATATATATATATACAGGGTGAGTCAAAAGTCTCCATAGGCAAAATGGTCATGATAAATAAATGATTATTTATTTTTTATTTTTTTGCAGGTGATATGCTGAGATGCCTTTGTCCCAAGAAGAGCGTATAGAGATCATTCTTCTGGCAGGATCAGGAAGCTGTCGCAAGGTTGCCGAGTATTTTAACAGGAGACACGCCCCCGGCACGCACATAACACACGACACTGTTGCCAAACTCATTGAGAAGTTCAAGAAGACTGGAAGTGTTGCAGACCAACCGAGAAGTGGCCGTCCACGAACAGCCACCGATGAAGGCACAGCGACCATGGTGCTGGCAGCGTTCGCAAAGAGTCCCCCAAAAAGCACTCGACGGATGTCTGCATAATGCGGTGTCAGCCAAAGGAGTATCATCCGCATTATGAAAGAGCACAGATGGCATCCATACAAAATGCAAATGTTGCAGTATATTGGCGAAGACGACCCGGACAGGCGGCTGGAATTCTGTGAATGAGCAAGAAGAAAAGTGGACGAAGACACGGAGTTCTCGGCTGGCATCCTGTTTTCAGATGAAGCCAACTTTTATATTCATGGAGAGGTTAATCGTCAAAATGTACGTTATTGGTGTGATGACAACCCGCACTGGATGAGTCCCTCAAAGACGCAAGGCGCTGGAAAAGTGATGGTGTGGTGCGGGATATGGGGCAACACAATTGTTGGCCCTTTTTTCATTGACACCAATCTGAATGCCGAAATGTATCTAAACATGCTGCAAGACACAGTCATGCCGTCCCTGCTGAACAAGGGCCGGGGATTTCCACCGTACTTTCAGCAAGACGGGGCGCCACCCCATTACGGTATCTGCGTGCGCCAGTGGCTGGATTAGCAGTTTCCGGGTCACTGGATTGGCCGCCGTTGTCCCGTGGAGTGGCCTCCGAGGTCCGCAGACCTCACCCCCCTTGATTTTTACTTGTGGGGGCACTTGAAGGCCATGGTGTACCAGGTGAAAATACAAAACATGGACCACCTAAAGGAATGCATTCGTGATGCGTGTGCACGCATAACACCAGACGTGTTAACGCGCGTTTGCCATGACTGGGAGGAACGCATCCGTATGTGCATTCAGTGTAATGGTGCCCACATAGAGCATATTCTGTGACTTACAAGTGACTCCATAATAAAATTACCATTTTACCTATGTATGGAGACTTTTGACTCACCCTGTATATATTGTCCGGTGTTGTGATTAACAATCACTTGTAAGATCGAACAACACATGTAGGATTCTAAAGGTACATTTTTTTTATATATTTCACTCAGTACCGATGTCCGTAAATATTTGTGCATGTTTGTAGGAGAACAACTTCAACTCCACGCAAAGTTCTTGCACACGGCACGTTACTCAAAGAGATGGTACTGGTATTTAAATTCTTGTGCATATTCTAGTGTTTCAATTCTCACTTTGGGACTGATACTGGAAGAATGACTAGAGTTCCCCGTACTGCGATGCAAGTCCTTAGCTTGGCAACATTGAAAGAACACTACGGTTCTGCAAGCGTAACTCGTCAGCTTTCAGAAGACGCATTAAGTCTTTAATAGAAGGAACTGATAGCCCTGTATTAGAGCCCTAGACTAAAGCGCCCATCTTCACATCGTGTATACTACGTTCAGCTCGTGAATCGGTCACGAATCGTGAGTCATCAGTATGTACATCAAACATCGATGGAGGGAATGAGGACCAAACCTCACTCCACAGGAGATTCCAAAACACTCACGCAACACATCAACGCATCAACGTTGCCTAGCCATAAAAGGTTGACTGATATATATATATATATGTATATATATATTCATTCGCTTTTACTAGCCCTTTATACATGGCCCCTTGTTTACAGAAAAGTCATCATTCTTTCTGTTCTTTCAAGCAGTTCTCCATCAACTTTATTTTTAACCATCCTTTTTGTCATTCAGGTAAATTCATTTACCGTCTTTTCTCCTGATAAAGCTCAAACTCCATGATCAAACCTGGCCACCATCACAATCCTGGAGGGTTATTGTATTAGTACTGTAATATTTCTCAGAGAAATTGTGCTATTCCTCGATCTTTCCTTTAATTTATCAATAACCTTTTAAATTGAAAAATCTAACTACACACCTCTATACCGGGGAATCCATCTCCCACTTTCCTAGTCCTCTTCCTGTTTTAAGACCAGCTGCATTTGGCTCAGATATGTAATGGTTGGCACAGAAATATTTTCTGCCCTGTTTTCAAACAACTGCTTTAGGGTATTTATTTCACGAAGCCTCAAATTAATCTCAAGACATACCGTATGTTCGACTTAATCCATCACCTTACTAGTTCATGAGCGGTCGATAATGCGCATGTAATCCGTCTGACGTTCAGCAGTTTAATCAGAATTAGCCACTTACCCTTCATCGTAACATGAAGGAGAGTGTAGACACCATTCGACCAGGGAAGTACTCCAGGGGACGTGGGGGGGGGGAGGCGTTAGACATGAGATAGGGAGTGCTGGAACTCCCGTTTCACCTGTCACTACCCTCCTAAGCTGATATTTTTCCGTGTCTCATCTACCCTGTTAGTAGTCCAGCATGATCTCGAACACACATTTCTCTACCTATTCCTCACTACATATACATGTAGTATATTCAAATTTAAGAAAGGCATCAACTTCAAGAGCCTGAGACTTCCTTGAGGAAGGGTCTATGAATGTCCCCACTTCTGGATCCTCCGCAGCTGATACCAGGAACGAAGACCTGCGTAGTGGGGTGGATCTGCTAACGACCATTCGAGATGTTCTAGGCCTCCGCCTGATTCACTTTTCATTATTTTCTGTAACATTCGTGGACTTTTCTCAAATTTCAATCTGCTGAACACCACTTCTCCTCCAAACCTCATGGTCTTTTCCTCACTGAAACTCTGGTGTCTGGGACGACTGACAGCAGCCTCTTTTCTGTACCTTTTTACTTTCGCTGTACTTAGATTCACTCCAAAGGTGGATGCTGCGTATATGTACGCAGTGACTTAACTTCTTCTCATATTCCCGAACTCGGATCTCCCAAATTCTATACCCTCTCGCTACGGCTTACATGCCAATCTCAAACTAAATACACCTGCGCTGCTTCCCTTTCTCCTATTTCTATTGACTATCCAAAATTCTTTGACTACCTTACTTCCAAAGTGGAATACATTCTTTCCCGCTCTTCCTTTGCTGAAATCTCCATTTTTGTTATATTTGGCTTTCCTCCCATTTCACTGACATCGCTGGTGAACTAGTTACAACTTTTCTATCCTAAATGACCGAGAGCAGACTGTACAGCACTCTACTCGTATCCCCAATCTATCCGTAGCAAGCTTCACAACAGCTTATGCACCTATCAAGCTATGGCGGCTGTTGCATTCTCTCGGAGGACGGGTTCTGTACGCAGATACAGATAGCGTGATGTTCACGGAGAGAAAAGACGAATATATGCCTCCTATTGGCAAATTCCTCGGAGAGTTGACTGACGGGACTGACAGGACCAAAAACTTACGGGGTATGTGTGAAGGTAGGGGAGGAGATGAAATACATCGTGAAGGCTAAAGGTATCACTCTTAACCAGGCCAACCGTCAGATCGTCAACTTAGATTCGCTCAAAGAGCTATTGAGTTTAGAAGATGATGAAAATGTGGGTGACCAACCACCCTATCTGGTTGTAGGAACTCATAACTTCCGGGCACAGAAGTTGGGGGGCGTGAAGGAATTTAGGGGGACAAAGGTGTATCGTAACACATACAGAAAACGATACCAGGTGCCTGGCATCTACGACACCGTACCCTTTGGATACTGTATCGACTAGATACTTCCCTTTTAATGCTTATCTGTATTTAAATATGTATGTATCTGTTACATCTTTCTTTTATTATAAGCGTTACTATATATATATGTTCTTTGTACCCTTGTTTATCATGCACTTTTAACTATTTTCTGTGTATCGTATTTGTACTGATACTAAATTTCTTGTTTTGTATTAGATTGCGTTTTCATTCTAACAACCTTCATCATATTAGTTAGGGGGAAATAAAAGTTGTATATGTATACACCAGTCATAAATAATATGCGATTTTTTTTCCAGTTTATTAATAATGTAGACTTAGTCTCAGTATTAATATTGCAGACACCATCATCGCTCTGTGCAATACATGTAATCAAATAAGGATCTACAGAGCCGAATAAACGCATGATGTTTTCCACACTCAGTAGTAATGATGTTAAGACAGCTAATTTTATTTTAAGTCATTTTATAAATCAAGGTTTTAGTCTTCCTGCAAGCGTTTGAAGAGCTTGTTAAGTATACATACACTTAGCATTAAAAGTTAAAATATACATGAATAAGATGGCTACTTATCTTCTCAGAGTCAAATTTCACTTGAAGCCTATACATGTACCGATGTGTCGCGTGCTGAAATATTCTAGTTCGTTACAATGTCGTTATTTTACCGAGGTTATTGTTCAAACAAAAATTCGTTTAAATGATACGAATATGTAATAGTAATGGGTACAAAAGGCTACAAACAACAGCAGTCAGGATGGTTCATAGAGAATGTTTGTTTAGGAAGCTCTGATAAAAGATGTAAGCAAATTAAAAAGGTAAATAAAAGTTTTAAAGCATAGTGTAGGAGAGAGAATGGTAGGAAATAGAGAACTTTAAAGATAAAGCGAAAATTTAAGAGTAAAGAGGTCTGATTCCGAGTGAAAATTCGACAATACTTTTATGTGGTATAAAATGTTTCTAAAGGGGATTTAAGACAAGGTAAGCATCTGGTCTCTTTTAAAGGAGTCGATTGAATTACTTTGAAATACGTTAGTGACATTCCATCCCACAAATTAACTATACGCCCGAATGACAAACGTTTAATTTCATTAGAATTAAAATCCTTACCCGCTAATTTCAGAGCAATACCCTGAGTTCCCCCGACAGTTCTGGAGTCAAAATGTTTTTAGACATCGAGATTATCAAAATCTTTATTTATTTTATATATATATATATATAAAATGAATAAAGATTTTACACTAACTTTGCAAACATTAAATGGTTCATAGATGAATTAATGATATAAACAGTTGGATCTTTTCCGTTTGTGGGCTAGCAGCGCATTTTAATGAAAATCGGTACAAGTAGTGTGAGAACAAAATGAGAGAGTGCAAGAATGTTGCAATGTTGTGTTGCAAAGGGGTGGGGTATATTGCAAAGGGGGTATGCAATGGAGGGGGAGTGGGTATGCAATGAAGGGGGAGGGGTTATGCAACAACTCAATGCTGCAAAGGGGGTGGGGGGATGCTGCAGGTGCAACAAGGGATCATGAAACATTGAGGCGGCGTTATCCCACGAGAGAAAGACAGGAGAAGGAGAGAAAGCAAGAGAGTTGTTCACCGGGCTCCTGCCAAATGCATAACAACGCTTCAGCCGAGTGGCCGTTGTCTTATAGGCCACTAATCAGCCAGTTGGCTTTGAAGGCGTAAATGGCTTGTTCAGGTTGAGTTGTCAGATACCACTTCTTATTTTAACTTTTCAGGTATACATTATTAGGGCGAATTACTAGATACCACCATTTATTTTAATTCACACGAGTTGCCGTTTTTAATTGTTCAGGTATACATTATTGGGTTGCCAGATTGTACCATTTATTTAATTAATTCTTAAAAGTTGACTTAGAATTCCGCTAGTAGGTTTAGAAGGCGTAACCAGCCATTTGGTATAATTGTTTACAACCAAAAGAATTAAATAAGACAACATTACATCATTCTGTTTATTATAAATATATAGAAAATAAATATACATTTGAATGATCAATTAAAAATAATAATAGTATAGGAAATATGAATGAGGAATATGCATATATTCAAAAATATATCCGGAAATTATGGAAATATATGGAAATTATGGAAATATATAGAAAATAAATATACGTTGGAATCATCAAAAATAATAATAATAGTATAAGAAATATAGCAGTACCCGAAAAATATATAGTTATATTAAACAATTACAAATATTGAAAATAATAATATATGACACGTATAATGAAAAGGATATTAGTAGAGGAAATATATATATATATATACAACTAAATAATTAAATACATACACTTTATCTCTACCGCGCAAAATAAAAATAAGAACTACAAAACGTATAACCGTCAATATAACAGTACAGGAGAAATATATATATATAAATACACTCACTTTTCTCAACACACTAAGCTCACACGTAATCGAGTCTACATTTACATCGTTATTACTCTGCATTACGCAGTATACGCGGCTTAATAATATTTCACCGCTTAAAGGGCCTTCATATCATTCAGTGGTAAGTTATCTTAAAATACTTCTACTGTAGAATTCAATCAAAAGCGCTCACAAAGAGTTTATCGTTAGCCACATTATTAAACACAAGTTTATAAACACGCCTTTCCAATCGAGGGTTTATTTCTACCGATGCGAGCTTTTCAATCGTGAACTCATGTTCACTCAACATAGCGGTAATTGAAATAATCTAAGTCGTTACGACAGCTGCTCGTTATATAAAGAAATAGTTCTTCAGGGTGAACGGTGTAGGTGAGCTCAGCCGTGTACCGATCAATTGCTTTGTACCAAAGTTCATGATATTTCGAAGAGTCTAAACTTTCTAAATAAACGTCCAGCTGTAGGCCATTCTTACCTTGTTGAGCCCTACACTCGGTAAACCCATCGAGCAGAGCGGTGTATGCGTATTCAAGTACCGTATCAAAATAAAGCATATCGTGACACGCGCGTCTAATATAGGCTTCAGCTTGTGGAATCCGACGATTTCAAACATTCTGTCGAGGATGAAACGGTTTCGCGTTATTATCAGAAGCATTCTTCCACATCAACTGTATATCAATGCATGGCCGATCGTTATTTATACTCAGCGTACATACAATGGCATATGAGGGGGTGTCACTAATCTGCTCTCTTCTTGTACCTACACCTGTAGGAATTTTATAACAATCTTCACTCCACTTCTCAACTATCACGAAGATTCTATTCATCTCCTCGACACTTAAATAAACAACATTCCGTTTGTTTGTTTGTCTACAATCCGTTTCCAGTACTGTACATAGTTAACGACATCGGATTTACGCCTGAACACGCGCAACGACTTCGTCACGGACACATCGTACACGGCGTTGAGAATGCTGCTCAAAGGAAGTTCCATCGTATTCGAGGAGCGCACGTCCACTCGGCTCAAGCTCTGAGATAACTGTGAGGCACATGCAACGCGACGGTTCGACGGGAGGAGTGAGTCACACCATAATCTAATGAAACGTGTACGGCGCTGATCCAATGTGAATCGTTGTATCTCATTATATTGGGCAGGTGTTTTGAGAAATTTTCCGATGCAAGAATTAATTTCGGTTTGAATGTTTTATCACTCGCACTCCCCCGAATACGCACCAGGCATTTTCTTCAGGGTAATTTTCACGAACAAAACACATTTTATAACGGTTTTAATGTTTTATCACTCACCATTTCCACAAACTAAACGTCTTCACACTCCGGCGCACTATTTGAGAGGAACATATGCCCATATTTTTCCTTTTTGTTTAACAAGTGATACTCGTCTCTAAAGTTTGTTAAAAACTCACGCAGGGCATTAGCCACAACCTCATTACAAACCTCGTCATGATATACATTAATATAGTGATAAAAATACTTAAGATTCTCCATGATGACGAGATTTACATTTTCAGTCGCAGGGTACGAGTTCTCGGTATGGTATAGCATGACATAATATCGCTTGTCATACCACCCATCAATAAGATTCACTATCCACATCCGTTGCTTCTCTTCTGCACGCGTTGTTTCTTTTACTTCAGGTATATGTGAGCATTTATAAAGCTTCGGTCTATAGCATACTTCAATACATCGTCTGTGCTACGAAAGCCTACAATGCTCTCACTAAAATAGCCATAGAGTATTTGTACATCTTGCTCCTTCGCACGCACGATTCAATGTAGTCTTAAAGGAGGGTGGAATAGGGAGTTTTTCAGTATCCACCACATCTTGACACTTTGCAGAATACCATTTCATAAACGTTGAACATGCAATATTAAAGGTAGCCATTACTATTTTCTGTCTACGCGGGAGAATACACGTCTGAGCTCAAGGGCTTCCTGCGATCAACTGACCGCGCAGGGAATCTCAGGTAGTAGCATGACTCACGTTGCTGGTCTTACAGTGGGCGGAGCTTAGAACTTTCTCTTGCGTGTACACACACACACACACACAAACACACACAAAAAAAGAGAAGTTGAAACGCTAATTGAAACATGATTTATTTAATAAACGAAATATTCAAGTTATATATATTTACAAATACGTGTAATAAATAAGTTAGCAATAGACACATCAAAGATTATATTCAAGGTATATATATATATATTTACAAATACGTGTGATAAATAAGTTAACAATTAAAATTTTGTTAACACAAGAAATAACAGAAAACACCAGAAAAAACAAATGCACAGATTTGGTGATCACAAACAACAGTAACCTAATACTTTAAAGAGTGCAATCTATTAAATACTTTTAGCCTATGTTCACGATTTAATACAGGTTTTAAAATAGATTCAGTTTCCTCAATTCGTCTCTAAAATCTTAATCTGGTCCGAGCGCACTCTTCCCATTGTCCCCTTCTACAGCAATCAGCAAAGGGGTAAGTTAGAACGTTGTCACAGAATTTTACTTTTGGGGGCTTTGGTGCAACCCAAACGTTTCCAATTTCATCATTCCATCTTTGGTTCACGATTTTTAACTCTTCTGCAATTTTGTCAACGCTGCATCTATCATCACTTCGAAAGTCACTTTCATCAGTGTAAACAATGTTATGATTAGTCTCAGGATTTTTGAGGCAACTTTTTCTTTGTGCTGACAATGAACTGGATTTAAATGATGATGGTACACGGATCTGTTCCGACACTTCTGAATTATTCATATTTAATGGTTATATACGAGAGAATATGCGACTATCAAATAAAACGGTACATGATGCACTTGACGTTAAATCTATTTATTTGCTAAAGGAAGGCCATACTATCATATATATCATTCGTAATGTCGATGATGGGGTGCTGTATCTCATCGTCATTCACGGTTCTGTGGAAGAAGAAAACAAAATATAAAGAGCAGCACTCAAAATTTGTAATGTTTTGTAAATGACCTACTTAGGAGTGTGACGTGTTAGAAATGGACTCTGTAGAAAAATTCAGGTTCACGAGCCCATCCACATATATTATATCTGGACCTACAAGATGTGGTAAAACTGTGTTTATGCTTAAAATCATTAAAGAAAAGGGAGAGATATTCTCAAAATTTGTGCATAAAGTTATATGGTGCTATTCAACGTATCAATCAGTGTTCAACTAGTACCAAGATTATATTTTGTTCCACAAAGGTGTATATGACGTTAATTCGTTAAAGGGAAATGAACATACAGTCATTGTAAACGACGATCTCATGCTGGAGATGGATAAAACGTTTGCCGAGACATTTACAGTATTCTCCCACCATCTTAACATAAGCGTGTTCTTCGTCAATCAGAATATATTTTTCAAAAATAGGTACATGCACGACGTGTCGTTAAATACACAATATCTGGTCTTATTCGCGCAACGTAGAGATGTATCACAAATTGGGGTATTAGCCAATCAAATGTTCCCGAATTAGCCTGAGGAGTTTTTGGAAGTTTATAAAGAAGCTACAAGCACGCGTTACGGATATTTGCTTTGCGACCTTCATCCGCAAAACACGTTTAGGGTGCTTCTAAGAACGAATATATTTCCAAACGAGCCTAAAACGGTGTATATTCCAGAATGACAAAGAGGCTAAAGAAATACTATGAATTAATAAAAATCTATCATCGACTGCCCCGGGCAATGCAGCAGATGTTTATTAAAAATATCGACTCCGACTTTTTAAAATGCATCTGTGAAATCTGTCTTAACGTTATAAATTACAATGTATCAATGAAACCACCTCAGAAGGCTCGCCTACGCCGTTACAAGAACATAATACGCTCACTCGCTCGTAAAAGTCAAACTGAAGGGAAGAAAAAACGAATTATTGAACAAACAGGAGGGTCATTTCTCCCCATCTTATTTTCAGTTTTGGGTCCTTTACTGACTAGATTAATATAATGAAGAAAGTGGTAGTGATTCCACACGATGTGTACGCTTCACTGCAAATGAATCCAGACACGGATTTCGATCCCCGTAAAAGCAGATTTAAAAGAATAGAAAGTGAATTGCTAGCCCTATTAAACAGTGAAAAAACACCTGATGAGAAAAGAATCTTAAACCAAGAAGCTCTGCAGAAATTTCTTCACGAGTACGAAAATTATAAGAACCCGACAGAAATTCCTGTGGTTATTAGGCACAGCATGGGGAACGATGGACATGGTGACATAGGACCTGTACCCGACGATACAGCTGACCAACCAAAGATTAAGGGGTCGGCCACACAACACATCGAGCATGTATTAAAAAGCACCCTCCCACATACATTGAGGAATAAAGGTTTAAGTCTTTATAATCTATTGAATGAGGACCCAGCCAAACAATGGACCGATACAGGCGAGATCATTGTGGAAGGATCAAAGGTACAGGGATCGAATAACGTAGACATTGTCCATGATCTGGTGAGAAAGTGGGATAGGCCCTCACCATCAGGATGGAAGCATATTAAAGCAAGACTACAACAAATAAATGTCCCCAAAACAATGATAGGAAATCTGAACAGGTTAAAAGACTTGGAACATGCGACGCACGAGAAACAATTGAAGACGCCATCACCACAGGCGGTAACACCTTTGAAGAGGAGAAAGGAGAGGTTAAACAACGGTCAACCCTACCCACATGCCTCTAAAATACGCAAATGGCTAACGTATTAAGTAAACGCTATTATGACATTTCTAACCCAGCCTCCTACGGCGGCGTAGATAGACTGTACAGAAGTGTTTACGGAGTAGGAGAAAAAGATGTTGAGAGATTTTTGCGGGAGCAGGACGCTTATACGCTTCATAAGCCGGTGAGAAAAAGGTTTAAAACAGCCAAGACAACGGCTGCCTCGATTGATTCTATTTGGCAAGCAGATTTAACAGACATGAAAGATATTCTTGGTATAACGATGGTTACCGTTACATTCTATTCATAATAGATGTATTCTCTAGATATCTGTGGCTAGTTCCTCTGAAAAATAAATCACCTGAAACAGTTACTAAAGCTACCAAAACGCTAATGTTAAAAGAAAACATGGTTCCTGGCTATTTTTGTACGGATATGGGTAAGGAATTTATAGGCCGTGCTTTTCAGAACATGTTGACAGAGTTCAATATCAGCTATTACACTATCAATTCTATACATAAGGCTTCTTTAGCTGAAAGAGTTCAACGTACCATAAAGGAACGCATGCACCGATATTTTACACATAAAAACACACAGATTTCTAGACATTATGGAATCATTGGCCTCATCCTTCAACCGCTCACGCCATCGCACGATTGGGACATCACCTAACGAAGTTTTAGAAAGAGGTACACTTCCGAGAAGAGATGGATCACCAACACCACCACACTCTGGGCGTTTCAAAATCAATGATTTTGTAAGGCTGTCGCGTTCGGGAAATAAATTCGCGAAGGGTTTTGAGCAAGGATGGACACGTTAGATTTTTAAAGTTAGGGCTATGAGGCCTAAAGGTGAGATAATGATGTATTACGTTGAAGATTTGAATGGGGAAGAAATCTCAGGAGGCTTTTACCGCGAGGAGTTGCAGAAAGTGGCATTTAATTTAGGAAAAAATATGTTTAAAATTGAGAAAATTTTAGGAAGCAAAGGTTCAGGAAAGAGAAAAATGTACCTGTTGAAGTGGCTAGGATACCCAGAAAGCTTCAACACCTATATAAAAGCTGATGCAATAATGAAGCTTAAATAGTATGCAACATGGCCCCTAACCATTTCTACATCACACTCCCGTCCTCCTCGTCCCTGTCTGTACACCCTAACAACACACTAGCCAACTTTGTAACAGAACTCCACTGAGGACCCATTGAATTGGGTCGTGATTCGTATGAGGTGGGGATATGCGAAATTCAGCTGGACACCTTTTTAAATATTGAATATAAAGATTCCGTTTTTACAATTCTTAGAGGCACTGACGAGTGTGAAAAAGCCGGGGTAGCTATGGATGAAACTATACGTATCGCCCGGACTAAGGCTGCACAGTGTTACTGTACAGAAGTAACACTAGGGCCGGGCCGTTATGATTCGGCCGAGGATGTTGTGAGAGACTTAAACGCAAGCTTAAAAAACTCAAACCTTACGAATGATTTAGTATACGAAATCGTCAAGAAAGGAAACCCTGCACATACACTAATCCTAAAATCAAAGACTAACAGACGTATTAAAGACCGAAGAGTGTTCAAAATTTTAACCAATGGACGATATAGCGCAGCCTTCCAAAGAGACACATTTCACGAGGCACAGCATGACTTGTCCAGATTAATGTATCAATTGAAGATGAAGAAATTGGCTGAAAGCTCTCAGCACCCAGACATGTGCTATATTTACAGCAATATAGTGGAGCACCAGTTTGTTGGGGATACCCAGGCTTGCCTGCTGCGCATTGTTCACATCCTTAACCATAGAGGAAGGAGTTTGAGTATTACATATGACAGACCCCATTATGTGAACGTCGCAACTAATCTAATAACCAATATCTCAATATATATAAGAACGATTGAGGGTGAAAACTTCCCATTCGGTAACGGAAGCTTAACAGTGAAGCTACACTTTCGGCGCACTGAGTTATAATGGATAGAAAGCCTTTCACCGTCTAACGAGGGGTGAGATATCAGCGCGGTAGTGGACTTGGGTCCATTTTTTCATCCATACTACGTACGGCTGTGCCTTTGCTGAAGAGGGGCGCCAGATACCTCGGGTGGAAAGCGCTACAATCAGGCCTTAGCACTGCAGAAGACATATTGGCTGGGACAAAACCTAAAGAAGCTCTAAAAAACATTTAAAACGTACACGGGACGAAATCATCAAAGATGCAAAGAGAAAAATGCGTGGTGGCGGGAAGAAGACGAGGGCTGTCCGGAAGAAGGGATCACGTGGCATTAAACGTAAAAGGATATCAAAAAGGAGTGCTGTAAGCGAATGAATCCTATGGTTGACCACTTATTTGATTGATATAAGCTAAGGACATTGAACTCATGAATCATAGTTTGTCGAGAGAGGAGGCACTATTTGTAACTCGTCATAGCACGCTTCATCCACCCATGTAGTTCACAATGCTGTAAATCGGAGCTATCCCTCTTTGAGATGCCCCCAACTCAAGTTTCTTTTGAACACGGTGACTTTATTACAATTAACCCTTTAAACACAATTAGTTCCCCTAGTGCTCCTATAGAATTCGTGATTCCCAGCTCAGGCCCTTACTTTTTTGATCCAAGCTGTGTGCACATGTACGCTAAGCTACGTATAGCCCATTCTGATGGAACGGACTGCGATGACAAATATGCTGTATACCCTGAAACAAACTTTCAGCACTCCATATTCAACCAGTGTGATGTATATTTAAATCAGGCCAACATATCGGCAGGCACGGGGTGCTATCACCTACGAACTTATCTGGAAAATGTCCTCAACTTTTCCAAGGAAGCGAAGGCTACCTTTTTAAGTGCCGAGCGATATTATCAAACTAAAGACAAAATTAGTATACAGGACAAATTTAAAAATTCTAAAAAGAAGATATACGAGTGTTTTGGTTGTCTGCATACAGATTTCACTTTCCAGGATAATTTGCTTGTGAACGGGGTGGATATGAAAATAAAGCTCACCCGCACGAGTCCTGAGATCTGCTTAAATCTGGATGCTGATCAAGAATAGGAAGCAAAACCCGTTGTGGTTCACATGATGGATACATACCTCCGCGTACGGCGAGTGAAATTAAGTTCACCAAAACAACTAGAAATTGAGAAAAATTTACTAAACGCTACAGTGAAATACCCTATTACCAGAGTACAAATCAAACTACAGTATATACGGTGGCTGCAGGGTTGGCGTCGAAGCAGATAGAAAACATCGCCCTGGGAAATCTTCCTAAAAGGATATTAATCGGAATGCAGAACCATGCTTCGGTGAATGGAAAATATAAAAAGTGTGCCTTTAAATTCGAGAATTTCGGACTTAAAAATATAACTCTATACGTTAATGGCATTGCGTTGGGAGGAACATTGTATACGGACTATTCATCAGACGCTGTGTTACCTCTTTGCGCGAGAGCCTATAGTAATCTGGCCCATATTGCAGGTGATTGTGATGAGCTCGGTAATAGGGTAACGCAGAAAGAATTCATTGATTTAGGAGCGTTATCACTGACTTTTAAAATGGATGCTAATACACTTCAGAGAGTAATGAATAGTGAACGAGTCACACGTTCTAAATTTATCGGTGTATTTGCGAAGAATGAAACATTGAATTTGCCAACTACGCGAGATTGCGGTAGCCTTATTGTGAACACAGATATCATCGGTAATGAAGGGATTCATTGGTTCGCAATCTATTTTAAAAATAGGGACCGTTTGTACTATTTTGATTCACTCAGTATTCGACCCTGGAGTGACCCTGTTATAGTAAAATTTCTTGATCAGTTACACATTCCTGAATTTGTATGGAACCCATTCCGATTACAAGGATATTTTAGTAATACGTGCAGAATGTACTGTATTTCATTTCTCATGCATATGTCACGTGGTAAAGACTTTACGAATTTTAAAAATTTATTCGACCCGTGTCACACTCAACGAAACGATGAAATGGTATGCAGGCAGATAAAAAGCCGTTTTCCAATTGTGCGTACTCGTTGTATAGTATAATGTTTTGTTCGTGTGTGTATATATATATATATTTGTAACGTTAGTGTGTATATTCTGTAGTTTAAGATGGTTATTGTACTGATTTCTTTCATTTAATAAATTGATGAAAATACTTTGTCTTCTTTCCCCCAATAAAGATCATACAAAAAAAAATAAAACATTATTTCGATGTGACATTCATTGGGCTGACTGCTCGGTAAATCCTCCGTATTCAGGTCCATGACACGAGGTTCTTCAAAAGATGGTATAACACGTGTCAAATCCTCGTCGGACCTTAAAGGAGAAAGAATAATGTTCATACTGAATCTTTTTTAATAAAAACATACACAGAGTATACATATTATGAGACAGACCCCATTATATGAAGATATCTTTGAACCGCTCAGAGAAGTTCATTTAAGAGGTAATTCCGAATAACATTTATAAAAAAACATGCAAAAGATTGCTATAAAAATTGCGATTTTAGCATAATGGCGAGTATCTAAATGAAGTATTTGACGAGATACTACAGCCCTCCATATATATATATATATATATATATATATATATATATATATATATATATATATATAATCTTCTTTCTGACAGTTTGTGGATAATTGACTCCAAAAAAATAATATGATAGACACTTACATTTCTACGACAGTCCCTTGCGTCGGATCGTAAGGAGCGTCATTGCAATATCATTAACAGTTTCGTTGGAAATAATCCATCACGGTCAATCGCGTTAAAAAGAGTAATTGCAGTCAATGCTGCAGTGTCACCATCTTGATACAAATCCGGAAAAATGTAAAGTTCGTGATCCATGGCGGAGGGTATGTTTACTCACTGGCAGAGGGGATGTTTATTCGAAAATAACTACTCTTACTCCCAGCTGAAAAATATTTCCTTTTATATGCCCGCTCACCAAGCTCCGCCCCAAAAGACTGAGAAACTGTTCGTAATGATTGGTTGTCAGTGTAACTGGGTGGGGATATGATAAGTTTGTGTACCAATCGTAACACCGATATAACGGCTCCATGCTTTGGACAACTAAAGGTATCTTTATATTCTCTCCATAGATTTAATGCTCGTATTACCCCTTGCAGTCTCTACAACGACAATATTTGCATCCATACTTGGCTTTCTCTACCCCACCCCTTTATGCAATATCCCAAGCAACAACCATCTCTATAAAAGATTTCCAGAATGTGCATTATTATTTTTTGCGACCCTACTAATTGAGTCTCTTTTTTCTTCATTACTCTGATATTGACAGAACAGTGATTTTTGTACATTACTATGTTTTGCATCCATACTAAACTCAGCTTTCCCAAGATTGCTATATTCTCTCCGTAGATTTAGTGCTCGTATTACCTCTTACAGTCTTTACCACGACAATATTTGCGACAATACTTGGTTTTCCCCACCCACTCCTTTATGCAATATTGTTCACAACAATATTTTATTATTTTGCGCCCATACTAAATTGAGTTTCAATTTTCGGGTGCAAATTATTTGGCAATCATACTAAACACAGCTTTCCAAAGATTCCTGACTTGTGGATTTTTACTTCTCGCATAGATGTGTGAATAAATAACCACCCCGCCAGTGCTGGAGCTTAGTTCGGATTCCACGTTAAACTGTAGGTCTAAGGCAGAGTGAAAAGCTTAACCATTGTTAGAATGAACAATTCGACGAGGAGTTAGTTATTATTACTACATAGAAAAATCTACATTTTCTTTGTGCATATTACATTTTACAGCCACACTATTCCCGGATCAATAATCAATAATTTAATCGAGAGGATTTTATAATAAAGAAATTATAAATATATCCATTCCTTTATTTATATTTAAAAAAAGAATAAACAAAACTCTCTCTCTCTCTCTCTCTCTCTCTCTCTCTCTCTCTCTCTATATATATATATAATATATATATATATATATATACTATATGACTTTTTGGAAACTCAGAAAAAATTCAATGATAACCAACACGGGTTTCGATCAGGCAGATCATGCCTATCACAACTAATGGAACACTACAACAACATTATTGATTCACTTGAAAGTAATGAAAACTATGATGTACTATACACAGACTTTGCTAAAGCGTTCGACACGTGTGACCACGGAATCATAATACATAAACTGAAATATATGGGAATAACAGGAAAAGTAGGGAAATGGATATATAATTTCCTTAGTGAGCGGAGGCAAGTCGTTACAGTACAAGGAGTATCTTCATCAGAATCAGAGGTCCTCAGCTCAGTACCACAAAGAACAGTATTAGCTCCACTACTCTTCATAATCATGCTAACTGACGTAGATGAGGACGTTACCAGAGACAGCACAGTAACATCCTTTGCGGATGACACAAAGATCAGTAGAAAAATAAGAAACCCAGAAGACATAGGATCTCTACAAACCGACATAAACAAAATCTAGAAGTGGACTGAAGACAACAATATGAAGTTTAACACCGAGAAATTTCAGCTATTACGGTATGGAAAAAGAGAAGACCTAAAGTGCATGGAATATTATACCCCAAATGGAGAGGAAATTCAGAGAAATTACAGAGCAAAAGATTTAGGGGTTGTAATGACAGATGATGCGAAATTTGAAACACAAAATAAGATAGCAGTAAACAGAGCAAAGAGAATAACCGGTCAGATATTGAGAACCTTTAAACGAAGGGATAGGAATGTAATGATTCCTCTACTGAAAACCCTGATCATACCCAAATTGGAATACTGCTCGGTCCTAACTTCCCCATATAAAAAAGAAGACATTAGACAGCAGGAGGGGATCCAAAGAAGCTTCACAGCCAAGATCAATGGGTGCAAAGAACTAAATTACTGGGAAAGGTTACGAGAACTAGACCTATATTCACTGGAAAGGAGAAGAGAGAGATACACCATTATTTACACTTGGAAAATAATGGAGAAACTAGTCCCTAACCTTACTATGAATCCCATAACTCCCCAAACAACGATGGAAAGTAGAAGCGGTAGACTGTGTCGTATTCCCAAATTGAAGGCGAGACAGGGAACATCCTTAACCCTGAAAGAAAATAGTTTTGTAGTGAGAGGACCAAAACTGTTTAATCAGTTGCCCAAAGACCTAAGAAACACGAAGGGAGTTGCAGTGGAAATCTTCAAAAGAAGACTAGACGCCTGGCTCAGAACAATCCCCGATGAGCCGGGCGTACCTGGCTATGTGAGGTGGAGAGCGCAAGAAACCAACTCACTACTTCACCAGGCCAACTCGAGAGGAGGGGCAACAAGCTTGACCTTCGCGAAATGAGAAATCATCGCGCGGAACCTTTGTAAGGTTGTAAGGTTGTAAGGTTATATGTATATATATATATATATATATATAATCTGTACACGAGATAGGTGTACGCCTGGTGTGAATGAACTCTGAAGCTGTTCTTTTTTCATTACATACAAGGACAAGAACTACCACAATAAGTAATGCATCCGGTGCAATTTCTGCCCGCCCGTGCTGCAGTTTAGTTCGGTTTCTACGTTAAACTGTAGGTCTAAAACGGTGAAAAGCTTGACCATTGCAATTCGGTGAAAAGGAGTTAGCTATCATTATTATTGCGGTAATTTGTACCACCCTATATATATATATGTGTGTGTGTGTGCGTGTGTGTGTGTGTGTGTGTGAATATTTCCATTTCTTTATTTATGTTTTTGAAAAAGGAAAGAATAAACAAAACTCTCTGAGTGTGTGTGTGTGTGTGTGTGTGTGTGTTAATTTTGAAAAATGTATAATACTAATAAAATATCCTATATTTTATTCATTCATTTCAATAACTAAGAAGATGATATACAAATTACATATAAATAAAAATAACGAAGTTGATAAAATATAAAACATTTTTTTTATTTACAAGAAACAGTCGCTTGGAGAGCGAAGTGTGTCTTTCAGAGAGAAAGTTTTTGACCCAAATTCCTTCTCGCCAGTTTGTGGTTTTAAAAAATCCTCGGGCTGGACCTTTCGTTGGATCTTCTCATTTACTTGGCTCTGTTCATTCTTAAATATACAGAGTTAATATTGGGATTCGATTTAATAACTGTAAGAAAGAAAGTAAATAGAACGGCGTTTAAATAATTAGTTTCTTATATTGTTAATATTGGTTTTAATAATTGATTCTCTTAAAAGGAGAAAATTCATTTGCTTGAAATTTTAAAAATCCGAAATTGGTTCTTTTATATATATATATATATATATATATATATATATAATATATATATATATATATTAGGGTGATTCAAAAATATCGATTGTTAGATTTTTTCCGGGCCACCCTCTAATTATGTTTAATTTGATAAAGACGTAATGTATACAAAGTTTTAGGTGATTCTAATGTATTTTAGGGGTCGCTACCGTAATCTAAACTATTACTTTTCTGTTTACTTTCCGGAAATTGAGTTTTGAACTGTGACGTTTTTCTTATAATATCTGTTCCGTGTGATAAGTGCGTTAATGCACATACAGCTAACAGTGCTGAGTAAACACAACACTCTTGTAACCATTTACACTTTGTTGTGACCGAATATTGAGGGCAACCGGCACTTGTACACTGTACTGTCTGTACAGCTATAATTCAGTAGTCGTCTGACTGTCGTGAGTGTAAGAGGTTCTGCTGTCGACTCTCGTCATGGAACCCCCGCCATCTTCTAGTAGGGGTACTGCTATGCACACGAGAAAAGATATTACTGTTTGGCTTATTGGACAACCATCAGATACACTTAAAACAACAGTTCTTCCATCAAAGCGAGAAACTATGGCTTTGTTTATGGCTTACAGAAACAAAAAACAAACAATTCGAGAAGCCTGCTTGTCTACTGCAAATGATGTGTTGGCAGTATGGGGAGGAGCACGAATTCCAACTTGAAAGAAGTCGCACGTTGTTGACAAAATTGAGAAACTGTTCAAAGAATGGCAAGGATTAAAGAAAAATAATGAGAATAAGGCGAAACAATCAAAAATCTATTAGATAAGCAAACCAAATGGAACCAAGAATTAGATAGCCTGTTTGATATAGCACTTGCAGATGCTATGAAGGTAATTGATATTGAAGAAGATACGCTATTTCTAAAACTCCAGCGAGAACAGGGTCGAAAAGGAAAAATGGATGGGATTGATAAAGAGTTTGCAAGGAAAGAAAAGTATGCGAAGAAAAAGGAAGAACAATTAAACATAAGAAAAGCAAGAAAAATGTCGAGATTTGAAGAAACTTTAGTTCTCAGTGACTCAACTAGCAGTTCTGGTGCTGAAAGACAAAATACAACATCTGATGAAGAGTTTATGGTTGATCCTAGTGAACCATCCACCTCAAAACAGACTGTACGAAAGAAACAAAAATTGCTTGATGATACGTTGCTTGCAGCCCTTGATGTAACAAAAATGAGCAATAAAAGTGCATCATTAGTGATGATACCAACGATTGAAGGTCTTGGAAAAAATGCAGAAGAATTCAATGTCAGTTATTCATCTATAAGAAGAGCAAGAGAAAAATTTCGGAAAAAATTTGGAGAAAATTTAAAGAAAGAGTTTAAAGCTGATGTTCCCTTAACCATTCATTGGGACGGAAAACTAATAGAAGACATAGCAGGACGAGAAGTTGTTGAACGACTCCCTATACTGATTTCATGAGATGGCATTGATCAACTTCTTGGTGTTCCAAAAATCACTGCAAGCACAGGAGAATTAACTGCAAATGCCATCCACCAAGCTTGTTTGGATTGGGATATGTCAGCCAAAATAAAATGCATGTGTTTTGACACCACAGCATTGAATACAGGTCGTAGAAATGGTGCCTGTGTTCTTCTAGAACAGAAAATGAACAAACGTATGCTGCGGCTGGCCTGCAGACATCACATACTAGAAATAGTGTTAGAAGCTGTTGTTTCGTATTCATTGCCTGCATCATCACGTCCTGATATTGCAATTTTCAAACGATTTAGAATGAAATGGTCAAAATTAGACACAAAAAACTCGTGACGATTACAAAGAATTGCTGGAACTGACAATCATTTTCCTTGGTGGAGTACCAAAGAGAGGAGTTTCATTCAGAAGACCAGCTGGCGTTCACCGAGCAAGATGGATGGCAAAAGTAATTTATGCCATGAAAATTTGGTCGTTTAAAACACAATTTAAATTAACACCCAGAGAAGAAAAAGGTCTTAGAGATATCTGCCTCTTTGCTGTACACATATACAGTATGTTAAATCCTGGTTTACAGCGTCAGTTTCAGTGCTCGCTCCTCGTCTCGATTTAGAGATGTTGAAGAAACTGCAACTGTACAAACTAAAAGATGAACGCATTGCAACTGTTGCCCTGAAGAAAATGATGAATCATTTATGGTATCTTTCAGAAGAGTTAATAGCATTTGCTTTCTTTGATGATGGCCTGCTACACCAAACTAAAAACCGAATGAAGCAAGCATTGTAAAACGGCGCCGAACCAAATCCAGAGAAAAAAGCGGTTATTGACCCTGAAGTTATTGAAAACAGAGAACTGGAAGACTTTGTTAGTGCAAATACAAAAGAATTTTTTAATGGACTTGGTTCACCATCAACGTTTCTTAATAAGAACTCTGAAGAGTGGAATGAAGATGACTGCTACAACAACGTAAAACAAGTCATAAGAAAAATTCAAGTTGTTAATGACAATGCAGAAAGAGGAGTTAGATTAGTCGATGAATACAACAAACTAATCACAAATGATGAAGAACAGAAACAGTATCTCCTCCAAGTGATAAAGAAACATAGAGCTGCTCTTCCAAATAAACACAAGAAGACAATATCATCATTAAGAAATTAACAGTGAAATATAATGAACCAAAGGTTATTATTATTATGGAAGTCTTATTATTATTACAGAAGAACTGTCAATTTGAAAATGTAGAGTGGTTATGATAGGCCTACCGGGAAACTTCCACTTAAAAAAAAAAGGTAACGCGCCGTATGCTTTACCTCAAGGGTGGTGTGGAAACAGCATATATTTCTTATTTTGTGTCTGATTTTCAACTTATGGTAGCGACCCCTAAAAATTAATTTTTTTAATTCAAAATTTGCATGCATTACTTTTTTACCAAATTAAACATAATCAGAGGGTGGCCCGAAAAAAGAAATCCCAAAAAAAATTTTCCAGCAATTTTTGAATCATCCTGATATATATATATATATATATAGAGAGAGAGAGAGAGAGAGAGAGAGAGAAATGACAAAAGAAAATAGTGTACATTCTAAGGTTTTAGTGAAGGAAAATTGAATATTACTCTTAGAGGATCTGATAACGGAATGAATTCTTTTTTATTTTTCTGATTTTGTGCAGTAGAAAGGACAGCCAAAAGAAAATAGACACAGTTGATGTGATCAATACATCACTAAGGAAACTTAACTCTTTCATTTGAGAATAAAAAGTTATCTCCAATTTATCCCTTTGGTGTGAAAATTAAAAATATCGAAACTGATTCTTTATATATATATATATATATATATTAATATATTATATTATATATATATATATATATATATATAGAGGAAAGACAAAAGAAAATAGACACAGTTAATGTGTTATTTCTCTTAAAAGAGAAAGTCCGTTTATATATATATAAGGTAAGGAGAAAGTTGTTCAATTGTATGTTTGTGTGTGTTTGTGTGTGTATTTCGTTTGAACTATTATTTTGACGATTGTACGTTCCGTATTATATTATTTTTTGTACAGTAGAAGGAAAATTCTATTTACAATAATTAATAATCATATTGAATTTTTTATTGTTAATTTTTGTGATTATTTCTCTTAAGAGAGAAAGTACGTTTGCTTTGGTAACGAATTAAAATAAATGGTGGTGTTTAGCAACTCACCCTAATAGTGTATACCTGTACAATTAAAATAAAAAATGGTATCTGGCAACTCAACCCTCCTCTCTATAAGGCCAGCTTGGCTTCAGAGCGGCCAGTTTGATGATGACAGCTGCTGAATAAAGATCTCCTCTCTCCTTCCTTCTTAGGTTAAGACTTAGGTTAGGTTTCCCCTTGGGGGAGTAAGGACATCCCACCTTCTCCCCCTAAAGCCCTCCTCCGTCTATCCTTTCTCTTTTTCTCTTAGGTTACAGCAACCCCTTTGGGGGGAGGTCATCCTCCCTTCTCCCCCGAAGATCCTTCCCCTCTCCCCCCCTTCAGGGCGTACCCCCCATTGCAACATACCCCCTTTGCAACATACCCCATTGCAACGATGTTCATTATCTTTTGCACCATTGCAACATACCCCCTTTGCAACATACCCCATTGCAACAATGATCATTATCTTTTGCACCATTGCAACATTCTTCCACTCTCCCATTTTGCGCCCATACTACTGGTACACTAATGTAGTTTTGGTAACTGATTTCAAAAATAACTTTCTTTTTAGGAGAAATTAAAAACAAACATATTAGAGCGCTTTAAATAATTAATATGTGTTTTAACTAGCTTAAACTAGTTACAGAGGATTCTGTTAAATTTAGCCAGTCACAAACTGCTACTGTTTATAAGAAAGTGCTCTAAGTATGGGAAAGTGTATTCCTTTGATAAAAATACCCAGTTCTTTCGTTGCCAAAAGCATCGGTCAAACGGTAAAAAGTGCAACTTTACGAAGAATACGATTTTTGAAGGATCCCGGCAGATCTGTAAAAGTAATAGAAAAATCAAGAATCAATGCCCAGTTAGGTCAATTGAATGCCAGGTTAGGTCAACTGTACGCCCTTGACGACTGGTTAGGTTAAGTCATGATATTTTCGTTAAAAACACATTAATTATTTAAAATTCTCTAACATCTTTGTTTTTCATTTCTCCAAAAAAAGAAAGTTATTTTTGAAATCAGTGACCAGAACTACATTAGTATACCGATTTTCATTAAAATTAGCTGCTAGCCCCCAAACGGAAAAGATCCAAACAGTTTTTAAAATATGAATTATTGATGAAGTGAAAACCTAATGATGATGCAGTCCGAGATTAGTTTAAGCGAAGTATTTATAACCTTCAGGTTTACTTCGGTCAGGACAACTCTTCTTTTACGCGTGTTGTCGTTCATCATTCGCTATGTTTTCCCTTTTATTGCGTATTTCTCTGCGATACACGAGCTACATATTTGTTGTGGATAAAACATGATGGTAGGACGCCTCAGTAAATATATAAATAAACCGTTGCAGAATTCGACGCCGTGTTTAAAATTGATTGTGCGGGTATTAACATATACAGTATATATATATATATATATACAGTATATTAACCCCTCCTTTTATGGCCCTGAGTCGGTTCGGATCGACGGGGGTTCTAGTTACGGAGGCAAGCAACGGATATTTCTTCTATATACTTTTCTTCTATAACTTTCTAATTCTTTTCTCTCGCTTTATGGGGTCGACACTCTGTTAATTCTTTTCTTTCAATAATACTCTGATACTTCTACTTTACTGACTAAATTCCTCTGAAGATAGCCCAACTCGAGAGGGAAAATAAAAAGTTTCGCTTGCTGTGATTTACTTCTTAAAAATATACAGGTACTGCTCTGAATTTACAGGGGTAGAGGTTCGACCTCTTTCGACCATAGCTCAGGCCGGAATCTAAAAATATTAAGGAGGCAAGGGGCCTCTGCCCCCTCCCCGCAGCGAGGCTGCTAACAAGGGGAGTCTCTTAGCAGTGACCAAAGCAGAGAGCCGTAATGAAGTGTCCTCCATTTTACAAATACATGTATAATATATGCCTGAATGTTGGGGGATGGCAGTTGGAGGTTAAGTTTCCCCCCTTTTAAACACGATCAGGTGTTTGAAAGTTTCCAAATAAAAAAAAAAATAAATAAATAAAAATAAAAACTAATCTTATTTTTTTTGCCGAATCTTCATTTCTGAAGGCGATATCATTCATAGTAGTACATAAGTACAATTGAAGTACACGACTGAGTACATTTTCGTTTGGGTTTATTACAATTATGATTTCGATTATGGATTACTTCCCATTCGCTTATGATTGTCCCTTACAGTTCTATTAAAGTACATTCTTACATTATATATAAAGTCATTACATTCAATTACAGTTTCATTGAAGTACATTACGTCGTTTACCATTCTTACAGTGTTTTTATATATTTATATATGGTTATAATATATGGTTATAATATATGGTTAAAATATATGGTTATATTATATGGTTATATTATATGGTTATATTATATGGTTATATTATATGGTTATTATATATGGTTATTATATATGGTTATTATATGGTCATTAGTACAACACAAGTACATGAGACATGACAAGATAATTTATATACAACATAATATGTTATATTACATTATAATGTTATAAATTTGGATCAGAGCGAAAGATGTTGTTTATCTTAGAAACGTTCGATTCTGCTGTGATTCGCGAATTCGACCACTCAACTACTGTAAGCCTAATGAATGTCTTGTGAGGGGTGAACGCACATGTACGTAATACAATAGGTTGTGTGCGTAATATAGAGACGCGTATAATATGGACTGATAGGTTGATAGGTATCAGTAGACAATAGGTAGGAAACAACATAAATAATGATGTATAGAGAATGAAGTTTTGTTTTCTTTTTATTATTATTATTATTATTATTATTATTATTATTAAAGAATTTACCATACATTCAATACGGAAGATGTCCAAATACTAAACACGTGATTCAGTGTTCAAGGTATGGAAAACGTGAAGAGAATTAAGTTACTTTATGACGTCATAGTTATTCACATTATGTCATACGTAAAGTATAAGTCATTATTAGGGAGGACCTAAAAGAAACGAATTAAAGACAGAGTGGGTATCAAGGACTAAGAAGCACAACTACGGGTTCCAATCCTCTTATATGCAATGTGTATGTATAATCTAGGGTCGAGGGTGAGTTGCAAGACAATCATAATTAATTATAATAACTTCTATAACAAATGGAAAATGGATACGACCAAACCATAGATATGGTAGATCGTAGGGTTGTGACACGAACAAAAAATAGGAAGCTACAAGTAAAATTATTATCCAAACTCGCGTTAAGCGGTTTTGGTTCTTATGTAAAAATGAATATGATTATTCATTGTTCATTTTTTACATTGCTCTCCCCTTTTAAAAAATGATATTTATACAATAATCTAATAGGGTACCATTAATACAATACAAATGAGAAAATAACATCCTAACTACTACAAGTTAGATGACGAATTTTTCTTTACATTACAAATTTTTATACAGAACAAGTGAGTTCGGTGGTTGCGTACAATGGAGAGTAATGAAATCTTTAAAATGACACTTGCTTATAAAATATAAAAAATTCAAAGATTAATACTTTAATTTATGTAAACAGAATAAAAGGATTAATACATTAATTTGGACAAACAATTAAGTTAGACAAAGAATGATATTGTTAATTTAAAAAAAAAATTCTGTGGAGAAAATTACATACATAATGAATAGTAGGTAAAAGGGAAAAATATAAATTATTTTCCACAGTTACCCTGATCGTGCAGTCTATAACTAATTTTATTGACTATTGTAGGTAAAAAATCGAATTACGTAATGGATGATGTATAGACCTGTGGTCTAGTGTGTATTTGTGTGTATTAGATACAAAGTGTGTATCTTATAACTTTGAGGGACAGATTAGCTGAGAGGATTTTTAAATTAACTGAATAAACGCCTGAGCAAAAATTTATATATAGTAAGCAAAAATGCGTAGGACTATATAAATAGCAAAGTTAGCACTTACACGCTATGACATAATTTATTGTGACATCCAATGATTTTAGCATAAGGTTTGTATATATATATATATATATATATATATATATATACAGGGTGGGCCGTAAGTTTCCATACATAGGAAAAATTAAACGTTTGTTTTTATGTTTCAGATACCCTAAGAATATGCGTTTGACGTAAGATCTTGTTTACTGATGAAGCAAATTTTTACGTCAATGGAGAGGTTAATCGGCAAAACATACGTTATTGGAGTAATGCTAACCCTAACTGGCTGAGTCCGACGAAGATGCAAGGTGCCGGTAAAGTGATGGTGTGGGCCGGGATATGGGGTGACAGAATTATTGGACCAATTTTTGTCAGTGGAAATCTTAATGCCGAAAGGTATCTTAACATGTTGCAAGAAGAGATTTTCCCATCCCTGCTAAACGAGGAAGGTAACTTCCCAGTTTACTTCCAGCAAGATGGAGCTCCACCTCATTATGGTCTTCACGTGCGTCGGTATTTCGATCAGCAGTTTCCGGATGCTTGGATTGGTCGGCGTGGTCCTGTGGAGTGGCCTCCCAGATCCCCAGATCTCACCCCCCTTGATTTCTATCTTTGGGGGCACTTGAAGGCCATGGTGTATCAGGAAAAGATACGAGACATAAATCATCTAAAGGAACGTATCACCAACGCCATTACAAGCATAACGTCAACTGTGCTAATGCGTGTTCATCAACAGTGGGGAACACGTATTGAAATGTGTTTTCAAAACAATGGCAACCATGTAGAGCATATTATATAAATAAAAATGGTTGTCCATAAAAAATGTTTATTTTTCCTATGTATGGAAACTTACGGCCCACCCTGTATATATATATAGTGCGCATACATGCGTGTGTATGTGTAGGGATTTGGGAGGTTTTTGAATTAACAAAGTTTAAAAATAATGTATAATAATTTAAGATGGGGTTAGGGTTATAAAATCTTTTAAGTTTAAGTCAGTTATTGTTATTATTATAAAATCCTTTAAGTTCAAGGTAGTATTTAAGTATTTAATTAAATCAGTTACACGTATTAAGGTAATAAAAAGAAATGTACTTAGAGGACCTTACAATTAATGAAAGTAAATCTAGCGGTATTAAAAATTAAATTTTGAAGATGGAATTAAATTCGACTAGTAACATTCGTAGCTATCTATGAACTACATAACCATTAACATTAACCAGAAGCATCCCTACGATAATTGAATTAAAAAAAATTAACAATTCAAATTAAAAATATAAATCAATTATGCATTTCAACGAGCTAAATACAATTTTATAATATTCTAAAAAAAATAAAAGTAAATCGAGCCATAGATGAGTTTCGGCCAAGAATAAAAGAGTTATTGAAATGGAAGGGAAGCATTTCGAACAATCTTTTCTTTTAATAATGTCAATTAAATTTTACATTAAAAATTATTTTTATATAAAAAAAATATATTAAAAAGGTTTAATAATTTTTGCATGTTAAGTAGAAAAATTATACTCTTTCGTTGAATGTTGATAGAATTTGAATTATTTGATTTTTTGGTCTGAAAACTTGTTTGCATATGATAAATACATACGTTTTATTGTGTAGAAGTTTATTAAAATTAAATGACAAAAAAGAATAAACACAACTGAAATTTAGGGTATGTGCGGTCCTACGGGTAAATTTCCCGACCGTACAGAGCAAGATAAATTAGGTACATGATCGATTAATTATTACACTATTTCTGTCATCATATAATCGCAATAATTATAAAACTCGTTACCAACATTTGTAAAAACGGTTTTGGTTGCCAACAATAAAATATGTCATTTTACCTATATATTTATATACGCAACAATGGCATGAAAAAGAAAAGACAAATCGGTCCATTTCCTTCTTACAACAAAACAAAGAAAGGTTAACTAAAGACGCAACCCGGTCAATTCAGGTTGAATTAAATTCTTTTTTACAACACAAAAAAAAGGTTGAATTAAATTCTTAGATTACATTTTAAAGAAAAGACAAATCGGTCCATTTCCTTCTTACAACAAAACAAAGAAAGGTTAACTAAAGACGCAACCCGGTCAATTCAGGTTGAATTAAATTCTTTTTTACAACACAAAAAAAAAGGTTGAATTAAATTCTTAGATTACATTTTCTTAAATTAAATTCTCTTAACTTACAAAGAAAAAGTTGAATTCAATTGACTGCATTGAAATGACTTGGGACTTGAAACCTGACTTTTTCAAAACTAACTTTTTCAAAACTAACTTTTTCAAAACTAACTTTTTTCAAAACTAACTTTTTTCAAAACTAACTTTTTCAAAACTAACATTTTTTCAAAACTAGCTTTTTTTCGAAACTGTCTTTTTTCAAAACTGGCTTCTTAAAAAACTGGCTTCTTAAAAAACTGGCTTCTTCAAAACTGGGGCGGTTGTCCCTCTTGGATGCAACCTATTGACTTGACCTCTTATCAAGTATTTCTATAAATCTCTGGGGCGGTTGTCCCTTTTGGCGCAACCTTCTGACTTGACCTCTTATCAAGTATTTCTATAAATCTCTGGGGCGGTTGTCCCTTTGGCGCAACCTTCTGACTTGACCTCTTATGAAGTATTTCTATAAATCTCTGGGGCGGTTGTCCCTTTTGGCGCAACCTTCTGACTTGACCTCTTATCAAGTATTTCTATAAATCTCTGGGGCGGTTGTCCCTTTTGGCGCAACCTTCTGACTTGACCTCTTATCAAGTATTTCTATAAATCTCTGGGGCGGTTGTCCCTCTTGGCGCAACCTTCTGACTTCAAAACTGACTTCAAGAATGACTTCAAAAACTGACTTGCAACTTATTTGCAACTAAAACTTACTTCAAAACTGACTTGCAACTTATTTGCAACTAAAACTGACTTGCAACTTCTTTGCAACTAAAACTGACTTCAAAACTGACTTGCAACTTCTTTGCAACTAAAACTAACTTCAAAACTGACTTGCAACTTCTTTGCAACTAAAACTGACTTCAAATATCTCTCTAAATCTATAAACTCTCTATAAACATTCTCTCTCTTAATTTGCAAGTCAATTCAATTCAATAAATTGAAAAAAATTGTAAACAAAAATTAAAAAAATGTAAACAACATTTCACTCGAACGTACGTGAAGGTACGGTACTATTATGTTTGGTACATAAATAAAATTATTCTATACTGAATATAATAGTGAAAATAACTGAAATTCACTCTCTGAAATTAACTCTCTCTGAAATTTAACTTCTCTGACATTTAACTTCTCTGACATTTAACTTCTCTGACATTTAACTTCTCTTACATTTAACTTCTCCTACATTTAACTTCTCTTACATTTAACTTCTCTTACATGTAACTTCTCTTACATTTAACTTCTCTTACATTTAACTTCTCTTAGTAATTTTCACAGAAGTTAAATGTGTTTCACTAAAAAAAAATGTATCACTGGTGTCTGAAGTGTTCACTGTGTTTCTTTTAAATTCTGACTTGATACTAAATATTAACTGTTAATAGTACTGACTTTTCAAATGTTTACAAATTACTTAAAAAAACAACTCTGTACTTAACAAAAATTTCTGGGGCGAAGTCCTTAGAGACGTGTCCTGAAGACGTGTCTTGCTGGCTACTTCTTCTTGGATGAAAACTAGGCGTGGAGAACTTGGAGTCGTGACACACCGGTTCAAGGGTGGATGTTACGAACTGGAAGTCGTGACACGCCGGTCAAATGGTTTTATCCTGATGCAGGGTAATTTCTATCTTGGGCAGAGAGTGGCCACTTGTTAAAATCTTCTTGTTAAAATCTTCTTGTAAAAATCTTCTGGTAAAAAAATCTTGTAAAAAATCTTCTTGTAAAAATCTTCTTGTAAAAATCTTCTTCTTATCCTGGCAGGGTCGCCAGTCTGTTAACCCCTCCTTTTATGGCCCTGAGTCGGTTCGGATCGAAGGGGGTTCTAGTTACGGAGGCAAGCAACGGATATTTCTTCTATATACTTTTCTTCTATAACTTTCTATTCTTTTCTCTCGCTTTATGGGGTCGACACTCTGTTAATTCTTTTCTTTCAATAATACTCTGATACTTCTACTTTACTGACTAAATTCCTCTGAAGATAGCCCAACTCGAGGGGGAAAATAAAAAGTTTCGCTTGCTGTGATTTACTTCTTAAAAATATACAGGTACTGCTCTGAATTTACAGGGGTAGAGGTTCGACCTCTTTCGACCATAGCTCAGGCCGGAATCTTAAAATATTAAGGAGGCAAGCGGCCTCTGCCCCCTCCCGCAGCGAGGCTGCTAACAAGGGGAGTCTCTTAGCAGTGACCAAAGCAGAGAGCCGTAATGAAGTGTCCTCCATTTTACAAATACATGTATAATATATGCCTGAATGTTGGGGGATGGCAGTTGGAGGTTAAGTTTCCCCCCTTTTAAACACGATCAGGTGTTTGAAAGTTTCCAAATAAAAAAAAAAAATAAATAAATAAAAATAAAAACTAATCTTATTTTTTTTTGCCGAATCTTCATTTCTGAAGGCGATATCATTTCATAGTAGTACATAAGTACAATTGAAGTACACGACTGAGTACATTTTCGTTTGGGTTTATTACAATTATGATTTCGATTATGGATTACTTCCCATTCGCTTATGATTGTCCCTTACAGTTCTATTAAAGTACATTCTTACATTATATATACTGTAAAGTCATTACATTCAATTATAGTTTCATTGAAGTACATTACGTCGTTTACCATTCTTACAGTGTTTTTATATATTTATATATGGTTATAATATATGGTTATAATATATGGTAAAAATATATGGTTATATTATATGGTTATATTATATAGTTATATTATATGGTTATATTATATGGTTATTATATATGGTTATTATATATGGTTATTATATATGGTCATTAGTACAACACAAGTACATGAGACATGACAAGATAATTTATATACAACATAATATGTTATATTACATTATAATGTTATAAATTTGGATCAGAGCGAAAGATGTTGTTTATCTTAGAAACGGTCGATTCTGCTGTGATTCGCGAATTCGACCACTCAACTACTGTAAGCCTAATGAATGTCTTGTGAGGGGTGAACGCACATGTACGTAATACAATAGGTTGTGTGCGTAATATAGAGACGCGTATAATATGGACTGATAGGTTGATAGGTATCAGTAGACAATAGGTAGGAAACAACATAAATAATGATGTATAGAGAATGAAGTTTTGTTTTCTTTTTATTATTATTATTATTATTATTATTATTATTATTAAAGAATTTACCATACATTCAATACGGAAGATGTCCAAATACTAAACACGTGATTCAGTGTTCAAGGTATGGAAAACGTGAAGAGAATTAAGTTACTTTATGACGTCATAGTTATTCACATTATGTCATACGTACAGTATAAGTCATTATTAGGGAGGACCTAAAAGAAACGAATTAAAGACAGAGTGGGTATCAAGGACTAAGAAGCACAACTACGGGTTCCAATCCTCTTATATGCAATGTGTATGTATAATCTAGGGTCGAGGGTGAGTTGCAAGACAATCATAATTAATTATAATAACTTCTATAACAAATGGAAAATGGATACGACTAAACCATAGATATGGTAGATCGTAGGGTTGTGACACGAACAAAAAATAGGAAGCTACAAGTAAAATTATTATCCAAACTCGCGTTAAGCGATTTTGGTTCTTATGTAAAAATGAATATTATTCATTGTTCATTTTTTACATTGCCCTCCCCTTTTAAAAAATGATATTTATACAATAATCTAATAGGGTACCATTAATACAATACAAATGAGAAAATAACATCCTAACTACTACAAGTTAGATGACGAATTTTTCTCTACATTACAAATTTTTATACAGAACAAGTGAGTTCGGTGGTTGCGTACAATGGAGAGTAATGAAATCTTTAAAATGACACTTGCTTATAAAATATAAAAAATTCAAAGATTAATACTTTAATTTATGTAAACAGAATAAAAGGATTAATACATTAATTTGGACAAACAATTAAGTTAGACAAAGAATGATATTGTTAATTTAAAAAAAAAATTCTGTGGAGAAAATTACATACATAATGAATAGTAGGTAAAAGGGAAAAATATAAATTATTTTCCAAAGTTACCATGATCGTGCAGTCTATAACTAATTTTATTGACTATTGTAGGTAAAAAATCGAATTACGTAATGGATGATGTATAGACCTGTGGTCTAATGTGTATTTGTGTGTATTAGATACAAAGTGTGTATCTTATAACTTTGAGGGACAGATTAGCTGAGAGGATTTTTAAATTAACTGAATAAACGCCTGAGCAAAAATTTATATATAGTAAGCAAAAATGCGTAGACTATATAAATAGCATAGTTAGCACTTACACGCTATGACATAATTTATTGTGACATCCAATGATTTTAGCATAAGGTTTGTATATATATATATATATATATATATATATATATACAGGGTGGGCCGTAAGTTTCCATACATAGGAAAAATTAAACGTTTGTTTTTATGTTTCAGATACCCTAAGAATATGCGTTTGACGTAAGATCTTGTTTACTGATGAAGCAAATTTTTACGTCAATGGAGAGGTTAATCGGCAAAACATACGTTATTGGAGTAATGCTAACCCTAACTGGCTGAGTCCGACGAAGATGCAAGGTGCCGGTAAAGTGATGGTGTGGGCCGGGATATGGGGTGACAGAATTATTGGACCAATTTTTGTCAGTGGAAATCTTAATGCCGAAAGGTATCTTAACATGTTGCAAGAAGAGATTTTCCCATCCCTGCTAAACGAGGAAGGTAACTTCCCAGTTTACTTCCAGCAAGATGGAGCTCCACCTCATTATGGTCTTCACGTGCGTCGGTATTTCGATCAGCAGTTTCCGGATGCTTGGATTGGTCGGCGTGGTCCTGTGGAGTGGCCTCCCAGATCCCCAGATCTCACCCCCCTTGATTTCTATCTTTGGGGGCACTTGAAGGCCATGGTGTATCAGGAAAAGATACGAGACATAAATCATCTAAAGGAACGTATCACCAACGCCATTACAAGCATAACGTCAACTGTGCTAATGCGTGTTCATCAACAGTGGGGAACACGTATTGAAATGTGTTTTCAAAACAATGGCAACCATGTAGAGCATATTATATAAATAAAAATGGTTGTCCATAAATTTTTTTTATTTTTCCTATGTATGGAAACTTACGGCCCACCCTGTATATATATATAGTGCGCATACATGCGTGTGTATGTGTAGGGATTTGGGAGGTTTTTGAATTAACAAAGTTTAAAAATAATGTATAATAATTTAAGATGGGGTTAGGGTTATAAAATCTTTTAAGTTTAAGTCAGTTATTGTTATTATTATAAAATCCTTTAAGTTCAAGGTAGTATTTAAGTATTTAATTAAATCAGTTACACGTATTAAGGTAATAAAAAAAATGTACTTAGAGGACCTTACAATTAATGAAAGTAAATCTAGCGGTATTAAAAATTAAATTTTGAAGATGGAATTAAATTCGTCTAGTAACATTCGTAGCTATCTATGAACTATATAACCATTAACATTGACCAGAAGCATCCCTACGATAATTGAATTAAAAAAATTAACAATACAAATTAAAAATATAAATCAATTATGCATTTCAACGAGCTAAATACAATTTTATAATATTCTAAAAAAAATAAAAGTAAATCGAGCCATAGATGAGTTTCGGCCAAGAATGAAAAAGTTATTGAAATGGAAGGGAAGCATTTCGAACAATCTTTTCTTTTAATAATGACAATTAAATTTTACATTAAAAATTATTTTTATATAAAAAAATATATTAAAAAGTTTTAATAATTTTTGCATGTTAAGTAGAAAAATTATACTCTTTCGTTGAATGTTGATAGAATTTGAATTATTTGATTTTTTGGTCTGAAAACTTGTTTGCATATGATAAATACATACGTTTTATTGTGTAGAAGTTTATTAAAATTAAATGACAAAAAGAATAAACACAACTGAAATTTAGGGTATGTGCGGTCCTACGGGTAAATTTCCCGACCGTACAGAGCAAGATAAATTAGGTACATGATCGATTAATTATTACACTATTTCTGTCATCATATAATCGCAATAATTATAAAACTCGTTACCAACATTTGTAAAAACGGTTTTGGTTGCCAACAATAAAATATGTCATTTTACCTATATATTTATATACGCAACAATGGCATGAAAAAGAAAAGACAAATCGGTCCATTTCCTTCTTACAACAAAACAAAGAAAGGTTAACTAAAGACGCAACCCGGTCAATTCAGGTTGAATTAAATTCTTTTTTACAACACAAAAAAAAGGTTGAATTAAATTCTTAGATTACATTTTAAAGAAAAGACAAATCGGTCCATTTCCTTCTTACAACAAAACAAAGAAAGGTTAACTAAAGACGCAACCCGGTCAATTCAGGTTGAATTAAATTCTTTTTTACAACACAAAAAAAAAGGTTGAATTAAATTCTTAGATTACATTTTCTTAAATTAAATTCTCTTAACTTACAAAGAAAAAGTTGAATTCAATTGACTGCATTGAAATGACTTGGGACTTGAAACCTGACTTTTTCAAAACTAACTTTTTCAAAACTAACTTTTTCAAAACTAACTTTTTTCAAAACTAACTTTTTTCAAAACTAACTTTTTTCAAAACTAACATTTTTTCAAAACTAGCTTTTTTTCGAAACTGTCTTTTTTCAAAACTGGCTTCTTAAAAAACTGGCTTCTTAAAAAACTGGCTTCTTCAAAACTGGGGCGGTTGTCCCTCTTGGATGCAACCTATTGACTTGACCTCTTATCAAGTATTTCTATAAATCTCTGGGGCGGTTGTCCCTTTTGGCGCAACCTTCTGACTTGACCTCTTATCAAGTATTTCTATAAATCTCTGGGGCGGTTGTCCCTTTGGCGCAACCTTCTGACTTGACCTCTTATGAAGTATTTCTATAAATCTCTGGGGCGGTTGTCCCTTTTGGCGCAACCTTCTGACTTGACCTCTTATCAAGTATTTCTATAAATCTCTGGGGCGGTTGTCCCTTTTGGCGCAACCTTCTGACTTGACCTCTTATCAAGTATTTCTATAAATCTCTGGGGCGGTTGTCCCTTTTGGCGCAACCTTCTGACTTGACCTCTTACCAAGTATTTCTATAAATCTCTGGGGCGGTTGTCCCTCTTGGCGCAACCTTCTGACTTCAAAACTGACTTCAAGAATGACTTCAAAACTGACTTGCAACTTATTGCAACTAAAACTTACTTCAAAACTGACTTGCAACTTTTTTGCAACTAAAACTGACTTGCAACTTCTTTGCAACTAAAACTGACTTCAAAACTGACTTGCAACTTCTTTGCAACTAAAACTAACTTCAAAACTGACTTGCAACTTCTTTGCAACTAAAACTGACTTCAAATATCTCTCAAAATCTATAAACTCTCTATAAACATTCTCTCTCTTAATTTGCAAGTCAATTCAATTCAATAAATTGAAAAAATTGTAAAAAAAATTAAAAAAATGTAAACAACATTTCACTCGAACGTACGTGAAGGTACGGTACTATTATGTTTGGTACATAAATAAAATTATTCTATACTGATATAATATAATAGTGAAAATAACTGAAATTCACTCTCTGAAATTAACTCTCTCTGAAATTTAACTTCTCTGACATTTAACTTCTCTGACATTTAACTTCTCTGACATTTAACTTCTCTTACATTTAACTTCTCCTACATTTAACTTCTCTTACATTTAACTTCTCTTACATGTAACTTCTCTTACATTTAACTTCTCTTACATTTACTTCTCTTAGTAATTTTCACAGAAGTTAAATGTGTTTCACTAAAAAAAAATGTATCACTGGTGTCTGAAGTGTTCACTGTGTTTCTTTTAAATTCTGACTTGATACTAAATATTAACTGTTAATAGTACTGACTTTTCAAATGTTTACAAATTACTTAAAAAAACAACTCTGTACTTAACAAAAATTTCTGGGGCGAAGTCCTTAGAGAACGTGTCCTGAAGACGTGTCTTGCTGGCTACTTCTTCTTGGATGAAAACTAGGCGTGGAGAACTTGGAGTCGTGACACACCGGTTCAAGGGTGGATGTTACGAACTGGAAGTCGTGACACGCCGGTCAATGGTTTTATCCTGATGCAGGGTAATTTCTATCTTGGGCAGAGAGTGGCCACTTGTTAAATCTTCTTGTTAAAATCTTCTTGTAAAAATCTTCTGGTAAAAAAATCTTGTAAAAAATCTTCTTGTAAAAATCTTCTTGTAAAAATCTTCTTCTTATCCTGGCAGGGTCGCCAGTCTGTTAACCCCTCCTTTTATGGCCCTGAGTCGGTTCGGATCGAAGGGGTTCTAGTTACGGAGGCAAGCAACGGATATTTCTTCTATATACTTTTCTTCTATAACTTTCTATTCTTTTCTCTCGCTTTATGGGGTCGACACTCTGTTAATTCTTTTCTTTCAATAATACTCTGATACTTCTACTTTACTGACTAAATTCCTCTGAAGATAGCCCAACTCGAGGGGAAAATAAAAAGTTTCGCTTGCTGATTTACTTCTTAAAAATATACAGGTACTGCTCTGAATTTACAGGGGTAGAGGTTCGACCTCTTTCGACCATAGCTCAGGCCGGAATCTTAAAATATTAAGGAGGCAAGCGGCCTCTGCCCCCTCCCGCAGCGAGGCTGCTAACAAGGGGAGTCTCTTAGCAGTGACCAAAGCAGAGAGCCGTAATGAAGTGTCCTCCATTTTACAAATACATGTATAATATATGCCTGAATGTTGGGGGATGGCAGTTGGAGGTTAAGTTTCCCCCCTTTTAAACACGATCAGTGTTTGAAAGTTTCCAAATAAAAAAAAAAATAAATAAATAAAAATAAAAACTAATCTTATTTTTTTTGCCGAATCTTCATTTCTGAAGGCGATATCATTTCATAGTAGTACATAAGTACAATTGAAGTACACGACTGAGTACATTTTCGTTTGGGTTTATTACAATTATGATTTCGATTATGGATTACTTCCCATTCGCTTATGATTGTCCCTTACAGTTTCTATTAAAGTACATTCTTACATTATATATACTGTAAAGTCATTACATTCAATTATAGTTTCATTGAAGTACATTACGTCGTTTACCATTCTTACAGTGTTTTTATATATTTATATATGGTTATAATATATGGTTATAATATATGTAAAAATATATGGTTATATTATATGGTTATATATTATAGTTATATTATATGGTTATATAATGGTTATTATATATGGTTATTATATATGGTTATTATATATGGTCATTAGTACAAACAAGTACATGAGACATGACAAGATAATTTATATACAACATAATATGTTAATTACATTATAATGTTATAAATTTGGATCAGAGCGAAAGATGTTGTTTATCTTAGAAACGGTCGATTCTGCTGTGATTCGCGAATTCGACCACTCAACTACTGTAAGCCTAATGAATGTCTTGTGAGGGGTGAACGCACATGTACGTAATACAATAGGTTGTGTGCGTAATATAGAGACGCGTATAATATGGACTGATAGGTTGATAGGTATCAGTAGACAATAGGTAGGAAACAACATAAATAATGATGTATAGAGAATGAAGTTTTGTTTTCTTTTTATTATTATTATTATTATTATTATTATTATTATTAAAGAATTTACCATACATTCAATACGGAAGATGTCCAAATACTAAACACGTGATTCAGTGTTCAAGGTATGGAAAACGTGAAGAGAATTAAGTTACTTTATGACGTCATAGTTATTCACATTATGTCATACGTACAGTATAAGTCATTATTAGGGAGGACCTAAAAGAAACGAATTAAAGACAGAGTGGGTATCAAGGACTAAGAAGCACAACTACGGGTTCCAATCCTCTTATATGCAATGTGTATGTATAATCTAGGGTCGAGGTGAGTTGCAAGACAATCATAATTAATTATAATAACTTCTATAACAAATGGAAAATGGATACGACTAAACCATAGATATGGTAGATCGTAGGGTTGTGACACGAACAAAAAATAGGAAGCTACAAGTAAAATTATTATCCAAACTCGCGTTAAGCGATTTTGGTTCTTATGTAAAAATGAATATGATTATTCATTGTTCATTTTTTACATTGCCCTCCCCTTTTAAAAAATGATATTTATACAATAATCTAATAGGGTACCATTAATACAATACAAATGAGAAAATAACATCCTAACTACTACAAGTTAGATGACGAATTTTTCTCTACATTACAAATTTTTATACAGAACAAGTGAGTTCGGTGGTTGCGTACAATGGAGAGTAATGAAATCTTTAAAATGACACTTGCTTATAAAATATAAAAAATTCAAAGATTAATACTTTAATTTATGTAAACAGAATAAAAGGATTAATACATTAATTTGGACAAACAATTAAGTTAGACAAAGAATGATATTGTTAATTTAAAAAAAAAAATTCTGTGGAGAAAATTACATACATAATGAATAGTAGGTAAAAGGAAAAATATAAATTATTTTCCAAAGTTACCATGATCGTGCAGTCTATAACTAATTTTATTGACTATTGTAGGTAAAAAATCGAATTACGTAATGGATGATGTATAGACCTGTGGTCTAATGTGTATTTGTGTGTATTAGATACAAAGTGTGTATCTTATAACTTTGAGGGACAGATTAGCTGAGAGGATTTTTAAATTAACTGAATAAACGCCTGAGCAAAAATTTATATAGTAAGCAAAAATGCGTAGGACTATATAAATAGCATAGTTAGCACTTACACGCTATGACATAATTTATTGTGACATCCAATGATTTTAGCATAAGGTTGTATATATATATATATATATATATATATATATATATATATACAGGGTGGGCCGTAAGTTTCCATACATAGGAAAAATTAAACGTTTGTTTTTATGTTTCAGATACCCTAAGAATATGCGTTTGACGTAAGATCTTGTTTACTGATGAAGCAAATTTTTACGTCAATGGAGAGGTTAATCGGCAAAACATACGTTATTGGAGTAATGCTAACCCTAACTGGCTGAGTCCGACGAAGATGCAAGGTGCCGGTAAAGTGATGGTGTGGGCCGGGATATGGGGTGACAGAATTATTGGACCAATTTTTGTCAGTGGAAATCTTAATGCCGAAAGGTATCTTAACATGTTGCAAGAAGAGATTTTCCCATCCCTGCTAAACGAGGAAGGTAACTTCCCAGTTTACTTCCAGCAAGATGGAGCTCCACCTCATTATGGTCTTCACGTGCGTCGGTATTTCGATCAGCAGTTTCCGGATGCTTGGATTGGTCGGCGTGGTCCTGTGGAGTGGCCTCCCAGATCCCCAGATCTCACCCCCCTTGATTTCTATCTTTGGGGGCACTTGAAGGCCATGGTGTATCAGGAAAAGATACGAGACATAAATCATCTAAAGGAACGTATCACCAACGCCATTACAAGCATAACGTCAACTGTGCTAATGCGTGTTCATCAACAGTGGGGAACACGTATTGAAATGTGTTTTCAAAACAATGGCAACCATGTAGAGCATATTATATAAATAAAAATGGTTGTCCATAAATTTTTTTATTTTTCCTATGTATGGAAACTTACGGCCCACCCTGTATATATATATAGTGCGCATACATGCGTGTGTATGTGTAGGGATTTGGGAGGTTTTTGAATTAACAAAGTTTAAAAATAATGTATAATAATTTAAGATGGGGTTAGGGTTATAAAATCTTTTAAGTTTAAGTCAGTTATTGTTATTATTATAAAATCCTTTAAGTTCAAGGTAGTATTTAAGTATTTAATTAAATCAGTTACACGTATTAAGGTAATAAAAAGAAATGTACTTAGAGGACCTTACAATTAATGAAAGTAAATCTAGCGGTATTAAAAATTAAATTTTGAAGATGGAATTAAATTCGTCTAGTAACATTCGTAGCTATCTATGAACTATATAACCATTAACATTGACCAGAAGCATCCCTACGATAATTGAATTAAAAAAATTAACAATACAAATTAAAAATATAAATCAATTATGCATTTCAACGAGCTAAATACAATTTTATAATATTCTAAAAAAAATAAAAGTAAATCGAGCCATAGATGAGTTTCGGCCAAGAATGAAAAAGTTATTGAAATGGAAGGGAAGCATTTCGAACAATCTTTTCTTTTATAATGACAATTAAATTTTACATTAAAAATTATTTTTATATAAAAAAATATATTAAAAGTTTTAATAATTTTTGCATGTTAAGTAGAAAAATTATACTCTTTCGTTGAATGTTGATAGAATTTGAATTATTTGATTTTTTGGTCTGAAAACTTGTTTGCATATGATAAATACATACGTTTTTATTGTGTAGAAGTTTATTAAAATTAAATGACAAAAAGAATAAACACAACTGAAATTTAGGGTATGTGCGGTCCTACGGGTAATTTCCCGACCGTACAGAGCAAGATAAATTAGGTACATGATCGATTAATTATTACACTATTTCTGTCATCATATAATCGCAATAATTATAAAACTCGTTACCAACATTTGTAAAACGGTTTTGGTTGCCAACAATAAAATATGTCATTTTACCTATATATTTATATACGCAACAATGGCATGAAAAAGAAAAGACAAATCGGTCCATTTCTTCTTACAACAAAACAAAGAAAGGTTAACTAAAGACGCAACCCGGTCAATTCAGGTTGAATTAAATTCTTTTTTACAACACCAAAAAAAAGGTTGAATTAAATTCTTAGATTACATTTTCTTAAATTAAATTCTCTTAACTTACAAAGAAAAAAGTTGAATTCAATTGACTGCATTGAAATGACTTGGGACTTGAAACCTGACTTTTTCAAAACTAACTTTTTCAAAACTAACTTTTTCAAAACTACTTTTTTCAAAACTAACTTTTTTCAAAACTAGCTTTTTTTCGAAACTGGCTTTTTTCAAAACTGGCTTCTTAAAAAACTGGCTTCTTAAAAACTGGCTTCTTCAAAACAGGGGCGGTTGTCCCTCTGGATGCAACCTATTGACTTGACCTCTTATCAAGTATTTCTATAAATCTCTGGGGCGGTTGTCCCTTTTGGCGCAACCTTCTGACTTGACCTCTTATCAAGTATTTCTATAAATCTCTGGGGCGGTTGTCCCTTTGGCGCAACCTTCTGACTTGACCCTTATCAAGTATTTCTATAAATCTCTGGGGCGGTTGTCCCTTTTGGCGCAACCTTCTGACTTGACCTCTTATCAAGTATTTCTATAAATCTCTGGGCGGTTGTCCCTTTTGGCGCAACCTTCTAACTTGACCTCTTATCAAGTATTTCTATAAATCTCTGGGGCGGTTGTCCCTTTTGGCGCAACCTTCTGACTTGACCTCTTACCAAGTATTTCTATAAATCTCTGGGGCGGTTGTCCCTCTTGGCGCAACCTTCTGACTTCAAAACTGACTTCAAGAATGACTTCAAGAATGACTTCAAAAACTGACTTGCAACTTATTTGCAACTAAAACTGACTTGCAACTTCTTTGCAACTAAAACTGACTTCAAAACTGACTTGCAACTTCTTTGCAACTAAAACTGACTTCAAAACTGACTTGCAACTTCTTTGCAACTAAAACTGACTTCAAAACTGACTTCAAATATCTCTCTAAATCTATAAACTCTCTATAAACACTCTCTCTCTTAATTTGCAAGTCAATTCAATTCAATAAATTGAAAAAATTGTAAACAAAAATTAAAAAATGTTAACAAGATTTCACTCGAACGTACGTGAAGGTACGGTACTATTTTGTTTGGTACATAAATAAAATTATTCTATACTGAATTTAATAGTGAAAATAACTGAAATTCACTCTCTGAAATTAACTCTCTCTGAAATTAACTCTCTCTGAAATTTAACTTCTCTGACATTTAACTTCTCTGACATTTAACTTCTCTGACATTTAACTTCTCTGACATTTACTTCTCTGACAAACTTCTCTTACATTTAACTTCTCTTACATTAACTTCTCTTACATTTAACTTCTTTACATTTAACTTCTCTTAGTAATTTTCACAGAAGTTAAATGTGTTTCACTAAAAAAAAATGTATCACTGGTGTCTGAAGTGTTCACTGTGTTTCTTGTAAATTCTGACTTGATACTAAATATTAAATGTTAATAGTACTGACTTTTCAAATGTTTACAAATTACTTAAAAAAACAACTCTGTACTTAACAAAAATTTCTGGGGCGAAGTCCTTAGAGACGTGTCCTGAAGACGTGTCTTGCTGGCTACTTCTTCTTGGATGAAAACTAGGCGTGGAGAACTTGGAGTCGTGACACACCGGTTCAAGGGTGGATGTTACGAACTGGAAGTCGTGACACGCCGGTCAAATGGTTTTATCCTGATGCAGGGTAATTTCTATCTTGGGCAGAGAGTGGCCACTTGTTAAAATCTTCTTGTTAAAATCTTCTTGTAAAAATCTTCTGGTAAAAAAATCTTGTAAAAAATCTTCTTGTAAAAATCTTCTTGTAAAAATCTTCTTCTTATCCTGGCAGGGTCGCCAGTCTGTTAACCCCTCCTTTTATGGCCCTGAGTCGGTTCGGATCGAAGGGGGTTCTAGTTACGGAGGCAAGCAACGGATATTTTTTATATACTTTTCTCTATAACTTTCTAATTCTTTTCTCTCGCTTTATGGGGTCGACACTCTGTTAATTCTTTTCTTTCAATAATACTCTGATACTTCTACTTTACTGACTAAATTCCTCTGAAGATAGCCCAACTCGAGGGGAAAATAAAAAGTTTCGCTTGCTGTGATTTACTTCTTAAAAATATACAGGTACTGCTCTGAATTTACAGGGGTAGAGGTTCGACCTCTTTCGACCATAGCTCAGGCCGGAATCTTAAAATATTAAGGAGGCAAGGGCCTCTGCCCCCTCCCGCAGCGAGGCTGCTAACAAGGGAGTCTCTTAGCAGTGACCAAAGCAGAGAGCCGTAATGAAGTGTCCTCCATTTTACAAATACATGTATAATATATGCCTGAATGTTGGGGGATGGCAGTTGGAGGTTAAGTTTCCCCCCTTTTAAACACGATCAGGTGTTTGAAAGTTTCCAAATAAAAAAAAAAATAAATAATAAAAAAATAAAAACTAATCTTATTTTTTTTTGCCGAATCTTCATTTCTGAAGGCGATATCATTTCATAGTAGTACATAAGTACAATTGAAGTACACGACTGAGTACATTTTCGTTTGGGTTTATTACAATTATGATTTCGATTATGGATTACTTCCCATTCGCTTATGATTGTCCCTTACAGTTCTATTAAAGTACATTCTTACATTATATATACTGTAAAGTCATTACATTCAATTATAGTTTCATTGAAGTACATTACGTCGTTTACCATTCTTACAGTGTTTTTATATATTTATATATGGTTATAATATATGGTTATAATATATGGTAAAAATATATGGTTATATTATATGGTTATATTATATGGTTATATTATATGGTTATATTATATGGTTATTATATATGGTTATTATATATGGTTATTATATATGGTCATTAGTACAACACAAGTACATGAGACATGACAAGATAATTTATATACAACATAATATGTTATATTACATTATAATGTTATAAATTTGGATCAGAGCGAAAGATGTTGTTTATCTTAGAAACGGTCGATTCTGCTGTGATTCGCGAATTCGACCACTCAACTACTGTAAGCCTAATGAATGTCTTGTGAGGGGTGAACGCACATGTACGTAATACAATAGGTTGTGTGCGTAATATAGAGACGCGTATAATATGGACTGATAGGTTGATAGGTATCAGTAGACAATAGGTAGGAAACAACATAAATAATGATGTATAGAGAATGAAGTTTTGTTTTCTTTTTATTATTATTATTATTATTATTATTATTATTATTAAAGAATTTACCATACATTCAATACGGAAGATGTCCAAATACTAAACACGTGATTCAGTGTTCAAGGTATGGAAACGTGAAGAGAATTAAGTTACTTTATGACGTCATAGTTATTCACATTATGTCATACGTACAGTATAAGTCATTATTAGGGAGGACCTAAAAGAAACGAATTAAAGACAGAGTGGGTATCAAGGACTAAGAAGCACAACTACGGGTTCCAATCCTCTTATATGCAATGTGTATGTATAATCTAGGGTCGAGGGTGAGTTGCAAGACAATCATAATTAATTATAATAACTTCTATAACAAATGGAAAATGGATACGACTAAACCATAGATATGGTAGATCGTAGGGTTGTGACACGAACAAAAAATAGGAAGCTACAAGTAAAATTATTATCCAAACTCGCGTTAAGCGATTTTGGTTCTTATGTAAAAATGAATATGATTATTCATTGTTCATTTTTTACATTGCCCTCCCCTTTTAAAAAATGATATTTATACAATAATCTAATAGGGTACCATTAATACAATACAAATGAGAAAATAACATCCTAACTACTACAAGTTAGATGACGAATTTTTCTCTACATTACAAATTTTTATACAGAACAAGTGAGTTCGGTGGTTGCGTACAATGGAGAGTAATGAAATCTTTAAAATGACACTTGCTTATAAAATATAAAAAATTCAAAGATTAATACTTTAATTTATGTAAACAGAATAAAAGGATTAATACATTAATTTGGACAAACAATTAAGTTAGACAAAGAATGATATGTTAATTTAAAAAAAAATTCTGTGGAGAAAATTACATACATAATGAATAGTAGGTAAAAGGGAAAAATATAAATTATTTTCCAAAGTTACCATGATCGTGCAGTCTATAACTAATTTTATTGACTATTGTAGGTAAAAAATCGAATTACGTAATGGATGATGTATAGACCTGTGGTCTAATGTGTATTTGTGTGTATTAGATACAAAGTGTGTATCTTATAACTTTGAGGGACAGATTAGCTGAGAGGATTTTTAAATTAACTGAATAAACGCCTGAGCAAAAATTTATATATAGTAAGCAAAAATGCGTAGGACTATATAAATAGCATAGTTAGCACTTACACGCTATGACATAATTTATTGTGACATCCAATGATTTTAGCATAAGGTTTGTATATATATATATATATATATATATATATATATATACAGGGTGGGCCGTAAGTTTCCATACATAGGAAAAATTAAACGTTTGTTTTTATGTTTCAGATACCCTAAGAATATGCGTTTGACGTAAGATCTTGTTTACTGATGAAGCAAATTTTTACGTCAATGGAGAGGTTAATCGGCAAAACATACGTTATTGGAGTAATGCTAACCCTAACTGGCTGAGTCCGACGAAGATGCAAGGTGCCGGTAAAGTGATGGTGTGGGGGGATATGGGGTGACAGAATTATTGGACCAATTTTTGTCAGTGGAAATCTTAATGCCGAAAGGTATCTTAACATGTTGCAAGAAGAGATTTTCCCATCCCTGCTAAACGAGGAAGGTAACTTCCCAGTTTACTTCCAGCAAGATGGAGCTCCACCTCATTATGGTCTTCACGTGCGTCGGTATTTCGATCAGCAGTTTCCGGATGCTTGGATTGGTCGGCGTGGTCCTGTGGAGTGGCCTCCCAGATCCCCAGATCTCACCCCCCTTGATTTCTATCTTTGGGGGCACTTGAAGGCCATGGTGTATCAGGAAAAGATACGAGACATAAATCATCTAAAGGAACGTATCACCAACGCCATTACAAGCATAACGTCAACTGTGCTAATGCGTGTTCATCAACAGTGGGGAACACGTATTGAAATGTGTTTTCAAAACAATGGCAACCATGTAGAGCATATTATATAAATAAAAATGGTTGTCCATAAATTTTTTTTATTTTTCCTATGTATGGAAACTTACGGCCCACCCTGTATATATATATATAGTGCGCATACATGCGTGTGTATGTGTAGGGATTTGGGAGGTTTTTGAATTAACAAAGTTTAAAAATAATGTATAATAATTTAAGATGGGGTTAGGGTTATAAAATCTTTTAAGTTTAAGTCAGTTATTGTTATTATTATAAAATCCTTTAAGTTCAAGGTAGTATTTAAGTATTTAATTAAATCAGTTACACGTATTAAGGTAATAAAAAGAAATGTACTTAGAGGACCTTACAATTAATGAAAGTAAATCTAGCGGTATTAAAAATTAAATTTTGAAGATGGAATTAAATTCGTCTAGAACATTCGTAGCTATCTATGAACTATATAACCATTAACATTGACCAGAAGCATCCCTACGATAATTGAATTAAAAAAATTAACAATACAAATTAAAAATATAAATCAATTATGCATTTCAACGAGCTAAATACAATTTTATAATATTCTAAAAAAAATAAAAGTAAATCGAGCCATAGATGAGTTTCGGCCAAGAATGAAAAAGTTATTGAAATGGAAGGGAAGCATTTCGAACAATCTTTTCTTTTAATAATGACAATTAAATTTTACATTAAAAATTATTTTTATATAAAAAAAATATATTAAAAAGTTTTAATAATTTTTGCATGTTAAGTAGAAAAATTATACTCTTTCGTTGAATGTTGATAGAATTTGAATTATTTGATTTTTTGGTCTGAAAACTTGTTTGCATATGATAAATACATACGTTTTATTGTGTAGAAGTTTATTAAAATTAAATGACAAAAAGAATAAACACAACTGAAATTTAGGGTATGTGCGGTCCTACGGGTAAATTTCCCGACCGTACAGAGCAAGATAAATTAGGTACATGATCGATTAATTATTACACTATTTCTGTCATCATATAATCGCAATAATTATAAAACTCGTTACCAACATTTGTAAAAACGGTTTTGGTTGCCAACAATAAAATATGTCATTTTACCTATATATTTATATACGCAACAATGGCATGAAAAAGAAAAGACAAATCGGTCCATTTCCTTCTTACAACAAAACAAAGAAAGGTTAACTAAAGACGCAACCCGGTCAATTCAGGTTGAATTAAATTCTTTTTTACAACACCAAAAAAAGGTTGAATTAAATTCTTAGATTACATTTTCTTAAATTAAATTCTCTTAACTTACAAAGAAAAGTTGAATTCAATTGACTGCATTGAAATGACTTGGGACTTGAAACCTGACTTTTTCAAAACTAACTTTTTCAAAACTAACTTTTTCAAAACTAACTTTTTTCAAAACTAACTTTTTTCAAAACTAGCTTTTTTTCGAAACTGGCTTTTTTCAAAACTGGCTTCTTAAAAAACTGGCTTCTTAAAAAACTGGCTTCTTCAAAACAGGGGCGGTTGTCCTCTTGGATGCAACCTATGACTTGACCTCTTATCAAGTATTTCTATAAATCTTGGGCGGTTGTCCCTTTGGCGCAAACCTTCTGACTTGACCTCTTATCAAGTATTTCTATAAATCTCTGGGCGGTTGTCCCTTTTGGCGCAACCTTCTGACTTGACCTCTTATCAAGTATTTCTATAAATCTCTGGGGCGGTTGTCCCTTTTGGCGCAACCTTCTGACTTGACCTCTTATCAAGTATTTCTATAAATCTCTGGGGCGGTTGTCCCTTTTGGCGCAACCTTCTGACTTGACCTCTTATCAAGTATTTCTATAAATCTCTGGGGCGGTTGTCCCTTTGGCGCAACCTTCTGACTTGACCTCTTATCAAGTATTTCTATAAATCTCTGGGGCGGTTGTCCCTCTTGGCGCAACCTTCTGACTTCAAAACTGACTTCAAGAATGACTTCAAAGAATGACTTCAAAACTGACTTGCAACTTATTTGCAACTAAAACTGACTTGCAACTTCTTTGCAACTAAAACTGACTTCAAAACTGACTTGCAACTTCTTTGCAACTAAAACTAACTTCAAAACTGACTTGCAACTTCTTTGCAACTAAAACTGACTTCAAACTGACTTCAAATATCTCTCTAAATCTATAAACTCTCTATAAACATTCTCTCTCTTAATTGCAAGTCAATTCAATTCAATAAATTGAAAAAAATTGTAAACAAAAATTAAAAAATGTAAAACAACATTTCACTCGAACGTACGTGAAGGTACGGTACTATTTGTTTGGTACATAAATAAAATTATTCTATACTGAATTAATAGTGAAAATAACTGAAATTCACTCTCTGAAATTAACTCTCTCTGAAATTTAACTTCTCTGACATTTAACTTCTCTGACATTTAACTTCTCTGACATTTAACTTCTCTACATTTACTTCTCCTACATTTAACTTCTCTTACATTTAACTTCTCTTACATGTAACTTTCTTACATTTAACTTCTCTACATTTAACTTCTTAGTAATTTTCACAGAAGTTAAATGTGTTTCACTAAAAAAAATGTATCACTGGTGTCTGAAGTGTTCACTGTGTTTCTTTTAAATTCTGACTTGATACTAAATATTAACTGTTAATAGTACTGACTTTCAAATGTTTACAAATTACTTAAAAAAACAACTCTGTACTTAACAAAAATTTCTGGGGCGAAGTCCTTAGAGACGTGTCCTGAAGACGTGTCTTGCTGGCTACTTCTTCTTGGATGAAAACTAGGCGTGGAGAACTTGGAGTCGTGACACACCGGTTCAAGGGTGGATGTTACGAACTGGAAGTCGTGACACGCCGGTCAAATGGTTTTATCCTGATGCAGGGTAATTTCTATCTTGGGCAGAGAGTGGCCACTTGTTAAAATCTTCTTGTTAAAATCTTCTTGTAAAAATCTTCTGGTAAAAAATCTTGTAAAAATCTTCTTGTAAAAATCTCTTGTAAAAATCTTCTTCTTATCCTGGCAGGGTCGCCAGTCTGTTAACCCCTCCTTTTATGGCCCTGAGTCGGTTCGGATCGAAGGGGGTTCTAGTTACGGAGCAAGCAACGGATATTTCTTCTATATACTTTTCTCTCTATAACTTTCTATTCTTTTCTCCTCGCTTTATGGGGTCGACACTCTGTTAATTCTTTTCTTTCAATAATACTCTGATACTTCTACTTTACTGACTAAATTCCTCTGAAGATAGCCCAACTCGAGGGGAAAATAAAAAGTTTCGCTTGCTGTGATTTACTTCTTAAAAATATACAGGTACTGCTCTGAATTTACAGGGGTAGAGGTTCGACCTCTTTCGACCATAGCTCAGGCCGGAATCTAAAATATTAAGGAGGCAAGGGCCTCTGCCCCCTCCCGCAGCGAGGCTGCTAACAAGGGGTCTCTTAGCAGTGACCAAAGCAGAGAGCCGTAATGAAGTGTCCTCCATTTTACAAATACATGTATAATATGCCTGAATGTTGGGGATGGCAGTTGGAGGTTAAGTTTCCCCCCTTTTAAACACGATCAGGTGTTTGAAAGTTTCCAAATAAAAAAAAAAATAAATAAATAAAAATAAAAACTAATCTTATTTTTTTTGCCGAATCTTCATTTCTGAAGGCGATATCATTTCATAGTAGTACATAAGTACAATTGAAGTACACGACTGAGTACATTTTCGTTTGGTTTATTACAATTATGATTTCGATTATGGATTACTTCCCATTCGCTTATGATTGTCCCTTACAGTTCTATTAAAGTACATTCTTACATTATATATACTGTAAAGTCATTACATTCAATTATAGTTTCATTGAAGTACATTACGTCGTTTACCATTCTTACAGTGTTTTATATATTTATATATGGTTATAATATATGGTTATAATATATGGTAAAAATATGGTTATATTATATGGTTATATTATATTTATTTATGTGGTTATATTATATGGTTATTATATTGGTTATTATATATGGTTATTATATATGGTCATTAGTACAACACAAGTACATGAGACATGACAAGATAATTTATATACAACATAATATGTTATATTACATTATAATGTTATAAATTTGGATCAGAGCGAAAGATGTTGTTTATCTTAGAAACGTCGATTCTGCTGTGATTCGCGAATTCGACCACTCAACTACTGTAAGCCTAATGAATGTCTTGTGAGGGGTGAACGCACATGTACGTAATACAATAGGTTGTGTGCGTAATATAGAGACGCGTATAATATGGACTGATAGGTTGATAGGTATCAGTAGACAATAGGTAGGAAACAACATAAATAATGATGTATAGAGAATGAAGTTTTGTTTTCTTTTTATTATTATTATTATTATTATTATTATTATTATTAAAGAATTTACCATACATTCAATACGGAAGATGTCCAAATACTAAACACGTGATTCAGTGTTCAAGGTATGGAAAACGTGAAGAGAATTAAGTTACTTTATGACGTCATAGTTATTCACATTATGTCATACGTACAGTATAAGTCATTATTAGGGAGGACCTAAAAGAAACGAATTAAAGACAGAGTGGGTATCAAGGACTAAGAAGCACAACTACGGGTTCCAATCCTCTTATATGCAATGTGTATGTATAATCTAGGGTCGAGGGTGAGTTGCAAGACAATCATAATTAATTATAATAACTTCTATAACAAATGGAAAATGGATACGACTAAACCATAGATATGGTAGATCGTAGGGTTGTGACACGAACAAAAAATAGGAAGCTACAAGTAAAATTATTATCCAAACTCGCGTTAAGCGGTTTTGGTTCTTATGTAAAAATGAATATGATTATTCATTGTTCATTTTTTACATTGCCTCCCCTTTTAAAAAATGATATTTATACAATAATCTAATAGGGTACCATTAATACAATACAAATGAGAAAATAACATCCTAACTACTACAAGTTAGATGACGAATTTTTCTTACATTACAAATTTTTATACAGAACAAGTGAGTTCGGTGGTTGCGTACAATGGAGAGTAATGAAATCTTTAAAATGACACTTGCTTATAAAATATAAAAAATTCAAAGATTAATACTTTAATTTATGTAAACAGAATAAAAGGATTAATACATTAATTTGGACAAACAATTAAGTTAGACAAAGAATGATATTGTTAATTTAAAAAAAAATTCTGTGGAGAAAATTACATACATAATGAATAGTAGGTAAAAGGGAAAAATATAAATTATTTTCCAAAGTTACCATGATCGTGCAGTCTATAACTAATTTTATTGACTATTGTAGGTAAAAAATCGAATTACGTAATGGATGATGTATAGACCTGTGGTCTAATGTGTATTTGTGTGTATTAGATACAAAGTGTGTATCTTATAACTTTGAGGGACAGATTAGCTGAGAGGATTTTTAAATTAACTGAATAAACGCCTGAGCAAAAATTTATATATAGTAAGCAAAAATGCGTAGACTATATAAATAGCATAGTTAGCACTTACACGCTATGACATAATTTATGTGACATCCAATGATTTTAGCATAAGGTTTGTATATATATATATATATATATATATATATATATACAGGGTGGGCCGTAAGTTTCCATACATAGGAAAAATTAAACGTTTGTTTTTATGTTTCAGATACCCTAAGAATATGCGTTTGACGTAAGATCTTGTTTACTGATGAAGCAAATTTTTACGTCAATGGAGAGGTTAATCGGCAAAACATACGTTATTGGAGTAATGCTAACCCTAACTGGCTGAGTCCGACGAAGATGCAAGGTGCCGGTAAAGTGATGGTGTGGGCCGGGATATGGGGTGACAGAATTATTGGACCAATTTTTGTCAGTGGAAATCTTAATGCCGAAAGGTATCTTAACATGTTGCAAGAAGAGATTTTCCCATCCCTGCTAAACGAGGAAGGTAACTTCCCAGTTTACTTCCAGCAAGATGGAGCTCCACCTCATTATGGTCTTCACGTGCGTCGGTATTTCGATCAGCAGTTTCCGGATGCTTGGATTGGTCGGCGTGGTCCTGTGGAGTGGCCTCCCAGATCCCCAGATCTCACCCCCCTTGATTTCTATCTTTGGGGGCACTTGAAGGCCATGGTGTATCAGGAAAAGATACGAGACATAAATCATCTAAAGGAACGTATCACCAACGCCATTACAAGCATAACGTCAACTGTGCTAATGCGTGTTCATCAACAGTGGGGAACACGTATTGAAATGTGTTTTCAAAACAATGGCAACCATGTAGAGCATATTATATAAATAAAAATGGTTGTCCATAAAAAATGTTTTTTTATTTTTCCTATGTATGGAAACTTACGGCCCACCCTGTATATATATATAGTGCGCATACATGCGTGTGTATGTGTAGGGATTTGGGAGGTTTTTGAATTAACAAAGTTTAAAAATAATGTATAATAATTTAAGATGGGGTTAGGGTTATAAAATCTTTTAAGTTTAAGTCAGTTATTGTTATTATTATAAAATCCTTTAAGTTCAAGGTAGTATTTAAGTATTTAATTAAATCAGTTACACGTATTAAGGTAATAAAAAGAAATGTACTTAGAGGACCTTACAATTAATGAAAGTAAATCTAGCGGTATTAAAAATTAAATTTTGAAGATGGAATTAAATTCGACTAGTAACATTCGTAGCTATCTATGAACTATATAACCATTAACATTAACCAGAAGCATCCCTACGATAATTGAATTAAAAAAATTAACAATTCAAATTAAAAATATAAATCAATTATGCATTTCAACGAGCTAAATACAATTTTATAATATTCTAAAAAAATAAAAGTAAATCGAGCCATAGATGAGTTTCGGCCAAGAATAAAAGTTATTGAAATGGAAGGGAAGCATTTCGAACAATCTTTTCTTTTAATAATGTCAATTAAATTTTACATTAAAAATTATTTTTATATAAAAAAATATATTAAAAAGGTTTAATAATTTTTGCATGTTAAGTAGAAAAATTATACTCTTTCGTTGAATGTTGATAGAATTTGAATTATTTGATTTTTTGGTCTGAAAACTTGTTTGCATATGATAAATACATACGTTTTATTGTGTAGAAGTTTATTAAAATTAAATGACAAAAAAATAAACACAACTGAAATTTAGGGTATGTGCGGTCCTACGGGTAAATTTCCCGACCGTACAGAGCAAGATAAATTAGGTACATGATCGATTAATTATTACACTATTTCTGTCATCATATAATCGCAATAATTATAAAACTCGTTACCAACATTTGTAAAAACGGTTTTGGTTGCCAACAATAAAATATGTCATTTTACCTATATATTTATATACGCAACAATGGCATGAAAAAGAAAAGACAAATCGGTCCATTTCCTTCTTACAACAAAACAAAGAAAGGTTAACTAAAGACGCAACCCGGTCAATTCAGGTTGAATTAAATTCTTTTTTACAACACAAAAAAAAGGTTGAATTAAATTCTTAGATTACATTTTAAAGAAAAGACAAATCGGTCCATTTCCTTCTTACAACAAAACAAAGAAAGGTTAACTAAAGACGCAACCCGGTCAATTCAGGTTGAATTAAATTCTTTTTTACAACACAAAAAAAAAGGTTGAATTAAATTCTTAGATTACATTTTCTTAAATTAAATTCTCTTAACTTACAAAGAAAAAGTTGAATTCAATTGACTGCATTGAAATGACTTGGGACTTGAAACCTGACTTTTTCAAAACTAACTTTTTCAAAACTAACTTTTTCAAAACTAACTTTTTTCAAAACTAACTTTTTTCAAAACTAACTTTTTTCAAAACTAACATTTTTCAAAACTAGCTTTTTTTCGAAACTGTCTTTTTCAAAACTGGCTTCTTAAAAAACTGGCTTCTTAAAAAACTGGCTTCTTCAAAACTGGGGCGGTTGTCCCTCTTGGATGCAACCTATTGACTTGACCTCTTATCAAGTATTTCTATAAATCTCTGGGGCGGTTGTCCCTTTTGGCGCAACCTTCTGACTTGACCTCTTATCAAGTATTTCTATAAATCTCTGGGGCGGTTGTCCCTTTGGCGCAACCTTCTGACTTGACCTCTTATGAAGTATTTCTATAAATCTCTGGGGCGGTTGTCCCTTTTGGCGCAACCTTCTGACTTGACCTCTTATCAAGTATTTCTATAAATCTCTGGGGCGGTTGTCCCTTTTGGCGCAACCTTCTGACTTGACCTCTTATCAAGTATTTCTATAAATCTCTGGGGCGGTTGTCCCTTTTGGCGCAACCTTCTGACTTGACCTCTTACCAAGTATTTCTATAAATCTCTGGGGCGGTTGTCCCTCTTGGCGCAACCTTCTGACTTCAAAACTGACTTCAAGAATGACTTCAAAAACTGACTTGCAACTTATTTGCAACTAAAACTTACTTCAAAACTGACTTGCAACTTATTTGCAACTAAAACTGACTTGCAACTTCTTTGCAACTAAAACTGACTTCAAAACTGACTTGCAACTTCTTTGCAACTAAAACTAACTTCAAAACTGACTTGCAACTTCTTTGCAACTAAAACTGACTTCAAATATCTCTCTAAATCTATAAACTCTCTATAAACATTCTCTCTCTTAATTTGCAAGTCAATTCAATTCAATAAATTGAAAAAAATTGTAAACAAAAATTAAAAAAATGTAAACAACATTTCACTCGAACGTACGTGAAGGTACGGTACTATTATGTTTGGTACATAAATAAAATTATTCTATACTGAATATAATAGTGAAAATAACTGAAATTCACTCTCTGAAATTAACTCTCTCTGAAATTTAACTTCTCTGACATTTAACTTCTCTGACATTTAACTTCTCTGACATTTAACTTCTCTTACATTTAACTTCTCCTACATTTAACTTCTCTTACATTTAACTTCTCTTACATGTAACTTCTCTTACATTTAACTTCTCTTACATTTAACTTCTCTTAGTAATTTTCACAGAAGTTAAATGTGTTTCACTAAAAAAAAATGTATCACTGGTGTCTGAAGTGTTCACTGTGTTTCTTTTAAATTCTGACTTGATACTAAATATTAACTGTTAATAGTACTGACTTTTCAAATGTTTACAAATTACTTAAAAAAACAACTCTGTACTTAACAAAAATTTCTGGGGCGAAGTCCTTAGAGACGTGTCCTGAAGACGTGTCTTGCTGGCTACTTCTTCTTGGATGAAAACTAGGCGTGGAGAACTTGGAGTCGTGACACACCGGTTCAAGGGTGGATGTTACGAACTGGAAGTCGTGACACGCCGGTCAAATGGTTTTATCCTGATGCAGGGTAATTTCTATCTTGGGCAGAGAGTGGCCACTTGTTAAAATCTTCTTGTTAAAATCTTCTTGTAAAAATCTTCTGGTAAAAAAATCTTGTAAAAAATCTTCTTGTAAAAATCTTCTTGTAAAAATCTTCTTCTTATCCTGGCAGGGTCGCCAGTCTGTTAACCCCTCCTTTTATGGCCCTGAGTCGGTTCGGATCGAAGGGGGTTCTAGTTACGGAGGCAAGCAACGGATATTTCTTCTATATACTTTTCTTCTATAACTTTCTATTCTTTTCTCTCGCTTTATGGGGTCGACACTCTGTTAATTCTTTTCTTTCAATAATACTCTGATACTTCTACTTTACTGACTAAATTCCTCTGAAGATAGCCCAACTCGAGGGGAAAATAAAAAGTTTCGCTTGCTGTGATTTACTTCTTAAAAATATACAGGTACTGCTCTGAATTTACAGGGGTAGAGGTTCGACCTCTTTCGACCATAGCTCAGGCCGGAATCTTAAAATATTAAGGAGGCAAGCGGCCTCTGCCCCCTCACCGCAGCGAGGCTGCTAACAAGGGGAGTCTCTTAGCAGTGACCAAAGCAGAGAGCCGTAATGAAGTGTCCTCCATTTTACAAATACATGTATAATATATGCCTGAATGTTGGGGGATGGCAGTTGGAGGTTAAGTTTCCCCCCTTTTAAACACGATCAGGTGTTTGAAAGTTTCCAAATAAAAAAAAAAAATAAATAAATAAAAATAAAAACTAATCTTATTTTTTTTTGCCGAATCTTCATTTCTGAAGGCGATATCATTTCATAGTAGTACATAAGTACAATTGAAGTACACGACTGAGTACATTTTCGTTTGGGTTTATTACAATTATGATTTCGATTATGGATTACTTCCCATTCGCTTATGATTGTCCCTTACAGTTCTATTAAAGTACATTCTTACATTATATATACTGTAAAGTCATTACATTCAATTATAGTTTCATTGAAGTACATTACGTCGTTTACCATTCTTACAGTGTTTTTATATATTTATATATGGTTATAATATATGGTTATAATATATGGTAAAAATATATGGTTATTATATGGTTATATTATATAGTTATATTATATGGTTATATTATATGGTTATTATATATGGTTATTATATATGGTTATTATATATGGTCATTAGTACAACACAAGTACATGAGACATGACAAGATAATTTATATACAACATAATATGTTATATTACATTATAATGTTATAAATTTGGATCAGAGCGAAAGATGTTGTTTATCTTAGAAACGGTCGATTCTGCTGTGATTCGCGAATTCGACCACTCAACTACTGTAAGCCTAATGAATGTCTTGTGAGGGGTGAACGCACATGTACGTAATACAATAGGTTGTGTGCGTAATATAGAGACGCGTATAATATGGACTGATAGGTTGATAGGTATCAGTAGACAATAGGTAGGAAACAACATAAATAATGATGTATAGAGAATGAAGTTTTGTTTTCTTTTTATTATTATTATTATTATTATTATTATTATTATTAAAGAATTTACCATACATTCAATACGGAAGATGTCCAAATACTAAACACGTGATTCAGTGTTCAAGGTATGGAAAACGTGAAGAGAATTAAGTTACTTTATGACGTCATAGTTATTCACATTATGTCATACGTACAGTATAAGTCATTATTAGGGAGGACCTAAAAGAAACGAATTAAAGACAGAGTGGGTATCAAGGACTAAGAAGCACAACTACGGGTTCCAATCCTCTTATATGCAATGTGTATGTATAATCTAGGGTCGAGGGTGAGTTGCAAGACAATCATAATTAATTATAATAACTTCTATAACAAATGGAAAATGGATACGACTAAACCATAGATATGGTAGATCGTAGGGTTGTGACACGAACAAAAAATAGGAAGCTACAAGTAAAATTATTATCCAAACTCGCGTTAAGCGATTTTGGTTCTTATGTAAAAATGAATATGATTATTCATTGTTCATTTTTTACATTGCCCTCCCCTTTTAAAAAATGATATTTATACAATAATCTAATAGGGTACCATTAATACAATACAAATGAGAAAATAACATCCTAACTACTACAAGTTAGATGACGAATTTTTCTCTACATTACAAATTTTTATACAGAACAAGTGAGTTCGGTGGTTGCGTACAATGGAGAGTAATGAAATCTTTAAAATGACACTTGCTTATAAAATATAAAAAATTCAAAGATTAATACTTTAATTTATGTAAACAGAATAAAAGGATTAATACATTAATTTGGACAAACAATTAAGTTAGACAAAGAATGATATTGTTAATTTAAAAAAAAAATTCTGTGGAGAAAATTACATACATAATGAATAGTAGGTAAAAGGGAAAAATATAAATTATTTTCCAAAGTTACCATGATCGTGCAGTCTATAACTAATTTTATTGACTATTGTAGGTAAAAAATCGAATTACGTAATGGATGATGTATAGACCTGTGGTCTAATGTGTATTTGTGTGTATTAGATACAAAGTGTGTATCTTATAACTTTGAGGGACAGATTAGCTGAGAGGATTTTTAAATTAACTGAATAAACGCCTGAGCAAAAATTTATATATAGTAAGCAAAAATGCGTAGACTATATAAATAGCATAGTTAGCACTTACACGCTATGACATAATTTATTGTGACATCCAATGATTTTAGCATAAGGTTTGTATATATATATATATATATATATATATATATACAGGGTGGGCCGTAAGTTTCCATACATAGGAAAAATTAAACGTTTGTTTTTATGTTTCAGATACCCTAAGAATATGCGTTTGACGTAAGATCTTGTTTACTGATGAAGCAAATTTTTACGTCAATGGAGAGGTTAATCGGCAAAACATACGTTATTGGAGTAATGCTAACCCTAACTGGCTGAGTCCGACGAAGATGCAAGGTGCCGGTAAAGTGATGGTGTGGGCCGGGATATGGGGTGACAGAATTATTGGACCAATTTTTGTCAGTGGAAATCTTAATGCCGAAAGGTATCTTAACATGTTGCAAGAAGAGATTTTCCCATCCCTGCTAAACGAGGAAGGTAACTTCCCAGTTTACTTCCAGCAAGATGGAGCTCCACCTCATTATGGTCTTCACGTGCGTCGGTATTTCGATCAGCAGTTTCCGGATGCTTGGATTGGTCGGCGTGGTCCTGTGGAGTGGCCTCCCAGATCCCCAGATCTCACCCCCCTTGATTTCTATCTTTGGGGGCACTTGAAGGCCATGGTGTATCAGGAAAAGATACGAGACATAAATCATCTAAAGGAACGTATCACCAACGCCATTACAAGCATAACGTCAACTGTGCTAATGCGTGTTCATCAACAGTGGGGAACACGTATTGAAATGTGTTTTCAAAACAATGGCAACCATGTAGAGCATATTATATAAATAAAAATGGTTGTCCATAAATTTTTTTTTATTTTTCCTATGTATGGAAACTTACGGCCCACCCTGATATATATATATAGTGCGCATACATGCGTGTGTATGTGTAGGGATTTGGGAGGTTTTTGAATTAACAAAGTTTAAAAATAATGTATAATAATTTAAGATGGGGTTAGGGTTATAAAATCTTTTAAGTTTAAGTCAGTTATTGTTATTATTATAAAATCCTTTAAGTTCAAGGTAGTATTTAAGTATTTAATTAAATCAGTTACACGTATTAAGGTAATAAAAAGAATGTACTTAGAGGACCTTACAATTAATGAAAGTAAATCTAGCGGTATTAAAAATTAAATTTTGAAGATGGAATTAAATTCGTCTAGTAACATTCGTAGCTATCTATGAACTATATAACCATTAACATTGACCAGAAGCATCCCTACGATAATTGAATTAAAAAAATTAACAATACAAATTAAAAATATAAATCAATTATGCATTTCAACGAGCTAAATACAATTTTATAATATTCTAAAAAAAAAAAAGTAAATCGAGCCATAGATGAGTTTCGGCCAAGAATGAAAAAGTTATTGAAATGGAAGGGAAGCATTTCGAACAATCTTTTCTTTTAATAATGACAATTAAATTTTACATTAAAAATTATTTTTATATAAAAAAAATATATTAAAAAGTTTTAATAATTTTTGCATGTTAAGTAGAAAAATTATACTCTTTCGTTGAATGTTGATAGAATTTGAATTATTTGATTTTTGGTCTGAAAACTTGTTTGCATATGATAAATACATACGTTTTATTGTGTAGAAGTTTATTAAAATTAAATGACAAAAAGAATAAACACAACTGAAATTTAGGGTATGTGCGTCCTACGGGTAAATTTCCCGACCGTACAGAGCAAGATAAATTAGGTACATGATCGATTAATTATTACACTATTTCTGTCATCATATAATCGCAATAATTATAAAACTCGTTACCAACATTTGTAAAAACGGTTTTGGTTGCCAACAATAAAATATGTCATTTTACCTATATATTTATATACGCAACAATGGCATGAAAAAGAAAAGACAAATCGGTCCATTTCCTTCTTACAACAAAACAAAGAAAGGTTAACTAAAGACGCAACCCGGTCAATTCAGGTTGAATTAAATTCTTTTTTACAACACCAAAAAAAAGGTTGAATTAAATTCTTAGATTACATTTTCTTAAATTAAATTCTCTTAACTTACAAAGAAAAAGTTGAATTCAATTGACTGCATTGAAATGACTTGGGACTTGAAACCTGACTTTTTCAAAACTAACTTTTTCAAAACTAACTTTTTCAAAACTAACTTTTTTCAAAACTAACTTTTTTCAAAACTAGCTTTTTTTCGAAACTGGCTTTTTTCAAAACTGGCTTCTTAAAAAACTGGCTTCTTAAAAAACTGGCTTCTTCAAAACAGGGGCGGTTGTCCCTCTTGGATGCAACCTATTGACTTGACCTCTTATCAAGTATTTCTATAAATCTCTTGGGCGGTTGTCCCTTTTGGCGCAACCTTCTGACTTGACCTCTTATCAAGTATTTCTATAAATCTCTGGGGCGGTTGTCCCTTTGGCGCAACCTTCTGACTTGACCTCTTATCAAGTATTTCTATAAATCTCTGGGGCGGTTGTCCCTTTTGGCGCAACCTTCTGACTTGACCTCTTATCAAGTATTTCTATAAATCTCTGGGGCGGTTGTCCCTTTTGGCGCAACCTTCTAACTTGACCTCTTATCAAGTATTTCTATAAATCTCTGGGGCGGTTGTCCCTTTTGGCGCAACCTTCTGACTTGACCTCTTACCAAGTATTTCTATAAATCTCTGGGGCGGTTGTCCCTCTTGGCGCAACCTTCTGACTTCAAAACTGACTTCAAGAATGACTTCAAGAATGACTTCAAAAACTGACTTGCAACTTATTTGCAACTAAAACTGACTTGCAACTTCTTTGCAACTAAAACTGACTTCAAAACTGACTTGCAACTTCTTTGCAACTAAAACTGACTTCAAAACTGACTTGCAACTTCTTTGCAACTAAAACTGACTTCAAAACTGACTTCAAATATCTCTCTAAATCTATAAACTCTCTATAAACACTCTCTCTCTTAATTTGCAAGTCAATTCAATTCAATAAATTGAAAAAATTGTAAACAAAAATTAAAAAATGTTAACAACATTTCACTCGAACGTACGTGAAGGTACGGTACTATTATGTTTGGTACATAAATAAAATTATTCTATACTGAATTTAATAGTGAAAATAACTGAAATTCACTCTCTGAAATTAACTCTCTCTGAAATTAACTCTCTCTGAAATTTAACTTCTCTGACATTTAACTTCTCTGACATTTAACTTCTCTGACATTTAACTTCTCTGACATTTACCTTCTCTGACATGTAACTTCTCTTACATTTAACTTCTCTTACATTTAACTTCTCTTACATTTAACTTCTCTTACATTTAACTTCTCTTAGTAATTTTCACAGAAGTTAAATGTGTTTCACTAAAAAAAAATGTATCACTGGTGTCTGAAGTGTTCACTGTGTTTCTTGTAAATTCTGACTTGATACTAAATATTAAATGTTAATAGTACTGACTTTTCAAATGTTTACAAATTACTTAAAAAAACAACTCTGTACTTAACAAAAATTTCTGGGGCGAAGTCCTTAGAGACGTGTCCTGAAGACGTGTCTTGCTGGCTACTTCTTCTTGGATGAAAACTAGGCGTGGAGAACTTGGAGTCGTGACACACCGGTTCAAGGGTGGATGTTACGAACTGGAAGTCGTGACACGCCGGTCAAATGGTTTTATCCTGATGCAGGGTAATTTCTATCTTGGGCAGAGAGTGGCCACTTGTTAAAATCTTCTTGTTAAAATCTTCTTGTAAAAATCTTCTGGTAAAAAAATCTTGTAAAAAATCTTCTTGTAAAAATCTTCTTGTAAAAATCTTCTTCTTATCCTGGCAGGGTCGCCAGTCTGTTAACCCCTCCTTTTATGGCCCTGAGTCGGTTCGGATCGAAGGGGGTTCTAGTTACGGAGGCAAGCAACGGATATTTCTTTATATACTTTTCTTCTATAACTTTCTATTCTTTTCTCTCGCTTTATGGGGTCGACACTCTGTTAATTCTTTTCTTTCAATAATACTCTGATACTTCTACTTTACTGACTAAATTCCTCTGAAGATAGCCCAACTCGAGGGGGAAAATAAAAAGTTTCGCTTGCTGTGATTTACTTCTTAAAAATATACAGGTACTGCTCTGAATTTACAGGGGTAGAGGTTCGACCTCTTTCGACCATAGCTCAGGCCGGAATCTTAAAATATTAAGGAGGCAAGGGCCTCTGCCCCCTCCCGCAGCGAGGCTGCTAACAAGGGGAGTCTCTTAGCAGTGACCAAAGCAGAGAGCCGTAATGAAGTGTCCTCCATTTTACAAATACATGTATAATATATGCCTGAATGTTGGGGGATGGCAGTTGGAGGTTAAGTTTCCCCCCTTTTAAACACGATCAGGTGTTTGAAAGTTTCCAAATAAAAAAAAAAAATAAATAAATAAAAATAAAAACTAATCTTATTTTTTTTTGCCGAATCTTCATTTCTGAAGGCGATATCATTTCATAGTAGTACATAAGTACAATTGAAGTACACGACTGAGTACATTTTCGTTTGGGTTTATTACAATTATGATTTCGATTATGGATTACTTCCCATTCGCTTATGATTGTCCCTTACAGTTCTATTAAAGTACATTCTTACATTATATATACTGTAAAGTCATTACATTCAATTATAGTTTCATTGAAGTACATTACGTCGTTTACCATTCTTACAGTGTTTTTATATATTTATATATGGTTATAATATATGGTTATAATATATGGTAAAAATATATGGTTATATTATATGGTTATATTATATGGTTATATTATATGGTTATATTATATGGTTATTATATATGGTTATTATATATGGTTATTATATATGGTCATTAGTACAACACAAGTACATGAGACATGACAAGATAATTTATATACACATAATATGTTATATTACATTATAATGTTATAAATTTGGATCAGAGCGAAAGATGTTGTTTATCTTAGAAACGGTCGATTCTGCTGTGATTCGCGAATTCGACCACTCAACTACTGTAAGCCTAATGAATGTCTTGTGAGGGGTGAACGCACATGTACGTAATACAATAGGTTGTGTGCGTAATATAGAGACGCGTATAATATGGACTGATAGGTTGATAGGTATCAGTAGACAATAGGTAGGAAACAACATAAATAATGATGTATAGAGAATGAAGTTTTGTTTTCTTTTTATTATTATTATTATTATATTATTATTATTATTAAAGAATTTACCATACATTCAATACGGAAGATGTCCAAATACTAAACACGTGATTCAGTGTTCAAGGTATGGAAAACGTGAAGAGAATTAAGTTACTTTATGACGTCATAGTTATTCACATTATGTCATACGTACAGTATAAGTCATTATTAGGGAGGACCTAAAGAAACGAATTAAAGACAGAGTGGGTATCAAGGACTAAGAAGCACAACTACGGGTTCCAATCCTCTTATATGCAATGTGTATGTATAATCTAGGGTCGAGGGTGAGTTGCAAGACAATCATAATTAATTATAATAACTTCTATAACAAATGGAAAATGGATACGACTAAACCATAGATATGGTAGATCGTAGGGTTGTGACACGAACAAAAAATAGGAAGCTACAAGTAAAATTATTATCCAAACTCGCGTTAAGCGATTTTGGTTCTTATGTAAAAATGAATATGATTATTCATTGTTCATTTTTTACATTGCCCTCCCCTTTTAAAAAATGATATTTATACAATAATCTAATAGGGTACCATTAATACAATACAAATGAGAAAATAACATCCTAACTACTACAAGTTAGATGACGAATTTTTCTCTACATTACAAATTTTTATACAGAACAAGTGAGTTCGGTGGTTGCGTACAATGGAGAGTAATGAAATCTTTAAAATGACACTTGCTTATAAAATATAAAAATTCAAAGATTAATACTTTAATTTATGTAAACAGAATAAAAGGATTAATACATTAATTTGGACAAACAATTAAGTTAGACAAAGAATGATATTGTTAATTTAAAAAAAAAATTCTGTGGAGAAAATTACATACATAATGAATAGTAGGTAAAAGGGAAAAATATAAATTATTTTCCAAAGTTACCATGATCGTGCAGTCTATAACTAATTTTATTGACTATTGTAGGTAAAAAATCGAATTACGTAATGGATGATGTATAGACCTGTGGTCTAATGTGTATTTGTGTGTATTAGATACAAAGTGTGTATTTTATAACTTTGAGGGACAGATTAGCTGAGAGGATTTTTAAATTAACTGAATAAACGCCTGAGCAAAAATTTATATATAGTAAGCAAAAATGCGTAGGACTATATAAATAGCATAGTTAGCACTTACACGCTATGACATAATTTATTGTGACATCCAATGATTTTAGCATAAGGTTTGTATATATATATATATATATATATATATATATACAGGGTGGGCCGTAAGTTTCCATACATAGGAAAAATTAAACGTTTGTTTTTATGTTTCAGATACCCTAAGAATATGCGTTTGACGTAAGATCTTGTTTACTGATGAAGCAAATTTTTACGTCAATGGAGAGGTTAATCGGCAAAACATACGTTATTGGAGTAATGCTAACCCTAACTGGCTGAGTCCGACGAAGATGCAAGGTGCCGGTAAAGTGATGGTGTGGGCCGGGATATGGGGTGACAGAATTATTGGACCAATTTTTGTCAGTGGAAATCTTAATGCCGAAAGGTATCTTAACATGTTGCAAGAAGAGATTTTCCCATCCCTGCTAAACGAGGAAGGTAACTTCCCAGTTTACTTCCAGCAAGATGGAGCTCCACCTCATTATGGTCTTCACGTGCGTCGGTATTTCGATCAGCAGTTTCCGGATGCTTGGATTGGTCGGCGTGGTCCTGTGGAGTGGCCTCCCAGATCCCCAGATCTCACCCCCCTTGATTTCTATCTTTGGGGGCACTTGAAGGCCATGGTGTATCAGGAAAAGATACGAGACATAAATCATCTAAAGGAACGTATCACCAACGCCATTACAAGCATAACGTCAACTGTGCTAATGCGTGTTCATCAACAGTGGGGAACACGTATTGAAATGTGTTTTCAAAACAATGGCAACCATGAAGAGCATATTATATAAATAAAAATGGTTGTCCATAAAAAAATGTTTATTTTTCCTATGTATGGAAACTTACGGCCCACCCTGTATATATATATATAGTGCGCATACATGCGTGTGTATGTGTAGGGATTTGGGAGGTTTTTGAATTAACAAAGTTTAAAAATAATGTATAATAATTTAAGATGGGGTTAGGGTTATAAAATCTTTTAAGTTTAAGTCAGTTATTGTTATTATTATAAAATCCTTTAAGTTCAAGGTAGTATTTAAGTATTTAATTAAATCAGTTACACGTATTAAGGTAATAAAAAGAAATGTACTTAGAGGACCTTACAATTAATGAAAGTAAATCTAGCGGTATTAAAAATTAAATTTTGAAGATGGAATTAAATTCGACTAGTAACATTCGTAGCTATCTATGAACTATATAACCATTAACATTAACCAGAAGCATCCCTACGATAATTGAATTAAAAAAATTAACAATACAAATTAAAAATATAAATCAATTATGCATTTCAACGAGCTAAATACAATTTTATAATATTCTAAAAAAAATAAAAGTAAATCGAGCCATAGATGAGTTTCGGCCAAGAATGAAAAAGTTATTGAAATGGAAGGGAAGCATTTCGAACAATCTTTTCTTTTAATAATGACAATTAAATTTTACATTAAAAATTATTTTTATATAAAAAAAATATATTAAAAAGTTTTAATAATTTTTGCATGTTAAGTAGAAAAATTATACTCTTTCGTTGAATGTTGATAGAATTTGAATTATTTGATTTTTTGGTCTGAAAACTTGTTTGCATATGATAAATACATACGTTTTATTGTGTAGAAGTTTATTAAAATTAAATGACAAAAAGAATAAACACAACTGAAATTTAGGGTATGTGCGGTCCTACGGGTAAATTTCCCGACCGTACAGAGCAAGATAAATTAGGTACATGATCGATTAATTATTACACTATTTCTGTCATCATATAATCGCAATAATTATAAAACTCGTTACCAACATTTGTAAAAACGGTTTTGGTTGCCAACAATAAAATATGTCATTTTACCTATATATTTATATACGCAACAATGGCATGAAAAAGAAAAGACAAATCGGTCCATTTCCTTCTTACAACAAAACAAAGAAAGGTTAACTAAAGACGCAACCCGGTCAATTCAGGTTGAATTAAATTCTTTTTTACAACACCAAAAAAAAGGTTGAATTAAATTCTTAGATTACATTTTCTTAAATTAAATTCTCTTAACTTACAAAGAAAAAGTTGAATTCAATTGACTGCATTGAAATGACTTGGGACTTGAAACCTGACTTTTTCAAAACTAACTTTTTCAAAACTAACTTTTTCAAAACTAACTTTTTTCAAAACTAACTTTTTTCAAAACTAACTTTTTTCAAAACTAACTTTTTTCAAAACTAACTTTTTTCAAAACTAACTTTTTTCAAAACTAACTTTTTTCAAAACTAACTTTTTTCAAAACTAGCTTTTTTTCGAAACTGGCTTTTTTCAAAACTGGCTTCTTAAAAAACTGGCTTCTTAAAAAACTGACTTCTTCAAAACAGGGGCGGTTGTCCCTCTTGGATGCAACCTATTGACTTGACCTCTTATCAAGTATTTCTATAAATCTCTTGGGCGGTTGTCCCTTTTGGCGCAACCTTCTGACTTGACCTCTTATCAAGTATTTCTATAAATCTCTGGGCGGTTGTCCCTTTGGCGCAACCTTCTGACTTGACCTCTTATCAAGTATTTCTATAAATCTCTGGGGCGGTTGTCCCTTTTGGCGCAACCTTCTGACTTGACCTCTTATCAAGTATTTCTATAAATCTCTGGGGCGGTTGTCCCTTTTGGCGCAACCTTCTGACTTGACCTCTTATCAAGTATTTCTATAAATCTCTGGGGCGGTTGTCCCTTTTGGCGCAACCTTCTGACTTGACCTCTTACCAAGTATTTCTATAAATCTCTGGGGCTGTTGTCCCTCTTGGCGCAACCTTCTGACTTCAAAACTGACTTCAAGAATGACTTCAAGAATGACTTCAAAAACTGACTTGCAACTTATTTGCAACTAAAACTGACTTGCAACTTCTTTGCAACTAAAACTGACTTCAAAACTGACTTGCAACTTCTTTGCAACTAAAACTGACTTCAAAACTGACTTGCAACTTCTTTGCAACTAAAACTGACTTCAAAACTGACTTCAAATATCTCTCTAAATCTATAAACTCTCTATAAACACTCTCTCTCTTAATTTGCAAGTCAATTCAATTCAATAAATTGAAAAAAATTGTAAACAAAAATTAAAAAATGTTAACAACATTTCACTCGAACGTACGTGAAGGTACGGTACTATTATGTTTGGTACATAAATAAAATTATTCTATACTGAATATAATAGTGAAAATAACTGAAATTCACTCTCTGAAATTAACTCTCTCTGAAATTAACTCTCTCTGAAATTTAACTTCTCTGACATTTAACTTCTCTGACATTTAACTTCTCTGACATTTAACTTCTCTGACATTTAACTTCTCTTACATTTAACTTCTCTTACATTTAACTTCTCTTAGTAATTTTCACAGAAGTTAAATGTGTTTCACTAAAAAAAAATGTATCACTGGTGTCTGAAGTGTTCACTGTGTTTCTTGTAAATTCTGACTTGATACTAAATATTAACTGTTAATAGTACTGACTTTTCAAATGTTTACAAATTACTTAAAAAAACAACTCTGTACTTAACAAAAATTTCTGGGGCGAAGTCCTTAGAGACGTGTCCTGAAGACGTGTCTTGCTGGCTACTTCTTCTTGGATGAAAACTAGGCGTGGAGAACTTGGAGTCGTGACACACCGGTTCAAGGGTGGATGTTACGAACTGGAAGTCGTGACACGCCGGTCAAATGGTTTTATTCTGATGCAGGGTAATTTCTATCTTGGCCAGAGAGTGGCCACTTGTTAAAATCTTCTTGTTAAAATCTTCTTGTAAAAATCTTCTTGTAAAAATCTTCTTGTAAAAAAATCTTCTTGTAAAAAATCTTCTTGTAAAAATCTTCTTGTAAAAAATCTTCTTGTAAAAATCTTCCTGTAAAAATTTTCTTGTAAAAATCTTCTTGTAAAAATCTTCTTCTTATCCTGGCAGGGTCGCCAGTCTGTTAACCCCTCCTTTTATGGCCCTGAGTCGGTTCGGATCGAAGGGGGTTCTAGTTACGGAGGCAAGCAACGGATATTTCTTTTATATACTTTTCTTCTATAACTTTCTAATTCTTTTCTCTCGCTTTATGGGGTCGACACTCTGTTAATTCTTTTCTTTCAATAATACTCTGATACTTCTACTTTACTGACTAAATTCCTCTGAAGATAGCCCAACTCGAGGCGGAAAATAAAAAGTTTCGCTTGCTGTGATTTACTTCTTAAAAATATACAGGTACTGCTCTGAATTTACAGTGGTAGAGGTTCGACCTCTTTCGACCATAGCTCAGGCCGGAATCTAAAAATATTAAGGAGGCAAGGGGCCTCTGCCCCCTCCCCGCAGCGAGGCTGCTAACAAGGGGAGTCTCTTAGCAGTGACCAAAGCAGAGAGCCGTAATGAAGTGTCCTCCATTTTACAAATACATGTATAATATATGCCTGAATGTTGGGGGATGGCAGTTGGAGGTTAAGTTTCCCCCCTTTTAAACACGATCAGGTGTTTGAAAGTTTCCAAATAAAAAAAAAAAATAAAAAATAAAAATAAAAACTAATCTTATTTTTTTTGGCCGAATCTTCATTTCTGAAGGCGATATCATTTCATAGTAGTACATAAGTACAATTGAAGTACACAACTGAGTACATTTTCGTTTCGGTTTATTACAATTATGATTTCGATTATGGATTACTTCCCATTCGCTTATGATTGTCCCTTACAGTTCTATTAAAGTACACTCTTACATTATATATAGAGTCATTACATTCAATTATAGTTTCATTGAAGTACATTACGTCGTTTACCATTCTTACAGTGTTTTTATATATTTATATATGGTTATAATAATTATATGGTTATAATATATGGTTAAAATATATGGTTATATTATATGGTTATATTATATTGTTATATTATATGGTTATATTATATGGTTATTATATATGGTTATTATATATGGTTATTATATATGGTCATTAGTACAACACAAGTACATGAGACATGACAAGATAATTTATATACAACATAATATGTTATATTACATTATAATGTTATAAATTTGGATCAGAGCGAAAGATGTTGTTTATCTTAGAAACGTTCGATTCTGCTGTGATTCGCGAATTCGACCACTCAACTACTGTAAGCCTAATGAATGTCTTGTGAGGGGTGAACGCACATGTACGTAATACAATAGGTTGTGTGCGTAATATAGAGACGCGTATAATATGGACTGATAGGTTGATAGGTATCAGTAGACAATAGGTAGGAAACAACATAAATAATGATGTATAGAGAATGAAGTTTTGTTTTCTTTTTATTATTATTATTATTATTATTATTATTATTAAAGAATTTACCATACATTCAATACGGAAGATGTCCAAATACTAAACACGTGATTCAGTGTTCAAGGTATGGAAAACGTGAAGAGAATTAAGTTACTTTATGACGTCATAGTTATTCACATTATGTCATACGTACAGTCTTCTTCTTGTTTCTCTTCGCCCGTTCCCGCCTCTATGCGGGGTCGGCGTTTCTGACCAGCCTCCTCCACACAGCCCGGTTCTGGGCTTCTTCACCCGACAAACCCTTCTCCCTCAAATCGTCCCTCACCTTCTCCATCCACCTTCGCTTCGGTCTGCCTCTCTTTCTCCTGCCATGCCCCTCCATATTCATCGTTCTCTTACCCACATAATCTTCGTCCCCTCTCATCACATGTCCATACCATTTCAGTCTACTTTCTTGTATCTTCCTCGAGATTTCTCCAACCTTTGTTGTGCCCCTTATCCTTTCATTCCTTACTCTATCCAACCTTGTCACTCCGCACATCCATCTCAGCATTCTCATCTCCGTTACATCTAGTCTTTTCTCATGATCTTTCTTTATAGCCCAAGACTCAGCCCCGTACATCATAGCCGGTCTTACCACAGTCTTATACACCTTTCCCTTAACCCTCGCGCCTATTCTTCGGTCACACAACACCCCTGAAACTTTCTTCCAATTTTTCCAACCAGATTGCACTCTGTGTGTTATTTCTGTGTCCAGCTCACCGTCCTCAGCCACTGTCGATCCCAAGTACGTAAACTTACTTACTCTCTTTAACCTCGCTTCCTCTAAACTAATTTCTGAGTCTTGATTTTCGTAGAACCTCAGGTACTCCGTTTTCTTTCTGCTGATTTTCAACCCTCTGTCTTCAAAAGCCCTCCTCCATTCCTCCAATTTTCTTTCTACTACTTCTCTCCTGTTGCTGCACAGAACAATATCGTCTGCAAAGAGCATACACCAAGGGGATTGATCTTTTATCCCCTGGGCCAACACATCCATAATCAAAACAAAAAGGTACGGGCTCAAAGAAGATCCCTGTTGTAGACCAACCCACACGGGGAACCATTCCGTTACACCTACACTACTCCTAACCTGGGTCCTTGCTCCTTCATACATACTTTGCACCAACCTAACGTACTTCTCCGGTACACCTTTCTCTCTCATACACCTCCAAACCTCCTGGCGTGGCACTCTATCATATGCTTTCTCTAGGTCGATGAAAACCATGTGCAGTCCCTTTTGTTGCTTCCGATGTTTCTCCATCAACTGCCTCAGTGCAAAAATCGCATCAGTTGTTCCCCTACCTGGCATGAAACCCAACTGCTCTTCCCCCACGGTTGTCTCTTCTCTTAACCTTTTCTCTATAATCCTTTCCCAAACCTTCATCGTGTGTGACATAAGCTTTATTCCCCTATAATTTCCACAATCCTGGATGTCCCCCTTCTCTTTGTAGATAGGTACGAGTGTACTATCCCCCCACTCCTCTGGCATTTCCTCTTGTTCATATATCTTCTGCATCAGATCCCACAATAGATATATGCCCTCATCTCCCAAACAATTCCACGCCTCCACTGGTATCCCATCCGGTCCCAATGCCTTCCCCTTCTTCATTCCTTTCAACGCCACCTTCACCTCCTCCCTACTCACTCCTGAAGTTAACCCTTGATTTGGGACACCATCTTCAAAAATAACCCTTGGGTTTTCCTCATTTAACAGATGTTCAAAATAACTCCTCCATCTATCCATGATTTTATCCTGATCCTTTAAGACCACTCCCTGCCCATCCTTTACCTGTTTAATTTGAGTAAAATCTTTACTCGCCTTATCCCTAGCCTTCGCTATTCTAAGGATCTTTCTCTCTCCCGCCGGTGTCTCCAACTCTTTATATACTTCATCCATCGCCTGCGCCTTGGCTCTTGCCACTCCCTTCTTCGCCTCCTTTTTCGCCTGCCTATAGCTTTCTCTATCCTCTTGTCTACCAGAGGAAAATGCCAGGGCGTACCCTGTATGCGACGCGCAGGGGCCTCGCCTGACCCCCGCGAGAAATGGACGAGGGCTGCCGATTCGAGGACGGGCTCGGGTAAAGAAGCTAGTCCGAGTGGTTAGAGTTGGGACGTTGAATGTAGGCTCTATGACTGGGAGAGGAAGGGAGGTGGCGGATTTGATGGAGAGACGGTGTGTGGGAGTATTGTGTGTGCAGGAGACGAGGTGGAGAGGAAATAAAGCAAGGGAGCTGGGAGGGGGATATAAGTTGCTTTATAGTGGAACGAATGAACAGGGTAGAAACGGTGTTGGTATAGTGCTGTCAGAAGTGCTGAAGGATAGCCTGGTGAGTGTGAGTAGAAGGAGCGATAGAGTGATGAGTGTTAAGCTGGGCCTTGACGAGATGACGGTGAACATCGTGAGTGCGTATGCCCCCAAGCTGGCTGTGAAGGTGTAGAAAAGGAAGTGTTTTGGAATCAGTTGGATCAAGAACTTGGTGCGATACCAGAAGGGGAAAAAGTGATCTTGGGTGGAGACCTGAATGGCCATGTGGGAAGAAGTAGAGAGGTGATTGAGAGGGTGCATGGTGGTTGGGGCGTGGGGGAGAGAAATGGAGAAGGGGAAAGGGTGGTGGATTTCGCGATGGCGTTTGATCTAGCGATAGTCAACACCTTCTTCCAGAAAAAAGATAACCAGTTTGTGACCTATGGGAGCGGAGGAAGAGAAAGCCAGATAGACTTTCTAATGTGCAGGAGATCCCATTTGGAAGAAGTTAAGAACTGCAAAGTCATAAACGGGGAAAGCATGGCGGCGCAACATAGAATCCTGGTGATGGATTGGTCGTTTAAGAGTGGTAGGAAAAGAAGGCAAGAACAGGTGACACCTAGGATAAAGTGGTGGGGACTGAAGAAAGAAGACCAGAAAAGGAAATTTGAGGAGAAGGTTTTGGAAGAAGTAAGGTCGTTGGAGAGTGTACAAGAATGGTGGGAGGAGAACAGCCGGGTGATATTGAGAGTTGGTGAGAAAGTACTGGGCAAAACATCAGGTAGAAGACCCCCTGAAGATAAAGAGACGTGGTGGTGGAATGAAGAGGTTCAGGAGGTGATTAAAAGGAAGAAAGATGCTATGTTATACGTACAGTATAAGTCATTATTAGGGAGGACCTAAAAGAAACGAATTAAAGACAGAGTGGGTATCAATGACTAAGAAGCACAACTACGGGTTCCAATCCTCTTATATGCAATGTGTATGTATAATCTAGGGTCGAGGGTGAGATGCAAGACAATCATAATTAATTATAATAACTTCTATAACAAATGGAAAATGGATACGACTAAACCATAGATATGGTAGATCGTAGGGTTGTGACACGAACAAAAAATAGGAAGCTACAAGTAAAATTATTATCCAAACTCGCGTTAAGCGATTTTGGTTCTTATGTAAAAATGAATATTGATTATTCATTGTTCATTTTTTACATATATATATACACACTCATGTGTGTGTGTGTATATATATCATCATCAGAAGTCTGATGTGTGAAAAACGCCGATCCCTGCGAAACCGGACACGGCGGGTTTCGGAACGCTGGCGGAAAGCTGCGTAAAAGGAGCCATAAAATATTTTTTTCCTCACATCAACCTTAGATTAACCTAACCTAATCTCCGGCCTCAGGAATGTTTGTTTGTTTGTTTGTTTCTTTGTTTTTCATTTTTTCTTTCTTTCCTCATAAAGGAAGGTTGGGAACCGAAGGGTGAGGTGGGGCCCCTCAAGGGGCAAACCCACAAATGCCCCTCATGAAAGACGGTGAGGTCTCATAAACGGGGGTGAGGGACTTAAGGAAGGGGGTCCCTCATAACGGAGGCGAGGGCCTCCAGGGGCAAATTTCAAAGCGCCCCAATTTCCTCGGACAAAATTCGGGCATACTACTAGAGTCTGGTAAATCTTGAATTTCCAAATTGCCCTCCTTCGGTTTTTATCCATCTTGTGCCTTCATCTCTGATTTCCTTTTTGGCCGATCTATAGCTGCGGTTGTAAATGGCCACCCATTCTTTTCCTTTTATTTATCAATGATCTATTAAGTCACACTTCCTGTCCTATCTACTCCTATGGCGATGATTCTACTCTTTACTTCTCCACCCGCTTCGCAAAGCAGACCCCCTCAACAGTCATTCCATGCTTCGTGTAGGACGGCTATGGTACACCTGACCTCTGATCTTTCTGCTATCTCTGATTGGGGCAGTGAAAACCTTGTAGCTTTCAATGCCTCAAAAACTCAGTTCCTCCATCTGTCTACTTGTCACAATCTTCCACACGACTGTTCCCTTACCTTGAACAATGCACAACTCAATACTTCCTCTTCTCTTAACATTCTTGGCGTTTCCTTTTCTCATGATCTTTCCTGGAAAGACCACATATACTCCCTTTCCAAAACAGCTTTTAACAGGTAAGGTGTGCTCAGAGTTGGGCAGCAACGTTGTTACTAGTAGCGTTAGTGGCAGCGACACTACTTTTCAAATTTAATAACATTTTTGGTAACGTCGTTAAATTTTTAGTCAAAACAGAACGTTAATCGTTACTTTTTAAATTCAGTAATATTATACTAATACACTTAAAAATTTTAAAAAACTAATAACAATTATTATTTTCAAAATATCTAGTTACAACAATAGCAGTAATTAATAAACTGATAAAAATAACCATAAATATAATAATTAATATACTTTTTAAATAGCACTAATGTTGAAACAACAGCGAAGGAATGAAGTATTCCACATGTATTCCTGCTGAAACATTTTTTATCCTTTTGAAACATGTTGATGTTATGTTGTGAATTTGAGGACTTGTAGTGAGGGACGTCACACGAATGAAGAACCACTTTTCCGTGTATTTCCGGTCAGCTGTCAGTAAGCTATCAGAGTGAGAGGTATGTACTGCATCATGTCATGCGAAAGTGGCAGCATTTCGAGCGAAACTTCACGTAATCAGTGGCCATATCTTAAATTCTTTGAGTTTACTGGGAGAAGAAGTGGTGACAGCTTATTACACGAATGCTTTCTTTGCTGCCTTTGAAGAAAACGTTCAGCGCGAACAGTAAATCTGCAAGCAACTAAAAAAACATGTGGCCATAAAACACTTCTCCTTTGCTGAGGAATTTGAGTGTACAGTGAAACGAAGTGCGACACGAAACAAACGAACAGTGAAAATAAATGAAAGTAATACCAACACACCTAGAAAGCTTGCAGTTGATCATCAAGAGAAACAACAACAGCTTCTAATGTTTGGGCAAAGCTCCAGAGTATCTCAATAAAAGCTAATATTGGACTTGGTCGTTTTAGAGATTTTGTCATTTAGAGTTGTCGAGTCCACAGTCCACATTAGAAATTTAATTACATCACTACAGCCGACAAGAACAGTCATTTCCCGAAGAACATTAATGAGGCAAATGAACGACGCCTATGAGGAAAAGATTAGCGTTCTCAAGTCCCAACCAGCTGGAGTCAAAACTATCGCTACGACTGCTGACTGCTGGAGTTGTAGAAACAGGCAATTAAATAATAAATAATAAATAACCTCTAATTATTTAGTTTCTAATATTCTCATATTTCTTGAACTATACAATGTTGGAGGTTCGTTTTTTATATGCTACTTATTAGTTATTTTGGTCTTTTGTATTTCTTTTTCTTGTATTTTGTTCGTCATATGTTGCTCTTACTTTGAATATTAAACAAGAAAAAATTAAGGTAGTTCTTTTTACTGCTGTTCACCAATCTCACAATGTATAATGTATGATTTTATCTTGAGTTCAGTGCTCGTAGTTCAATTGTGTATACATATATATAATATAATATACGATGTACAGTCCCCTGAAATAGCTCCGCTCCACCCTATCAGAGATGTGGTAGCAAAGCAGTCTCTCTTTCTCCCCCACCCTCACTCCCTCCCTCTCCTCCTCCGCTACTCTCACTTCCTCTCTCTCCTCCTCCCCATCTCCCTCTCGCTATCCCCCGTTTCGTCCTCCCCCTCTCCTTTCACTATCTCTAATCTCGTTCCTCTTTTAAATAATACACCAAAAACGACGATAGTACGAGATCAAACCGTTTTCATGGAATCGCACAATAGCTGAAATTAATCATCATAATGTAGAGGAATACAACACTTATTTGTAAGTGTTAGTATTGAATCACGATATGACAAAAAGTATTGCATCATGAATGATCCCAAAATTCGAAGAACACTGTAATTCGGCGTGTCAGATTACGGTTCAAATAGCATCTAGTTTTAAACTGTGATTTAAACCCAGCAACGAAATATATTAAATAATATATATTGATATATATGTAAAAAGGAATAAATCTAACATTCATTTTTGCATATAAAGTACAAACTCGCATGACACCCTAACTGCATATAAAATGCAATTTTGGAAAAACTTTTAATTTTCTTTCTATTTTATTTTTGCTAAGTAATTGATGAATTATTTCTTTTTTAAAGTACCTAATCATTTTCTAGATTAAGTTTAATCATGTAATCGTGTTGAATTCTGCAATATTAATTTTTTTATATATTCTTTATTAGTTGTAAAAGATGAAGTCATAACTTGCCAAAACTCTAAATTAAAACTTAATTTAAAATTTTACGCATTTAATTTTGACTCATATGCATATTTAATTTTAATCCATAACAAAATGCATATTTCAATTTCCATTTTCAGTCAACTTGGCAAATCATAACATCAAATCTGCCAATATGTTCTTTGAAAGAAAAATATGACTTCATCTTCAAATATCTTGATTATCTGCCAGTATGCTGTTACAGCCAAAATTTACCTTTATCTTCAAATATTTTGCCAAAAAAATTCAGCCTATTGAGAGTAAAAAACAAAACAGGTCAACATTAAATAATAATGATGTCACCAAATTATTAGTATGTAAACTCTTGTAATATTTCAACTTATCATTCTGATCATTCTGTTCTGACCTAGAGGCTGAATCATTATCTGTCATATTTTAGAAACCATAAATTCAGTCAGAGGATCTCATTTGTCTTCTTTAAGCTCTGCTTTCTCCAGAGAACTTAGTTTTAAAATAGAATAAATAATTTCCCGACACGCTACAAGAAGAATCCCGATTCCCAACACGGTTCCAGCTACCCCAGATTGAGAAAATCAATTGCTCTCACCTCACCAGAACCCCTGTCAACCTCGAACCACCCAAGGCCATAGACGGAGGGTTAACATATATATTGCAGGATAACTGACCTGTTCATGCTGCCAGGATCATCAGACGGTGGTTTCAGGAACAATGAGATGTCGAGTTGCTGAACTGGCCCACCAAGGGGTGTGAACTAAACCCCATTAAAAATATATGGGCAAATGTGGTTAACGCTTGGGAGCCTGAGCAGGAGCAAACATCTCGGCACCTGCTCGAACACACCATGGCAGAGTGGGCACTTTTCCGCAGGAACCCACAAGTCATCTACACTCACGTGGCATCTGTTCGAAATAGGGTACGAGAGGTCATTAATAATAACACTGGCCAACAAAATGAAACTTTTTTTCTCATCACAAACATGATCACACTTTTCTTAATGCAATTTTCGCGCTGATTCCGAATCTGGTTTTATTTGTTTTCTAGCACGTATAGTTATATAGATACACTGGTTTTGATATTTTTAAGTTTTTGATATTGCTATAAGAAAATTTATGGATGTATAGATCACACTTAGGAATGCTAAACAACAAATACTGTACATCATATACCTTATTCAATGTACTTATAAATAAAGAATATCTACATTATTTTATTAAAAGCGCTGTGAGTGTGATTTCCTTTTGTAAATTTTGCCTGGATTGTCACGATACAGCATCCAACAATGGTCCGCCATCATGCTTTCATTCCAATATCCTTGGTAGCGCTTCTCCATCATCTGAATATCTTGATGGAAGCGCTCTCCTTGCTCGTCACTCACTGCACCAAGGTTTTCAGGAAAGAAATCTAAGTGGGAATACAGGAAGTGAATTTTTAACGACATTCGACACTCCATTTCTTTGAAGGCATCAAGGAGGTTCTTGACTCCATCCTTATACGCAGGTGACTTGTTGCTTCCAAGAAAGTTTTCACATATCCATTTGAACGCCAGCCAAGCCTTCAATTCCAGCGGACTTAGGACTTTTTCAAATTCAGTGTCATTCAAAACCTCCCTTATTTGTGGCCCAACAAAAATTCCTTCCTTCAATTTTGCTGCAGTAACCTTCGGAAATTTCCTTGAAAGGTATTGGAACCCTTCCGAATTGACTTTACCCATTGCTTTAACAAAATTCTTCATTAAACCAAGTTTAATGTGAAGAGGTGGCAGATAGATCTTTTGGGGATCCACTAAAGGGACAGACTGGACATTGCTTATCCCTGGGACATATGTATACCTAAGTGGCCAGTCACTTTTGGTGTAATGTTCTATAGTGGCACGACTGTCCCACAGGCAAAGGAAACAACAAAATTTTGTGAATCCTGACTGCATACCCATAAGCATTCCTATAACTTTTAGATCTCCACAAACATTCCATTGATGACTGTCGTATTTGATTGTCCATATTGTCATATGTCTCTTTTAGATGGACGGAATGGGCAATGGGGATGGATGGCATTATATTACCATTATGCAAAAGAACTGCTTTCAGGCTTCTCTGCGACGAATCAATAAAGAGGCGCCACTCAGATGCCATATACGTCTGAGATATGGCTGTAAATAGTCCATTGATGTCATGGCAATAACAGAGAGGACCGTCTACTGAAAAGAATGCTGTTAATTCAAAATTCCGCTTTCGGTAGTAACTAATACGAACATTGTTCTCAAGTAAATTGTTCTCCTTTAGTCTTGAGGCGAGAAGCTCTGATTTCTCTTTAGACAGCGATAAGTCTCTAACAAGATCATTCAACTGTCCTTGGGTTAACTTTTTAGGCTCTAAATGTCTACCTTCAAAAGTGTACTCTGTTTCTGTAGATGGTCCGGAAACACCAGTTGCACCTTCATCACTTTCCATGTCATCTATGATAGAATCTAGCCTATCACTTGGGGGAATTGGAATGGGCAATGTTTCATCATGTTTTACTGGTCTACGTGCTGAATCCAAGTTTGGATATACAATCTGGTGTTTGTTCTTGGCAGAAAACCCCATTAAGTTCACACTACAAAAATAACAGTCTTCATGATGATCTCTCGGCTCCCTCCATATCATGGGTATGGCAAATGGCATTGAAGCTTTCTTTTTGTTAAGCCAATCACGTAATCCATTTGAACAGCCAGAACAGATTTGATGTGGCGCCCATGGTTTATCTTGGTCACCTAGATGGCAACCAAAGTATAGCTTGTATATTTTCTTAATGTCGGTTGTAATACTTCGTCGCTGTGTTTTAGTTGTCAACTGGCCGCATACGAAACAGAACTTGTCGGGGTCATTCTTACATTGTCGAGGCATGTTGACTGACCTGAGCAAACTATAAATTAAAAAAAAATGTACACCAACTTGACACAACAAGTTCTTGGACTGGACTGATCTTTTGACACACAAAGCACGGCGGTGTTGCCTGAATCACAATGCTGCTAGACGTAAAAGCTCACACCTGAAATACATAAGATGTATAATTAAGATAATTGAAATAAATAAGATGAATAAACTAAAAAAACACAATAAAATAAACACAATCAAATGTTGAAATATTAGTATTTTGCCTAATTAAAATGGTTAAATCTGTGTAGTTATATATATGCCTTCATCTTGAAAACTATACTTGCTAGAAAAATCTGAATGCAGTTTTGGAATCAGCGTGAAAAATGCTATCCAGCCACCACAAATTTTACTCTGATGAAAAATCTTTGTTGACCAGTGTAATAGAAGATGTACCAAGTATTGAGTAATTATGTATAATAATTTTATGGTTGCGATGTAGTAAATATATATTTATTTAATTGAACGATTGTCACTTCCTTATAATTTGAACATAATGTTTTGTTGTGTTTGTTCTTAAGAAAATCCCTAAATTTACTTGATTCATGTTTATTTTTGTAATAAAAAATTGAACTATGTTATCATTATCTCTCCATGGATAGACCTTTTTCTGGATAATCATTTGTTGCTGATCCATGGACTTTAAACAGAAATGTTATTGCTCGAAGAAGAAGTCGATACTATAACTTATCTTACACCTTAACTGAAACATGGCCACATCAGGATCCTATGATTGAAAGTTTTAAAAGTATCCCACGTTTCTGAAATAACCTAAGCACGCTATTCCCTAAATTTTGGAATAATGCATGAATAAAATATATAGTCGTCCTAGCATTACCACCAAAACTACAGAGAACAATATATTCATTCGGTCGTTGGTTTTTATAAAATAAAAGTATTACTACGAAAACACCTGAGAGGTGGAGGAGGAGAGCGAGGGAGGGAGGGTGGGGGAGAAAGAAGGACTGCGTTGCTACCACATCTCGGAGAGGGTGGAGCGGAACTATTTCAGGGGACTGTACAATTGCGCTTATTATTCGGAGGACTCTCTTGAGAATAGATAGCAACACCTGGCATATATTTCTTCTGTGTACTACAAACGGTTGTAACATTTTATGAATGAATGTTTCGTGAGTGAGCGCTGATTGGTTGCTTGACTCATTTCCAAATGTCTTTAGAACATAATTATTTCCATTCATCACTCTGGTTTACATATTACCAAGGAAACATAAATGAATAATAAAATATAAATTCAAGAAGGGGATATATATAGCGCCTCGGTGGTGTAGTGGTTAGCGTCGCTGACTACGAATCCATCGGCTCCTGGTTCGAAACCTGGCGACGGCAGCCGGCGCGCAGCAGAACCCAGCTGTTCATCCTTCCACACAATAAAGAAAGTGGTTGGTAGTTAAATGGGTACCCTGGGTGGCCTAGTGCTTAAGACGCTGGGCTGCTGTTGGGGCGTGGTTCGGATTCCACGTTAAACTGTAGGCCTAAAGTGGAATAAAAAGCTTTACCTTCGTCAGAATGAACAATTCGGGCGGAAGCTAACCAAAGGTATATTAAGAAGGGGGATGACAACGAATTAGTAGTATGACCGCAAAATGGGAGTACAAATTGCATTCCAATGTTGATCAATTGTTGCAAGGAGAGAGGGTGTTTAGCTCTCAAGCTGCATGAAGTGGGGAGAAGAGGTTGGTTCGCGAGAATGACTTCCCCCCAAAAAGGTTACCCTAACCTGACCCAGGAAGATAACCTAAGAGGGAGAGAGGAGAAGAGAAGATCTTTTCGCAGGTATATCTCGTCGCATACTGAAGTTCTTACCAGCCTCAGTTGGATTAAAAGTCTTAATCAGTCAGTTGGCTTAATCTGGCTTAGAAGGCATAATCAGGAGTATGTATATATACATATATATTACATATATATATATATATATATATATATATATATATATATATATATATAATATATATATACATATACATATATATATATATATATATATATATATATATATATTTATTAATGGAATAGATATTCGGCCACAAAAAAAGAAAAAAAGAATAAAAAGATTGGCTTGCTTAGAAGGCAATATATATATTTATCCGATGCAGTCCATAAGAATAGTTGCCAGATTGCACTATTTATTTAATTTAATGGTAACGAGATGTTCTCCGTATAATGAAGTTCTTGACAGTTCCAGTCGGCTTAGAAGTCACTGCAAATATATATATATATATATATATATATATATATATATATATACTTTTGTAGTGCCGTTAATTTTAGCGTAAAAAATCAAATAATATCATATACTTTGAATAATAAAAAACAACTACTTCATTCTGCTTATTAATCGAGTTATTTAACATGGAATCAAAATTATTTAACATACACTTATTCGAAATATATAGGAGATAAATATATAATCACAATAATAATAGTAGAAGAAATCTATATACACCCAAAATACACACTTTAAGCGAGAAATATATATATATATATATATATATATACACGGTGAACCAAAAGTAGGTGGACAGGAGGTTGAATACGGTTTGTGTTATATTATATTATAACTATGGTGTTCATTATAACTATGGTGTTTGTGTTTTATTATATTAAATATTATAACTAAATTTATTTAAATTTTATTTTGTATTATAGTATACAAAAAAATTAAATATGTATTCTCAAAATAAACGTTATCATTTACTGTCCACCTACATTTGGTTCACCCTATATATATTATAACTGCAAACACGCAGTATAATTAACGTAAAGAACGACGCTTTGTATAGGAGACTTATCCGCGCAAGATGAGAGCGAAAGAACGAAACAATTGAAAAAATATATATATACACATTCTAAAATAATAATAATGGTACAGTAGAAATCTGTATACACTTTTAATATATACAAGCGCATCTACACACTTATAGATAAGCATAAAAAATAATAATAATAGTACACTGGAAATCTATATACACGTTTAATATATGTAGGCGCAGCTACACACTTATATATAAACTTCAAAATAATAGTACAGAAGAATTCCAATACATGGATAATATATATATAATTTTATATATATACATCAAAATATAAGCGCTTTATGTTCTACTGCGCTTTATTGCGTATTTATTGTACTACGCAATAAATACGATTTAACATTATTCCACCACTCAAAGTACACCGGTGTCTGTACTTAATGTAAAGGGCTTTCAGTTCGTTTAACACTATTTTTGTACCCACTTTACAAATGGCTGGCAAATTAACACTCTCTTTAAAAATGGTTAGAATACATTCAAAAGCACGCACAAGGAGGACATCGTTTGCCACAAATTCAAGTTTATAAACACTCCTTTCCAAATTAAGGTTTATTCTTTCCAATCCGAGCTTTTCAACCGTGAACTCTTCTTCACAACGCATATCGACAATTGAAGTAATCTTCTAAATCGTGCCGACAGCTGCCCATTATATAAAGAAATAGCTCTTCAGGGTGAACAGTGTAGGTGAGGTCAGCCCTGTACCACTCAATCCTTTGTACCAAAGTTCAAGATATCTCGAAGAGTCTATACCTTTTAAATACGCATCCAGTTCCAATCCATTCTCGCCTTGTTCAGTTCTACACTCGGTAAACCCGTCGAGCAGAGCGGTGTATGCGTATTCAAGAACCATGTCAAAATAAAACATATCGGCAACACGCGCGTCTAATATAGGCTTTAGCTTGCGGAAACCGACGATTTCAAACATTCTGTCGAGAATAAAATAGTTTCGCGTGGGGACAAGGACGTTATTATCAGCTGCATTCTTCCACATCAACCGTATATCAATGCATGGTTGGTCTCAATTTATAAACAACGTACAAATAACAGCGTAAGAGGGTGCATCAATAATGTGCTCTCTTCTTGTGCCTACCCCTGCAGGTATCTTATAACGGTCTTCACCCCACTTCTCAACCGCCACGAAAATTCTATTCGCTCCTCAACACTTAAATAAATTACGTTCCGTTTACAAGAGTTTGCGTGACCCGACAATTCAACGCAGGACAATTCAGCGCCGACAATTCAGCGCCGACAATTCAGCGCAAGACAATTCAGCGCAAAGACAATTCAGCGCAAAGACAATTCAGCGCAAAGACAATTCAGCGCAAGCAAGACAATTCAGCGCAAAAGAAAATACCAACAAGAAGAAGAAAGAACAAATCCAGAGGGAAGAGAGGCTTGCAACTGTTAGGTTAAGTTAGGTTAGGTTAAGTTAGGTTAGGTTAAGTTAGGTTAGGTTAGGTTAGGTTTCTAGTTTTTTAAATAAAATCTTAATTTTAACAATTCTAACAAATTTTGTTTTTTTAAATAAAATTTTAATAATTATACTCCTTTGAATTTTATCTCCGATTTGTCACTCCTTCGTTATGTCACTCCTTCGTTACGGTATTTATGTCACTCCTTTGTTATGTCACTCCTTTGAAATGTCACTCCTTCGATACAGACCCAATTTAGCATATATATAAATATACAAATTTTTCTCTTTTTTATTTATTGCGATTTATTTTTATTATTTTTAACTAAACTTTTAACTGTACTGACTTGCGCTGAATTGTCGGCGCTGAATTGTCTTGCGCTGAATTGTCTTTGCGCTGAATTGTCGGCGCTGAATTGTCGGCGCTGAATTGTCCTGCGCTGAATTGTCGGTGCTCCAAGAGTTTGATTGTCTACAACTCGTTTCAAGTACATAATTAACAGCGCCAGTTTTACGCCTGAACACACGCACTGACTTCGTCACGGACACGTCGTATACGGCATTAATAATATTGCTCAACGGAAGCTCCATCGTATATTGGTTTTCTACTGTGAGGAGTGCACGTCCAGTCGGGTCAAGCTCTGCGGTGACTATGAGCAGCCGGTACGCGGTTTGGCTTGGTGGGGAGTGTGGAGGAACGAGTCACACAGGCGCATCATACCAAGCGTTAGTGATTCGTGTACGGGGTTGTCCCAACATGAAAGAATCATGAATACTTGTATCCCATTATACCAGGCAATCGTTTAGAGAATTTTTCCATCTGCGATACATGAAGTAATATCGGCTTTAATGTTTTATCACTCCCACTCCCCGGAATGCGCACCAGACATCTTCGTTTAAGGGTATTCAGCATTGTATTTTCTCGAACCTTGCACATTTTATTAACACTCCGGCGCTCTATTTGCGAGAAACATGTGTCCATATCTGTCCATTTTGCTTAACAAACGATACTCATCGCTAAACTCTATTAAAAACTCGCACAATCCTTTAGCCACAACCTCACTGCGAACATCATCATGATATATATGAACATACTGATAAAAATATCTTAGGCTGTCCATGATAACAAGATTTATATTCTCAGACGCAGGGTATGCGTACTCGGTGTGATGTAACATGACATAATACCGCTCGTCATACCATTTGTCAACAAGGCTCACAACCACACCCGTTGTTTCTCTTCTGCACGTGATGCTTCTTTCACTTCGCGGTGTATGTGCGCCTTTACGCAGTTTAGTCCTATGACGTAGTCTATTATATCGTTTGAGCCACGAAAGCCTGCATTGTTCGGTTCAATATGGCATTAAAAGCCTCAAAGGTGTGAGGATGAGGGATTATTCGAGTGTTCATCACATCTGTAGACTTTATCGAATACCACTTCATGAATGTTGGGCATGTAATATCAAAGGTAGCCATCGCTATTTTCCGTGAACGTGAGAATTCTTGAAAATACACGTCTGAGCTCCACGGCTTGTTGAGGTCAGCTGATGACACAGGGCAGAGATATGACCAAATAGTGTCAGGAGTCACGTAACCCCTTTGATTGGGCATACAGTGGGCGGTGCTTAGCTTTTTTACTGCACACACACACAGACACACACACACACACACACACACACAGGAGAAAATGAAACTCTAATTGAAGTATGATTTATTTTAAATAAATAACCACACCGTCAACAAGTAAATAGTCTCTAATTCATGGCATATATTCAAATACACGTAATAAATAAATAAACATCGCCAACAAGTAATTAGTCACATATACTATATATATTTATATATATATATATATATATATATACACACACACACAGCAAAACATTCAAGGGCCATGGTACCCAAAGGGTACGGTATCGCAGGTGCCACGCACCTGGTAGCGTTTCCTATATGTGTTTCGGCACACTTTCGTCTCCCTAAGCTCCTTCACGCCCCCCACTTTCTGTGCTTGAAAACTGAGAGTCCCTACAATCAGTTGAGGTGCCTGGTCACCCTCATCTTCTAAGCTCACTAGTTCCTTCAGCGAATCAAAGTTAACGATCCGCAGGTTCGCTTGGTTAAATGTGATGCCTTTAGCTTTCACGATATATCTCACTTCCTCCCCCACCCTCACCCGTACCCCGTAAGTTTTTGGGCCTGTTGAGACAAGAATCAGCGTAGGCACTATCTCCATACTCGTCCTTGATCTCATCAGTCAACTCTCCGAGGAATTCCCCAATAGGTGGCATGTATTCAAATTCCCTCTGCGTGAATATCACACTATCTGTTTCTGCGTACAGAACTCTCCGCCCAAGAGAATGCAGTAGTCCCCAAAGTTTGTTGCGAGCAAATGCTGTTGTGAAACTGGCTACAGGATTGTTTGTAACACGTGATGTATCTGTAGCCAATTCGGTTCTGTTGTACTTTATTATGTATGTATTGCCCACATTCACGATCTGCATGACCTCTTTATCGGAAGCGTTGGCGTAATCACACACCTCGCTATAACTTTCGGCTAGATGGACGTTCCCCTGGTCTGTATTCTGAGCAAATTTCCCCCAAAGATTATTTAGCCACAACTTTGCACTAAAGCGCTTGCCTGGGTTCTTTACAATCTGGGACCGTTCAAGTTGTATCCCTTTGCGATCACGGTAGCGCTAAATATACGGCGATTTTTCATTTTCGGTCTCCAGTCCTCGCGGATACCCTGATGCTTCTACCTTATCCTTCAAAAAAGTGTTTACATCTGGTGTGAAAAGGTTGGGGAGCTTCTGAAACCTCCACACCTCATATATCTTCAATATTCTGTAAACGTGGCGAACGGCTAGGGACAGCTCGGGACTTGTATATGGGCCTCTGATCTTCTGCTGATCGGGTGTATGATTACAGGCCCCATTGTTCTCCTCTGCGCACTTCACGCACAGGGTAAACATGAGTTTGTGGTCTATAACGACGGGTAAGACTGGCCGAAAGCCGAAATAGTTCTCGTTCAAATTAGCTGAGAATTTTTCGATGTTGGGCAGGGCAGGTCCTACCAACTTTTCAGGTGCTCCTACGGGGTACGGATTCTTCTTCATCGCGTAGGGGTATAAAGAACAGAATTCGTAGTAATGGAGTTTCACGCCATCCGCAGGTGGACAGTATAGTTTGAAGGGGTTTGTACGTCCGCCGAACAAGCTATCGCCGCATTTGAGAGGATCCAACACCATTGAACGTTTGATGGTGTTTATTTCTTCGTGGTACTGCCCATATGTCTCCATCCGTGTATCATATTCCTGCTCCCACATTACATTGTGAGCGAACTGAGAGCTTATAAGATGATCGCGGGTCCGGGTCCATGCAAGACTATCAGCAGGAGATCTACCATGGATATCTCCTACGATTCCACACTCAGGACGTGGGCATCCATGCTACCAGCAACCGTTAAAGGAGTACCCAGTCTTCTCATTAGTGACACGGACTTCGCTTAGACCATCTACCCAAAAAGCACGACCACTGACCTTAATGGCCACTTCCCCCGTGTTACGGGCATGTTTTATGTATAAACCTGTCTGTTGCTGCAGGTGTATGAGCCAGTAAATAGTCTTGTGCCCATAACTGCGTGGGTTGTTTCTGTGAATGACGGCTAGTGTGTCTTGAAGTTGTTCCTGAACACCGTAAAGCACAATGAGGCGATCGTGGTTGCGGCTTGTAGCGGGCCGCAGTTGAACCGGTCTATGTACATCCTTCTAAAGGCCTGAAAACATACTTATAAGCACGCGCACATCACTCACGCGATAACTCCCACATTCATCGGCTATACTGTAAGGAATATCTTCATTAAAACTGTTGTAGTAGCGGTCAAAATCTTCACGCTCACTATCACTCAAGTTGGCATAGTGAAAGTAATGTTTGGAGGGGTGGTAGACCTACGTAATTTAGAGTGTCGCTAGTCAGGAAAGTGTAAGGGAAATACCCTTTTGAAACTTTGGCGGCTACGCCCATCACCTTAGGTAGCTTGGCTAAACTGAACATTGCTTCTTATTTGTATCTGTATAAGTTTGTTTCCTCTTTTCAAGTGATAGCCTGTAAATATATCCGATGACTCTTGTTCAATCAGTTCCTTATAAAGGAATTGTGTCAAATTTTGCACCCTTATAGGCAAAAATATAGTTGTTTTGGAACTTGTCCGCTAACTTGACAATATAGGACACAAAGAGTTTCACGGGGTTGTGCTGTGCGATCGTTTTAAAAACGATTGTTCGTTACCACATTTGCGACACTCATTACACTTGACTTCCATGCACTCGTCGCAGATAGTCTGGCTTACAAGCAGATATGGGGTAGCCTCTTTGGTTTCAGCATCCGTATATGTTTCTATGTCGTAGCATACAGTTATACAATGTTTATTTTTATTCTTAGCATCTTTCAATAACATACATGCTTTATACCAGTGATGGCGAACCACTGACCCGCGGGTAAAGTACTGACTCACGAGGCAATGTTTAGTAACCCACGAGCACTTAATTAAATAAAATATAACTTTAATTTTTAATATTTTCTGCCTTACAGTTTTAAGATTATTTTATTCTCCCACCGAAATTAACATCTGATACACAGTGAAACGTTTTTAAACGTATAGTTTGGTTCATCTTATTCATGTAAACAGTTGTTTTCCTCCATGAATTTCGTCAAATCCACCACTAGGAATCACCTTGGCACAGATATGAGTGCTGCATGTGTGAGACTAAAGACAACTAAATATAAACCTCGGATCAAAACATTAGCAGCTAAAATCCAACAATTTTCTCACTAAAAACTGTAAGTAGATTATTGTGACCAAATTTCGTTATTTTTTAAATCAAAAGTAACAAAAATGACCCGCCAGCAAAAAAGGTTCGCCACCACTGCTTTATACCATCTGCCTTATATTTCTCATGGCATGTAGAACAGTGAATTTCAGGGCATTTATGTGTAAATTTCCCCCAAATATCCATCATATGAAACATGCCCCATTCACAGATTCCCATTTTCCTGCACGTGCCATTCGATTTATGGAGCTCAAAGCAGTTATTATTGAAAAATGTGCGTCTACACACATTACAGTTCCTCTTCTGAGCTTCAACTACGCGACTTTCATATTTGGAGCTTTAACACTGCTCACATACCATGTGGCAATCCTTACAATGTTTCACTATATCATCTGCAAACTCGAGATATCCCTTATACAAATCATGATACCTTCCATATTTTCGACTTTTATCATAGCTCGCGTAAAGGTCCCTTTTATTGCGGATGGGGAGATACGTTGTTCCTGACAACCCTAATGTAAGTAGGAGTCTTGTACGGCCTCTCACACTGCTTTTAAAAACATACACACTCCTACGACGATCATCCATTCCAAATACAACTATACGAACATTTATTTCCTGCTCCACCCATCTCAACTCTTTAGGACCCATATTGCAGTCAAACTCGACCTTGCAATCTGCGGCCAGTTTACGAGCATGCTGTACAACCGTCGGCAACCAAATTTTTCTGGCCCATGCATTTAGCACAGTAAACATATGAGCTAAGACTATTGCTATAAAGCCGCAACCACGCTCGGAGTTTATATGCCGTCTCTAAATAGCCTGAGAATTGAAGTTAAGAGTATAAGGTGTGGCCGTCTGTCCCGCAACACGGAACAAGTGGTCAATATCTATCGTAAAGTTGCCCATGTTGAAAGCGATACTCCTTTGAGAGGCCTGTATTATACGACCCAAAATGTAGTCTATGTCTACAGCAGCCAAGTGCCTGTAGGGTATTTCTACCCAAACATCATTTACATCACCGTCATCTGACCCGAACCCAAAGGACAGCCGCGTCCTGACTTCACGTCCCTGGCTGTTCTGAAGGGAAAACTCCACAATACGTTCAACTACGGGCTGAAGTTTGTGTTCAACACCGTTGCTACACATGGTTCGCGGCTCTACCCTGACTAGGTACCGGTTTCTAGTCAGGGCCCGGGAAGGGGGGAGCGGTGCGCACCAGCTCGAATGTTATGCTACTCTCTACAGAATGAGATTCTGCTGCTGTGAAGGGTACGACCGGAATTGAAAAGGAATAAGGGGCCACAGTTTTATTTGTAGAAGAAACTAATGTTGGAAGGGGGTCGTAAGACGTAGAGGGCTGGGGATTTATTACTGGGGGTCTAACAACCGGCGCATTCCTGGCACGCTTTATACCTGACGTGGACGTGGAACGTGAATCATCAACTTAATTATGCCCCCACTTTCTCCTCGAATTTTCGCGTGGTGGTGCTACAGCTGGTGTTGCTGAGGGTTCGTCTGCAATACTGATGATGGGGACATGTTGCTGGCACAGCACCTCATCCTCATCGTCATTCACGGTTAGGAAGAAGAGTAAAAACAAAACTGTAGAATATAAGGTGCATCACTTAAAATTTTATTATATTTTGTAGATGTTCCACTTAGGAGTGTGACGTGTTAGAGATGGATTCTGTAGAAAAATTCAGGTTCACGAGCCCCTCCACATGTATTATATCTGTCCCTACAGGATGTGGTAAAACTGTGTTTATATTTAAAATCATTAAAGATAAGGGGGCAGATGTTCTCAAAATTTGTACATAAAGTCATATGGTGCTATTCGACATACCAATCAGTATTCAACTAGTCCCAAGATGATATTTTGTTTCACAAAGGTATATTTGATGTTAAATCGATAAAGAGAAATGAGGATACGGTCATTGTAATTGATGATCCCATGTTAGAAATGGCTAAAACATTTGCCGAGACATTTACAGTGTTCTCCCAGTTTTAAAATAAGCGTATTCTTCATCACTCAGAATCTATTTTTCAAAAATAGATACATGCGCGATGTGTCGCTAAATACACAATATAGTCCGGTAGCACAGACCCTGATTTTACTGGAACCCTGCATTGTTTGTTATAAAGCAAATTTTTACATATTTTGAAAGCTTATACCACCCTATTCAAGAATCCATCGGGTGTACACCTGACCCCCGCTTGGCTTTTTCAATATGGCCGCCATTTTCCAAGATGGCCGGCGAAACTGAAAAATCCCATATCCTGGTCAATACTTGATGGATTTTGATGATCTTGGTGTCATTTCTAGGGGTGTTTAGGATGATGAGTCGATCTGGAGGGGTTGCAGATACTTTGGGAGTCGTTTTGACCCACATTCGTCAATACTCAAGGTCATTGGGGGTCAAACGCCCCCCGAAATAAGGAATATCCCATATCCCGGGCAGTCGTGGGGATATGTTGGTGATCTTACTGTCGTTTTTATGGTTTTGGGCGAGACTGAGTAGTTCTATAGGGTTTAAAATGAAATCAGGAATTATTTTCCCCATGGTAAGGTGAATTCCAATATGCCTAATTATTCCTCTTATTTTTTCAGGTTGTTGAGATTATTGCTGATGGTGCTGCCCACCTGGTGGTTTGATGACGTCTTGGTTGTGCTAATTACAAAATTGTTTTTTGACTGCTGAATATGGAGAATATACCAGGTGAGCATTGTTTAGTTTTCATTTGCTGAGGATAAATTATTTCAATGCGATTTGTACTCTGAAGAATGGGTAAACAAAATTCTTATTTTTCAAGTTCTACAAAAGCTGCAGACGAATGTTTCTTCAAGGATTTCCTGCGTAGCTCTCCTGGAGGTCAGAAAGGTCTTTCAAATTGTGGGAGGATTCAGAAAATCATAGAGAGCAGCGACATCAGAGGGGAACATGAGGTCGACCAACAGTTGTTATCATGGATGTGTCAGCTGTTTTGTGGAGAGTCGACTGGCCTGCTAGTGGCACAGTTGCTACATTTATCCAAAATTTCAAAGTATGGCTACCGAAGCATCTTTCTCATGCATCTGTAGTACTAGCTTTTGATCGCTACTATGATTTCTCTCCGAAATCAAGCACTCGGGCAATGAGAAGCAAGAGCAGCAGAGTTCACAAGCTGGAGCTCAACACCCCATTGCAAATGTAACCCAAGACCATGAGCTAGCGCTTGCAGGATGGCAGACCATACCGACTTCCATTGTGCGAGGCAGGAGTCGAGCAGCATTGGAGCTCTCATCATCTCATGAAGAGGCTGACGTGATAACACAACACGCTATCGCACAAGCTGAGAAAGATTCTGATGCCCGCATCTCCATCATTTTTGATGACACAGACGTGTTTGCCATGCTGACTCACTTCTATGAATTTAAGAAACTAGGCTGTCCCATGATTATGGAGTCTCCAGTGAGTGGCAGAAAATCAGTGGACATCCGAGCAACTGTAAACCAGCAAAAAGACATCATCCCACGAATCCTCAAACTACACGCTTTGAGTGGTTGTGACACAGTTGCAGCAATACATGGCATCGGCAAAGCCACTGCCATTGCCACAGCCAAGAAGGGTCGGAAGCTAGATAAGCTGGGGTCCCTTGATGCATGCTTTGACCATATCGAGAAAGAGGCAACAGCGTTCCTTGTTGCATGCTATAGGGATAAGAAATCCTCATCTCTTACTGAGTGTTGTCAGCGAGTATGGGCTCAGAAGACAGGGAAGTCGGGAACTGCTGCACCCAAACTATGTTCTCTACCACCAACAACTGAAGCTTTCCATCAAAATGTGCTCAGAGCCCACTACACTGTGGCGAACTGGCTCGATGCACTAAAGTGTGACCCACCACCACTTGATCCTGTGCATTATGGGTGGGAGAGAGACGAAACAAACGGAGTTCTCATCCCAAAAACAGTTGGTGAAGGAGTGTGCTTAGCACCAGATGAAGTTCTGAAGCTAATCAGATGTGGGTGTGAATCACAATCAGCATGCAGGGGGAATCACTGTGGCTGCATGGGACGCTGAATCCCTTGCACAATGTTCTGTGCATGTGGCAGCGGCTTGGATTGCAACAATACATTGACCCAAAACGCAAACGAAGAGCAGACTGATGATTAGGGTGTCTCAAATATACGAATGGAGGATTTCGGGTCGGGGCGACGCTTGCCCGTATTACACCTTTATTGTTATTTTATTTATTTGTCGGGTTCGAAATCCCAGCTGAGCCGTGAACGGCCAAATTCTAAAGGGCAAGTTCTACCTAAAGCCCAAGTTAAGCTAAATTAAAACTTACGGATTTGAGATCCTATTAGGTCCTACCTCAGGGTAACCTCATGGTTGCTGACTCGATGCGGGCCTACCTTAGACCTTAAATTACATGAACTTAAAAGGTAAACAAAAGGGTACTATTTGTGGTCTTCTTTCTGAACCTTGCAACAACAACGCAACCTGGACTATTGCACGATGCAACAATCATGTATCTAAACAACCAAACTGAATTGCAAGAGAGCTCTCTATCAAACCACACCTTTACGTACGACCTTCCACAAACGAGTAGAAAGGACGCGCAGCATCCCAAAATGATGCCAACAATGTGACCAAACAACGATACCACAAGAGCTAAAAAATGCTAGTTCTAAATTAATTTAATTTTTCACTAACCTTACAATTATGAGATGGGTATATATACACCTTAACTTAATATATATACAAGCAATGCTGCATCAATCAGCTTAGTCATCGTATCGCCTTGGGACAACAATGGTTCTTCCTCTTCTAGATTTTCTAACACTCCCCACCGAAGAGGCATTGTTGTCATTACCTTCTGCAAGGTTAGCCAAGCCTTCTTCATGAGGCTGTAACTCAAATGTTTCATCTTGACTATCTGTGTTTTTGCTGATTTCTAAAGCATAGAGTTTTTGTATAGGTCTCTTTAACTTTCCTCCTGAAGTCTTTACCAGTGCAGACCTAACTAAATTGTCTTTGCCAACAAACAACTCTTCAATTATGCCAAGCTTCCAGCATTGCCTTGGTCTTTCATCCCCAATCATTACCACTTCTCCCACCTTGATACAATTTGCATTGGAGCCCTTTACCTTGCCTGATGGGTAATAATTGAGTTCTGGCAAGTATTCCATCTGCCACCTCTTCCAAAACTGATCTTGTAGCTCTTCAAGGTACCTGAACCGTCTGGTTAACTCTCCTTGAGTGCTCTGGATGGGCTGCAAGTCTTCTGGCACACTGGGGTTTGATGTTAATCGTTTACCACAAAGAAAATGATTTGGTGTCAATGGCTCTGCATCCTGCCTACTGTTGTAAACAAAAGTGATAGGCCTACTGTTCACCATTGCTTCTACTTCACATAAAACAGTAGAGAATTCTTCTTTGCTCAAATGAGCATTAGCTAAAAGTTTCTTTAATGGACACTTTACACTTCTCACTAGCCTTTCCCAAAATCCTCCCCACCATGGTGCTCTCTCAACAATAAACTCCCACTGTACCCCTTGGTGTGAAAAGTAGGATTGGAATCCTTCCTCTTTTAGCAAGGACCAAATTTCTTGGAGTTCCTTTGCAGCCTTTTTGAAGGTTTTTGCATTATCCGATATGATTTTATTTGGGAAACCCCTTCTGTTCACAAACCTTTTAAAGGCCAAAAGAAATACATCACTACTTAAGTTGCTTACCAACTCCAAATGGATTGCTCTGGTGGTAGCACAGGTGAAAAGACATATATAACCTTTGTTAGACTCCCCTCGCTCATACACATAGACTGGCCCTGCAAAGTCTACTCCCACTACATCAAATGGGGCAGTATAGACACACCGTTCTCTTGGAAGTGGAGCCACCTTTTCATAATAAGGCTTTGCACTCCAACGCTTGCAAACCACACATTTATGCAAGACCTTTTTCACTACTTGTCTAATTTTGAGAATCCAAAATTGTTGTCTAATCTCTATTATCACTTCTCTAACTCCAGCATGTAACAGCTTATGATGAGTATCCAGGATCAAAAGGTCCACAAAGTGCCCCCCAGAAGGTAGCAAAATTGGATGTCTTTTCTCCTCTGGAAGCCCAGAAAACTGTAGTCTACCTCCTACTCTCAATAAATCCTGATCCAAAAACACATCCAAACCCTTGAGCGCAGAATGTGTTGGTAGAACCTGTAATGGATGGCTGGTGAGCAATTCCCGCTCTTCACCAAATTTTTCCTTCTGCGCATATACCACCCAGTATTTCCTGGCTTGCCGAATCTCATTACTGTTCAGAATTCCTTCCCTTTTGTTCTTTGTTTCTCCCTTAATGTTGTTGGTAAATCTATATATCCATGCTGTCACTCTTAACAATCTTTTCAGACTGCTAATGTCCTCAAGCCTCAATATGGGGTCCTGCTGCATAACTTGACAACTGTTCACAGCGCATTTTCTCACCTCACTCACCCATGCTTCTTCAGCCTGGCATTCTCCTACAATAGGCTGATTAGAAGGCCAGTTTTCACTTCCAAGTTTTAGCCACTCTGGCCCATTCCACCACAAACTTGATTGTGAAAGATCTTTCACCGAAATTCCTCGTGTTGGTAAATCAGCGGGGTTTTGGATGCCTGGACAATGCTTCCATTGCTTGGGATCTGTGTGCGCTTGAATTTCCTCCACCCTATTGGCAACAAATGGTTTCCATTTCCTTGCCTGACTTCTTAACCAGTGCCAAACTATAGTGGAGTCTGTCCAATAATAGCTTGGAATTTCATAGAGGGCCAAAGACTTTCGCACTGTAATTGCAAGCCGACTAGCAATAACGGCACCCATCAATTCCAACCTTGGAACAGAAAGCCTTTTCAAAGGTGCTACTCTACTCTTTGCAGCAACCAACCTGCAACTTACTTCTTCTTGCAATGCGCCTCTTATATAAATACAAGTTGCATAGGCTTCCTCACTTGCATCACAAAAGATGTGCAGCTCCAAATTGTCTGGACTATTGTTCAACTCTCCAAAGTACCATCTTGGGATTTCAATGTCTCCAAGATGTGCCAATTCTTTGAACCAATATTTCCACCTTACCACCATATGATCAGGTAACTCTTGGTCCCAACCAAGTCCAATTTCCCAGAGGCTCTGAAACCAAATTTTTGACTTTATCACAAATGGAGCCAGGAATCCAAGAGGATCAAAGACCTTCGAAGCCAAACTAAGAGCTGTACGTTTTGTCCACCTTGTCTCATTCTCGGCCAGCTCTACTAAAGATTTCCCATTGAAGGTAAACAAATCATCATCTTGCTGCCAAACGATGCCTAGCACCTTTGCGTCTATTGCCCACAACTCCTTAATACCAGAATCCTCAATACTTTCTGCTGCATCAGGTACTACAGAGGAATGACTCATAAACTCTTGTAATTGCGAATGATTGGTCTGCCATTTTCTGAGCTCCATGCCAGCCTCCCTCATTATAGCTCTAGCCTCCATGAATATCTGTTTAGCCATTTCTGTATTATCCACGGAACATAGCAAATCATCAACATAAAAATTTTTCCTTATGTGTTCAATAGTGTTAGGATAGACTTCAGAATATTTCTTAAAATGGTACTGCATAGTAGCTGCCAACAGAAATGGACTAGAGCTGAGGCCAAACAACACTGACTTCATTCTATACGTATGCTTGAACCTTAGGTTCATTTTCCAACAAGTCTTTCGTATCCACCCACAGATACCTTACTGCATCTCTGTCCTCTGGTTTTAACTTTATCTGCAAAAAAGCTTGCTTCACATCTGCAGTCAATGCTACTCTACCAAACCTGAATCTCAGTAACAAGGAAAATAAATCTGCATTTAAATTTGGCCCAGCATCCAAACAGTCATTCAAGGACACACCACCTTTGTCCTTGGCTGAGCCATCAAAAACTACCCTCAGTTTGGTGGTAGCTTTGTCTCGCCGTACCACTGCATGGTGTGGCAGATAATGTGCCTCCTGGCTCACCAGCTCACCTTGCACCCTTTCAGCATAGCCCTCCCTTACATAACTTAGGATGGCCTCATCGTATTCAATTAACAACTCATTTTTTCTTAGCCTGTACAATGAAGTCTCCAACCTCCGATTAGCTAGCTGAAGGTTTGAACCGGGTTTGCAAGAATCCTTCCATGGTAGGCCAACTTCATAGCAACCATCTCTAAACCCAATCCCTTTTTCAAAGTGCTCTAAAACATCATTGTTCACTGTACTTGCCTGGTTGTCCTTTATACCAATAGATTCAAGTTCCCAAAATGCTTTCAAATGCCTTTCCAGACCATGGCTGTTCTCCTCAATCTTAACAAAGAGAGCCTTAACTTCCATTTCATTGCAATAACTACCATGTAGCATCCAGCCTAGCTTACTTTCAATAGCTACTGGGCCTTGAGATGTACGGACAATATTACCAGTGATGAAGTCCCAATAATAGTCAGCTCCAATCAAAAGACTAATATCTTCTGTTCCCTCAAACTTATTATTGCCCAAATTAATTCCTTTAACTTGCAATTCTTGGACACATGCCATATCTAAACAAGTAGTGACTGGAGCACAAAGTTCCTCAATCTCTACAGCTTGGACCTTGATAGTGGGACTTTGCGGTAACAACCCTTTAACCAGAACTTCTACCTTCTTAAATTTGGTTCGGTTTTGAACGGAACCCCCAAACCCAGAAATTCTTAAATTTTCCCTCTTAAGTTCTTTAAACTTCAATTTTCTGGAAATTCTGGTCTTAATAAAACTACACTGGCTACCACTATCAAACAACACTCTTACAGTAGCTTCTCCCTCATTCCCAATTAATAAGGCTGCAGTTGTTTGCAATAATCCCCCTTTACTTTTACTCCCTTGCATAGCAGTGGCATGTGCCACTGATGTCTCTACTTCTGGGGTAGGCCTACTAAGAGTGTTTTCACACAATAATGGCTGATGCCTACCATGACATTTTTTGCACAAAATTTTAAACTTACAAAACCTTGCTCTATGACCTTTCAAAAAACATTTAAAACATGCTGTGGACTTAGTTACCCTGTCCTTTCTCTCCTCAAAGGGTAAGGCCTCAGCCACCTCACATTTATATGACTTGTGGTTGCCTTCGCAAAATATACATTCCTTGATTCCCTTTAATTTATTCTCAGAGGAGGCATGTAGAGCTGACACTGTACCTGGGCTATTCCTTTTTGTGGAAACTTTGGTGCTGTGCCTGCCTTTGTCCTCTTGTTTACCATCCCACTGTGCAAACTCAACTCCCTCTCGTCTTGCTAATTCTGTGCCTAAAAGACTTAACATCTGCTGAAGGGGGATGTACACATGTTCTGCAGAGTGTCCCCTACTTAATTCAAGCAAAATTGAGCTAGGCAATTTAGACTCCAGTCGTGTAGAAACCAACATTATACCATACTTTTCCATTCCTACACCCAAGTTGTCCAGAGACCTAGTTCTAATTTCAAATTCATCATATAACTGCCGTAACTCCTTGACACTATTAAGATTATTAACAGGAGGTATAGTTAAAAGTGCACGGAGGTGGCTTTTAATTAAGATCTCTGGCTTACCAAACCGTTTCTTTAATATATCCCAAGCCACATTATAATTAGCCTCTGTTAATGCTAATCCTGCTATAGTCTTTGCTGCCTCCCCTTCCAAGAGGGACCGCAAATAATTAAACTTCTCCACGGCACTTAACACTTGACTAGAATGAACTGCTGATTGAAAACTGTCTGCCCATCCTTGCCATTCCTGAATACTCCCAGAAAATGTTTTGAGTACAAGCCTCGGTAATTGAACTACAGATCTGTTAACCTTAACTTCACAAGCATCATTTGTTGAGTGTTGTGTTTCATTATTAGACCTGGTCTCTAACTGTACTGAGCTGCTAAACTCTTTTGCTCGGAGGCCTACGTTAGTCATATCATCAATAATCTCTTCAAAGTAAATTGTTATTTTCTATTTCATCCTCTTCTATAAGAGCCTCAATTTTAACATTTACCTCACTTAGAGCAACCTTTTAGTTTCTAATATGGCAAGCTTCGCAGTCACTAAGCGTAAATCCTCTTGCTCTATGGCAGAATCTATAGTGGCAATGACCTTTGTAATTAGACCTTTGTAGGCACTTCTCCTTTTTATAAATTTGTTCAATTCAGATGCACTCATCTTCAATGTAAACAACCCTTGGGCTCAATACCAAATGAGCTGAATTGGCAGAAATACTTAACCAAACTGATCAAACGCAAATTTTACTTTCAAATAAACTGAATTGCTGAGTGGGGTACTAACCAAACACCAGTATGGAATACCAAATTTTCCACCCCAGGACCTTAATTCAATAATGACCCAAAATTAACCAAACCAGAAAAAATATAGGCCAAAAAACGACCGACGACTGGCCAAGTTTCGCAATTGGGCGACCAAACTTTACCCTGGGACCTTAATTCAATAATAACCCAAATTAACCAAACCGGAAAAAAAGTAGGCCAAAAAACGACAGACGACTGGCCAAGTTTCGCAATTGGGCGACCAACTTTACCCTGGGACCTTAATTCAATAATAACCCAAAATTAACCAAACCGGAAAAAAAGTAGGCCAAAAAACGACAGACGACTGGCCAAGTTTCGCAATTGGGCGACCAAACTTTTTACCCTGGGACCTTAACTCAATAATACTCAACCCGTCTAGGCCTAACTTGGGATACAATTTGCACAATCAGAACTTTGCCGAAAAATGGTCACTAACTCAGTCTTGGGGTAGAAATCCGGTTCTGAAGGACCATGTTATTTTATTTATTTGTCGGGTTCGAAATCCCAGCTGAGCCGTGAACGGCCAAATTCTAAAGGGCAAGTTCTACCTAAAGCCCAAGTTAAGCTAAATTAAAACTTACGGATTTGAGATCCTATTAGGTCCTACCTCAGGGTAACCTCAGGGTTGCTGAGTCGATGCGGGCCTACCTTAGACCTTAAATTACATGAACTTAAAAGGTAAACAAAAGGGTACTATTTGTGGTCTTCTTTCTGAACCTTGCAACAACAACGCAACCTGGACTATTGCACGATGCAACAATCATGTATCTAAACAACCAAACTGAATTGCAAGAGAGCTCTCTATCAAACCACACCTTTACGTACGACCTACCACAAACGAGTAGAAAGGACGCGCAGCATCCCAAAATGATGCCAACAATGTGACCAAACAACGATGCCACAAGAGCTCAAAAATGCTAGTTCTAAATTAATTTAATTTTTCACTAACCTTACAATTATGAGATGGATATATATACACCTTAACTTAATATATATACAAGCAATGCTGCATCAATCAGCTTAGTCATCGTATCGCCTTGGGACAACAATGGTTCTTCCTCTTCTAGATTTTCTAACATTTATAAAGGATTGTTATCACAAACTTTGACAGCTGTAGGAGGATTTTTAAGGGTCACTCAAGTTCGCCACTTCTGTTTCACTTATACAAGATTTTCTTCTCTTTCGCAGGTGATGGTTACTAGAGCAGGAAACCAGTTGTGGTTGCTGGACAAGGCCCCAATTGCAGCGATTGTTTGTCCACGACTTCCATCGAAGGAGCAATGCCTGCTCCTATACTTCCACCACCACCAAGACCAAGAGGGAAGGAAGACCAAATCGGAGAGCATTCGCCTGGTGGTGGAAACCATCTGGCCCATCTGGGAGAAGGCCAACATACCAACTACCACCAAGAAGTAAGCAGGGGAGAAGCTGGCGAAGTTGATCGATACCTACGACGCACTCAAGAAGAACAGGACAAAGCCGCAAGAGGGTTACCGGTACAAGGAGGGGATGTTCAAGTCGGATTTGGAAGACGTGTTTGACGTGGCTCACTCCTCCGCGCTATCCTCCTCCAAGGTCCCTCAGGAGGACAAGGATTTTCTCACCTCGCAGAGGGAAGACAGGATGTCGTCAAGTCTTGCGGGGGTGGACCAGAAGACAGCGAAGGAGAAAGCTGTGAAGCGGAAGAGGGATCTTGCAGCCACGGCTAGGAAGAGTAAATGGGATGCTGGGGTGAAACAGCTCATGGGGGTAGCGATCTTGGAGGTGGATGGTAGCAGCACTGAAATGAACACGGAAGACGAGGATGATGACGACGAGACGTACCAAGCGCCCAGCACCAGCAAGGCCCAGACTCAAAAGAAAAGGCGAATGAATGCACTCACGGACCCGAATCTCATCGCTGCTTGGGATCGCGACAACATGTCCGTGAGACAAGCAACGTCGTCCTTTGCAGCAGCAGCTCAGAGTTTGGGTCATGACCTGGATGACCTGGTAATCTCGCCAGCAACTGTTCATCGAACACGGAACAAGATCCGAAAGGAGATGGGAGAAGAGTTGACCCGAAAGTTCGAAGCTTCTGGTCCTTTAGTCTTGCACTGGGATGGGAAACTGTTGGAAGATATCGCCAAGGAGAAGAAGGAGGTTGACCGGATTGCTGTTGTGGTGACGGGCGATGGAGTCGAGGAGCTTCTTGCTGTACCCGTTGCGGTGGACGGCACTGGAAAAGAACAGGCTGCAGCCGTACTCCAGGAAGTCCAGGCTTTTGGCATTTCGGAGCAAATCATTGGACTGGGATTCGACACCACAGCTGTGAACGCTGGGATGATCCAAGGTGCTTGCGTTCGCATTGAGCAGGAGTTTGGCCGTCCCATGTTGTGGTTGGCTTGCCGTCACCACGTCTTGGAGATCTTACTCAAGGATGTCTTCGTGCGATGTCTGGGGCCGTCCTCTTCCCCTGACATTCTCCTCTTCAAAAGATTTCAACAGCGGTGGGCCTCCATTGACAAAGGGTCATTCTTGTCCATCGGTGACGAAAGCAATCCCACAACAACTGACAACTGGGCAAATCAAGCGTCTTCCATGAAGAAATACCTGCAGCAGACGCTTTCCCACGGCACACATCCCCGAGAAGACTACCGTGAACTCCTCATCCTTTCCTACCGCTTCCTTGGCGGTCAGGTCCAGGGGGGATTTCGTCAGCCTGGGGCCTATCACCACGCCAGATGGATGGCCAAAGCCATCTATGCCCTCAAGATTTTCATGTTCCGTCACCAACTGGACCTGACAGCCAGGGAAGAAGGAGGACTTCGGCGGCTGTGTTTGTTCATCTCCCTCGCGTACGTGAAGCAGTGGAATGAGGCAATGGTCTCGAATCGAGCTCCACTGAACGACCTAGAGTTCCTTCGCCTGCTCGAGGCCTACCCTGACAAGGAAGTCAGCCACACGGCATCCTTGGCCTTGAAAAGGCACCTGTGGTACCTCTCAGAGGATCTCGTGGGGCTTGGTTTCTTTGACGACCGCATTCCAAAGGACACGAAGCTAAAGATGGTCCAACGACTTCAATCCCCCGCCACGAAGAAAGGACTCAAGCGGATCGATCCGAAGAACTTCAATCCACAGCAATCCATCGAGCTCTTCGTCACCCGGAGAACAAAATAAGTCTTCTTCCGCGCGATCCTTCCAGAATCTGAGTCTCCCACCTTCCTCATGAAAGATCCAGAGGATTGGATCAATGACCAGGATTGGATCACGGCGCAAAAGAGGGTGAAAGCCCTGAAGGTGGTCAATGACGCCGCCGAGCGTGGTATCGCTTTGATGAAAAGATTCAATTCCACCATCACGCGTGATGAGAAGCAGAAGCAATTCGTCCTCAAGGTGGTTCGGGCTCACCAGAAGTTGATCCCCGTCAAGACGAAGGAGAGCTTGAAGAGTAAAATCAAGTAGTGTAGGACAGATTGATGATGAAAACAATCCATTTATACGCGCTTATTTCAATTAATGAAAGGTGCATTTCGTTTATTTTCATTTTTGTTCAGAAATAAAGAGAATAAGAGAATGATAGAAATTTCTTTTTTTTCCTAAATAGCTACAAGAAAGTGTTAAACTTGAGTGACCTCTAAATACTGTTCGATTCCCATCATTTTTCGATTTTTAGAACCTCTATGCCTATTGAAATCGGGGCAGCATTCGCGAGCAAGAGAAAATCGAAAACAAAAATTTCTATGTATTAATGAGACACCCTACTGATGATCCTGACGATCCTGGCACAACCATGTCTTTTGATATTTGCCCCCAATAAATGGTTACCTAATGTGAATAACTGCATCAAAGTTGTCAATGCCAATCCCCCAGTTAGGTGTGAGCTTTGTTTTGCTTACGAGGTCATATCTTGTAGCTTTGCAACCTTCCATAGAATGCATGTGCCCTGTACTTCTGCATAAATTGTGGTTTATATCCGAATATCCATATCCATATAATGTGGGTTATGTCATGTAAGCATTACGATCTGGTTTTATCTGCAGAAGAGATGTTAAGTGCTCAGCAGCTAGCTACATTGTAGAAATTGCCACTGAAATAAAGCAAATACAGTGATGTCAACTGTGGCATTATCATATTTCAAGGCCAAACTTTAATCTCAAATGACCTTGACTTGACCCATGGAGTTGCAAAATGATATCCTACTGTTATCATGTGCCTACAGAACTACTCAGTCTCGCCCAAAACCATAAAAACGACAGTAAGATCAAAATATCTCCACGACTGCCCGGGATAGGAGATATTCCTTATTTCGGGGGGCGTTTGACCCCAATGACCTTGAGTATTGACGAATGTGGGTCAAAACGACTCCCAAAGTATCTGCAACCCCTCCAGATCGACTCATCATCCTAAACACCCCTAGAAATGACACCAAGATCATCAAAATCCATCAAGTATTGACCAGGATATGGGATTTTTCAGTTTCGCCGGCCATCTTGGAAAATGGCGGCCATATTGAAAAAGCCAAGCAGGAGTCAGGTGTACACCCGATGGATTATTGAATGGAGTGGTATAAGCTTTCAAAATATGTCAAGATTTGCTTTATAACAGGCAATGCAGGGTTCACACCCCGTGCAACCGGTCTAATATCTAGTCTTATTCGCGCAACGTAGAGATGTGGCACAAATTGGGGTATTAACCAATCAAATGTTCCCGAATCACTGTAAGAAGTGTTTGGAAGTTTATAAAGAAGATACAATTCAATCTTCAATGGATATTTGCTTTGTGACCTTCATCCGCGAAACATGTTTATGGTGCTTCTGAGAACGAATATATTCCCAAATGAGCCTGAAACGGTGTACATCCCAGGCCAAGTAATGGTTGTGATATGAATCCCATCGGGAATATATGGGCAAATATTGTAAATGTGTGGGAACCAGCAGAGGAACGAACAACGGTCCAATTTTTACAACACACATATAATGGGTGGAAGATGCTGAAGAGGAACCATATTGCTTCTTTACCACATCGACTGCAGAAAGTCATAGACAACAACGATGGCTCGACAAGATATTAAATTTGTTGTGTTCGCGTATAAAATATCTCTCAAATACAATGGTAATTATGAATGTGTAACACCTTTGCAAAGTTGTCAAATATCATCGTTTAAATGGCTCTATGTTTATTGATATTAATCACTGTAATAATTTTATGTTCTGTAATTCTCTCCTTTGAGGTGAGAGACCACCACGAGTCACAGCTGCAGTGGTTCAAAACAATTATATGCATTTATGATGCAACCTCAACACAAAACATGCTTCGTTTCTAAATAATATTTCTCTCAGTGACTGTTTATTACTCTATCAGTGTTGCTGATCTAGAAATTGCATTTGCTCCCGCTATAACAATGTCATACGAGTAGTATCCATTCAGCTCTCGTCCATTTGCCAATTGGAAGATATTCTAAGCAGTGACGTATGAAACCTTCAGATACCCATCAATCTGGTAATGTTATAATGCTATTAAAATTTAATATGCTTCAAAACATTGTTTTTTTATTCATAAACCGCCTATATATGTATTTATTTATATATCAGGCTTATGTTCTCTCTATGTTATAACACAAAATAATATCTAAATCTATGTTCAATATTAAATGTAAATGAATCAATAAATAAATACAGTGGGGGATGGGTGGTGCAAGTCGTAGAATTTGCTCAGAGCACAATAATGGCTACCAACGGCTCTGTTTTTTCCATTGAAACTGTCATCACGTCCGAAGGTTTTTTTTTGAGTTTTTACAAGACCATTTTTTATTCATTTCATTGACATCCACCTTGTTAATATATATCCCCTTCTTGAATTTATATTTAATTATTCATTTATGTTTCCTAATTAATATGTAAACCAGAGTGATGAATGGAAATACAGTAATACCTTGAACATCGTTGTTTTGAACATCGTCGTTTTGTGCTTTCGTCGTTGCTATGCCTGCGACTATGATTTACATCATCATCGTCTTGGTTTTGCTATTTCGTCGTCTTACGCCTGGCAGCATCACCCTTCCCACTTTTCATGTTTAATAAAAGGTTTAAATTGAACAGTAGACAAATGTTTTGCTTGAAAATATGATAATTTCCAATTTAATTTTTTCGTTCGTATTATAAATTTTCGTGTTTAAATAAAAGGTTTGAATTGAACAGTTTCTTACTGATGTTTTTCCTGTGATTGAGCTGTTAAAACGAGTGTATTTGTACTGTATTTGTAATGCAAAAATCCTGATTTTGACACAAAAAAAAACTAAGAACGGAACCTTTTATTTCCCATAGGTTTCATTCCTTGAACATCGTTGTTTTGAATATCGTCGCATTTTCCAGGAACGCATTAGCGACGATGTTCGAGGTATTGCTGTAATTTGGTAATGAGTCAAGCAACCAATCAGCGCTCACTCACTAAACATTACTTTATTAAATGTTACAATCGTTTGTAGTACACACAATAAATACATTCTATATGTCGCTATCTGTTCTCAAGAGTGCCCTCCAAATAATGAGCGCAACTGTACGCCCTATATGTACTACTGTATATACAGAATACAGGTATGTGTTTGAAAAATAACGAGTAACGAGCCATTACTCGTTACATTTTTAAATATGTAACGGTTTGGGTAACGACACAACTTTTTTGGGAAGTAATGGCTGAAGTAACGTAATTACATTTTTCAAGTAACGTGCCCAACACTGGGTGTGTTATACCGACTCCGCAGTTTCTTCATCCCCGCTCAGTTGATGTCTCTGTACAAGAGTCTTGTACGCCCCTGTATGGAGTACGCTTTTCATGTATGGGCTAGCAAACCCCATACGGGCCATACAGTCGTATTTGAGAAGGTGGAATCAAAGGCTTCGTACGATCAGTTTCCCGCCTCCTACTCACTGTATTCAATCTCTCTTCACCGCAATGTTGCCTCACTCTCTCTTTACTATCGCTATTATAACGGACACTGCTCTTCTAAACTCTGTAATTGCATGACTCCTACTTTTAAGGCGAGTCCGCAGCAACAGACCTTCGACACATTCTCATTTTTTTTTCTCCAACTCTCTAATGCAAGGTTAATCGGTATTTTCAGTCTTCCATCTACTCAACCTGTGAAATCTGGAACAATCTCCCTCAGTCCATCTTTGCCTCCTGTCTATGCCCTTCAATCTTTTAAACGCAGTTTCCAGGGATCTCGAAAACCCTGAACCTTAATTTTGTCTCGTTTCTTCTGTGCGGGGGGGAGAGCATTTTTGGGAGCATTCGCCCTTAACTCCTTTCTGCATTAAAAATGGCAGTATAGAATGTATATATATATATATATATATATGTAATGTGCCCCCTCTGAATAATTGGGTGCCCCCCCCCCCCCCCCCGCAAAAATCATGCTGCCGCCGGTCCTGAACCATATGATTAATTTCCCTTTCCAAATGTAGTCTACTAATTAACCACAAAATGACACTAGTCAACGTATTTAAAAGCATAACGAGCAACTGAAAATGAAACTATTCAACTGATTTAAAAGTATAGTAGAACAAGCAATTCGTCATTTGACATGTTTCAAGAAAATTAAATAAGTCAATTTATTTCACATCGCTAAGTGAGGGGTTCGACCTAATACTAGCTACAAATTAACTACTTTAGGTTTGATGACTAGTTACAATTCTTGTAAGTCAAATAACTTACAACCACAGTTTTGAAATTGCATACTTCTTTTGACCTGGTTAACATAATGTTGTGACCTAAAAAAATTTAGTGTAACGAAAATATCCTTTTGAGCATCTCGTGGCTCGATCGGTGAGGACTCCGCCTGGAATTGATGAGATTAAGCTGAGTTGTGGGTTCAAACACCAGTGCTGCGTAGAGCTTTACTGTATCTTACCTCCCTTTAAATGATTGTGGCTAAGGTAGCCTCGGCTCGGATCCCTACCCCTCACTTCCTTGGGAATATCGGACGTGGATGTTACCTTGTGTAAGAAAAATATCGTTTAGCCACCTCAGCCTCCACAGCCATGCTTTTGGGAAGTTTACCAAATTTGCATGGCGGGAAAAGTGATGTGTCTTTAAACGTGATATCCCATATCTGCTTCGACATAAGTTTATTATCTTTTCAAGAAATTTCTAGTGAAGATGTTTGAGGACCCATTTTCAAACACCTCCTTATATACTGTACTGTTCGCTATGAACTGTGTATCGAACTTGGCCCGCAATATGCGCAATAACAAAGACTGTCACTCAGCTAATATGATCGAGTAGTCTACAATCTATGACAACTGTTTTAAAAATATTTGTGCGTTTACCACATTTTAGACATTCATTACATCATACATCCGAGCACTTGTTACAGACAGTCTGTGAAATAAACAGATAAACAGATATGGTATAACATGAGGGAAATCAAGTTGCATATGTTTCATAATTTTTACTTATTTTTCTCGTGCGTAGGGAGACATCTTCAGTCGGAAACTTCCCCAGAGATGCATCCATCTCAATTGCCTTCTGTCTTCATAACCAGCACCTCTTTGATCAAACTTATCACCTGAAATCTCTGTCACCGGGAACCTTCAGGACATCTGAGCAACAACGCTCTGAACTCTCTTGTTGCTTTCCACATGGTCAACTAATTCTCTTGGAACCAAAAAGCAAATTTACTCACTATTCGGACAAACCCTTCAAATTCTATGACGAAGGAAACCGAGTATTATATTATTTTCCTTCATTCTTACTTATTCTTTCGTTATTTCTCTCTTGTTCACTCTCATTAGTTACTTTACTGATTCATTAATTCTAATCGCCTAGGTGACTGACAAAATGGCGACACACAGTAGGATAGTAAAACGACCCATATTCCCTTCAACAGTTTACTTTAAGACAAAATTAAAGGAGAGGTGTAACTAATGACTTAACTACATTGTACCAAAAAAGAGAGAGAGAGTTACAAGGAAAAGAAGTACCTCAAAAGGCCTTGCGGCCCATACCGAGGAGGTACCAATGGCAACGGTTGCCAGGGAAAATTTTGTAAAAGTTTATTTTTCTTTCAACTATCCTAGCAGTAGTAGAAAACTGGATAGAAAAGTAGAAGGCTCTCTCCCCACCCTCCGCTCCCTCCCTGCCAGAGGCAGGTACGGAAAAAGGTTGAAGAAAATACCTTGACCCTGGAAAAGTAGCCAAGGAAATTTTACAGGAAAGTGGAGGATATATAAATAGCTCTATATTTAGTTTGCTCACATGAGAGTATTCAGTACTTTGTCTAGCCTATTTTTAAACACATTTACACTTTGACTGGAAACAACCTCTGAGGGAAGTTGGTTCCAGATATTAACTATTTTATAGGAAAAGAAATTTCCGCAGACTGAGGTCCTAAATGTCTTTACACACTCAAATAGTGTGCAAGATTTCGTCTACCCTTTTCTTGAACTGATCCACAGAGGAACTGTTCACAACTTCCGAAGGTAACCTGTTCCATGTGTCACAGATCTTATACGTAAAGTAATTCCCACACACACTAGTCCTAAACCGTTTCAAATCCAACTTCCAACCATTGTTGCGAGTTGGGTTATCATTTAAACTAAACATACTTCTAAAATCGACATCGTTGAACCCGCGTAAGAGCTTGAAAACCTCGATCAGTTGACCGCGCAGCCTCCGAGTTTCAAGCGAAAACAAGTTCAGGGCGCGTAACCGTCGATTGCAGCCCATATGCCTAACGGAAGGGATTAACTTTGTGGCCCTCGCCTGCACTCGATCCAGCCTCTCAATATCTTTCCTGAGGGTGGGCGACCAGAACTGCACAGCATACTCCAGGTGCGGCCGAACAAGGGAATTGTGCAGTGAGAGCACAATCTCCTTGTTCCGAAACTGAAATTGCCTCTGATATAACCCAATAGTTTCTGGGCTTTCTTTTCCACTTCAACACACTGTTTCGTAAACTTAAGATCGCTGCTAATTAGTACACCCTAGTCCTTTTCTAAATCAGTCACCTCGATATTACTACCCAACGTCGAGTAGTCCGACTTGGGATTGGCGTAGCCAATGTGCATCATTTTGCATTTACCCAAGTTAAACGGCATTTGCCATTTTTCGGACCACTCTCCTATCCTACCTACGTCCGCACGCAGTTCCTCGATCGCTTCGGGCGTCCCAACATTGGCCCCAAGCTTGGTGTCATCAGCGAATTTGGCGATCCGACTGACGATGCCACCGTCGATATCATTTATGTAAATGATAAACAACAGTGGCCCCAAAACGGAACCCTGAGGAACCCCACTAGTGACCGAGGCCCAACCCGAAGTAGCCCCTTTAATTACCACCCTCTGCTGCCTGTTCCTCAGCCAGTTTTCAATCCACCTACCTATTTCCCCACCGATACCCAGCGCGCGCACTTTCGCCATTAGCCGGCGGTGAGGTACCTTATCAAAGGCTTTCTGAAAGTCGAGATAAAGTATATCAATCGCCCTACTCTTATCGTACTCACTCAACATGACGTGGAAAAACTCGAGCAAGTTGGTGAGAGAGAGAGAGAGAGAGAGTTACAAGGAGTTACAAAGAAAAGAAGTACCTCAAAAGGAATTGCGGACCATACCGAGGAGTTACCAATGGCAATGGATGCCAGGGAAAAATTCCTACACATTGTCACAGCTAGCTTCTCGAACAGCCACCCTAGAAAACAGTATCATACATCCTCAAATAGTGTGCAAGATTCGGTCTAACCTTTTCTTGAACTGATCCACAGAGGAACTGGTGACAAATTCTGAAGGAAGCCTGTTCCGTGTGTCACAGATCTTATAGGTAAAGTAATTCCCACACACACAAGTGCTAAACCGTTTCATATCCAACTTCCGTTTCATATCCAACTTCCAACCATTTTTGCGAGTTGAGTTATTATTTAAACTAAACATGCTTCTAAAATCGACACCGTCGAACCCGTGTAAGAGCTTGAAAACCTCGATGAGTTGACCGCGCAGCTTCCGAGTTTCCAGCGAAAACAAATTCAGGGCGCGTAATCGTCGATTGTAGCCCATATGCATAACAGAAGGGATTAACTAAATGTAGCTGGACTAGGCTGCTTTAAACCCTAGATCCTGTCCCAAAGCTGGATGATATCTGCTTTGCAGAGACCTGGTGAAGGAAGCTATATTTTTGAGACCTCTTTGCGAGTGACCCGTTGCCCACGTCGGGCGAGCATCATGAAAAAGAAAAACTATGGTATTTGTCATTTACCATTACTTATTCGGACTATAGTGGATTTAATTATCCTAGAAGAATTCCTTGTTCCATGCACGGTCTGTGTGTATCATATACACATACACACAGGGTGTTTCAGGAGGAAAGGTCAATACTTCGGGAGGTGATAGTATCGGTCATTGTCAGAAAAAAAGTTCATATGAACATGTGTCTAATTCTGAATGGTTACGGAGATAGAGCTGTTTGAATCTGATGCGCGCGCAGCTCTTCCCCCCTTCCCTCCCCTATAACTTTGAACCATGTAAGCTGTAATGTAAGCATGTAGCATAAGCCAATCGACAGCTGACTGTTGTAAGTGACATTGTTTGGTGTTTGAAGCAGTGTTAAGAATGCTACACACCTTTACACATACCGAATACGCAGATATGGTGTATGTCTACGGTTTTTGTGATGGAAGTGCAACAGCTGCTGTTGCAGAATACCGTCGACGGTTTCCGAACAGCAGAATTCCGGATCGAAGAGTGTTTACCAGGGTTTTCAACACATTGCGTGAGATTGGTACACTTCCCAGCGCTCATGTTTCATCTGAACGTGAAAGTCAACAAGATGTGGGTGACGTGGAAAACATTCTTCAGATGGTGGAACGTAGTCCTACTACTAGCTCACGAAGAATTTCTACACGTCTCGGTGTACCACACACAAGAGTATGGCGAACATTACGTGAGGAAGGCTTACATCCATATCATGCACAGCGTGTACAACACCTTCAACCAGAAGACGCTGCCATGCGACTGGAATTTTGTCACTGGGTAAATGCTAATCGCCGAGTGCTTCGATTAATACTGTTCACTGATGAAGCTACTTTCACCCGTGACGGTATCAACAACACTCGTAACTCTCATCGGTGGTGAGACGAAAATCCAAATGCCACTGTGAAAACAAATTTTCAACATCGCTTCTCTGCCAATGTGTGGTGCGGTATCATCGATGATCAGCTGATTGGCCCTCTTACTTTAGAGAATCGTCTTACAGGACAAAGTTGCCTAGAATTTCTGCAAAATGAATTGCCAGGACTATTGGAGGATGTTCCTTTGGCTACACTCGCTGGTATGTACTTTCAGCATGACGGAGCTCCTCCACATTCTACCCGTCTGGTGATGCAATACCTAAATCAAACTTCCCCTGGTCGATGGATCGGCCGCGGTGGTCCCATTCAATGGCCACCAAGGTCCCCAGACCTCTCTCCGTTAGATTATTGTTTGTGAGGGTGGATGAAAAGTCAAGTTTACAAAAGAAAGGTGGATACACGAGACGAATTGCTCGCGCGCATTTTGGATGCTGTTGCCCGCATAAAGGAACGTGAAGATCAACTCAGACGAACACGCGATCTTCGCACACGAGTTGCAAAGTGCATTGAGGTTGACGGTGGGATTTTCGAAAACGTATTGTAAACTGTAACAAATTTGTCATTTCTGTATCGGATACCATTCAAAATGCCAATGTTTAAACATTAAATGTTAGAAATAGTAATTGGTTTCTCTTTCTTGATTACCATTAACAATGCTTTTGTATTTGTAGACTCAAACAGCTCTATCTCCGTAAACATTCAGAAGTAGACACATGTTCGTATGAACTTTTTTTCTCACAATGACGGATACTATCACCACTTATTCCAAAGTAAATGTTTATTGAAATTTAGTCACAAATTAAGAAATTACAATGTACATAATACTAGAACAATATAAAGCATGATTAGAGCAAGTGTTCGAAATGCTGACCACGTTCTTCAATGCATTTAGAAAATCTGTCTACCACAGAATAGCACACACTTCGACACAAATCTTCGTTGATTTCTGCGCAAGAATGGTCCTTGGTTTTTCAGCATAGACGACTGAATTCTTCAGCACACCCCAAAGAAAAAAGTCTGGAGGTGTAAGGTCAGGAGATCGAGGAGGATAATCTATGGGACCACGGCGTCCAACCCATCTCTGAGGGAAGTGCTCATCGAGCCAATCGCGCGCAGCATGGCTGTAATGGGTGGTGCTCCGTCTTTGGAACCACATCTCACGAATGTGTGGCCAGGTTGCCACTTTTGGAAGGAAATTATTGTTGAGCATCGCCACGTAGTTGGCGCCTGTCACAGTTTTTTTCAAAAAAGAAGGACCGACCAGACCAGAAGCACAGATCCCAATCCAAACCGTGACACCAATGGTGTTGACTTCCTTCTCGAGGATTAGGTGAGGATTTTCATTTGCCCAGTAGACAGAATTATGTCGGTTGACGTGGCCATTTAATTTAAAAGATGCTTCATCTCTCCAGATGATCTTTTCAGGAAAGTGGCGTCCATTGCACAGAGTTGTCGAAAGATCTCACAAAACTCCACGCGACGGTCATGATCATCTTCGTTCAGTGCATGGAGCAAGTGTGGACGATATGGCCTCAAGTGGGCATCGTGTAGCATTCTTATAATTGATCTTTGTGAGATGCCAAGTTCTTGCTCAGCTCGTCTGGTGGACTTCCGTGGACTACGAGCGAAAGCAACTTCAACAATCTGCTTGTTTTCGTCGGTACAGACAGACCTTGGTCGTCCTGGTCTTGGAAGATCTTCACATGAACCTGTTGATTCAAAGCGTTGAATGAGGCTGGCTAACCGTGTCTCTTTTTATTGAACGATCAAATCTTCTTTAAATCGGCGGCATGTCTCGCTCTTGTTGTCCGTTCGGTAAAATTTTTTACAATGAAGACCCGTTCTTCCATTGTAAAGCGTTGGTTGCTCGCCTTTGCCATAATTGGGGCTTTCAAAATTGACCGAAATAAGATGTGTTCACAACCACCAGCTGCGACAAACTGAATTAAACGGTTAGCCTAGCTAGGCTACCCGTTTAGCCTAGGCTATCGGGTGTTACGTAATCGATGCAATTATCGCTAGAAACTTCCAAAGCTGAAACATCAAAAAGCTGCCCAGTTACTTCTGCCTCACCCTGTACTGTATATATATATGTGGGTGTGTAAAAGTGAACAATGAATAATACCTATATAATTCTTATATGGATCCTTATATTCATTTATTCATACAGTACTTATGTTGTATGGTTTTTATGCTTGAATGTTCATTTATACATGAGAAACCAAAATCGCTTGAGCGAGTTTCGATAGAATTTCGATTTTTGCTTTCTATTTTTTTTTCAGTGTCACAACCATGCGACCTACCATTTCTATGGTTGAGCAGTATTCATGTTTGTGCTATTAGAAGTTCGCTGTGAGAAGAGAATGTCCCTTAACTGTGTCTCTCTAATTCGTTTCCTTTAATTTCTCTCAATAATGACTTATACGGTACGTACAAAGTAAATAACTATGACGTCAGAAAAGTAACTTAATTTCCTTCACGTTTTCCATACCTTGAACACTGAATCACGTGTATAGTATGTGGACATCTTCCTTATTCAATGTCTGGTAAATTCTTTAATAATAATAAAAACTTCACTCTCTATAAGTCATTATTTATATGTTGTGTCCGGTCTGGTATGATGCAATATAACTATTATTCGACCATGTTCATCCATACGTCCATATCTTATCTTGACCATTATCCTCTATCAATTTTATTAAATATTCATTTTGCTCGTATCACTCTATGAAATGTGTACAAAATTTTATGCATCCGTACCTGTTTGTTAAAAATCGTGCAAATACTTTCGTATGTATTATTTTTTTATTTATTATTTTAATTATTTCGCCTCTCACAATAAACTCGAAAATGCTTATGCAAGTGTACGCAATTCGATGATCACAGCATCAATTGACATCTGAAAACGTAAAATCTCCCCTCGCTCTGATTCAAATTTCTAAAATATTATCATGCGTGTCATGTTGTATATAAATATATACCGTATGTGCCCATGTACTTTGTGTTGTACTAATAACCATATGTAAATATAAAATCAATGTAAGAATTGTAAGTGAATAATGTACTTAATGATGTAATTATTGTACTTAATGATGTAATGTACTTAATGACGTAGTGAATATACTTTAATAGCACTGTAATTAACGATAATAAGTGAATGCGAATTAATTAATCCATAATTGTAATCATAGTTGTTGTAGACCAAAATTACAGTGTACTCAATGATGTACTTAGATTGTACTTAATGTACTACTCCGAAATTATGTCGCCCTTTAGAAATATATACTCGACGAAAATACGATTATTTTTATTATTATTTTTTTAAATATTTTTTTGGAATCTTTCAAAATTCTGATCACGTGTTTAAAGGGGGAAACAACCTTCAAACTGCACTCCCCCCAAAATTTAGATTATATATAAGGCATGTAATTGTAAAATAACTTACTTCGACTTCGACTTCTTCTTCTTAGACTTCACTCCCAGAGAAGGGGGCAGAGGCCCCTTGCCTCCTTAATTTTTTAGATTCCGGCCTGAGCCATGGTCGAAAGATGTCGAACCTCTACCCTTGTAAATTCTGAGCACTACCTGTACATATTTAGAAGTAAATTACAGTGAAAGAAAGTTTTTTTATCTTTTCTTTCGAGCTGTGCTCTCGTCCGAGAACTCAATCAATAAAGTCGATAAGTTATAAAAAGAAAGTCGGCGAACCTTCAGAGAAAGTATCAGAGTATTATAGAGAGGGGGTTAACAGTCTGTCGACCCTATAGCGAGAGAAAAAATTAGAATGTTATAGAAGAAAATTATCGCGAGAAATATCAGTTGCTGCCTCCTAACCAGAACCCCCGTCCACTCCGAACCAACCCTGGCAATAAACGGAGGGTTAACATATATATATATATATATATATAATTTATATATATATATAATTATATAATATATATATATATATATATATATATATAATTTATATATATATTATATATATATATATATATACACAGACAGTGCATGGAACAAGGAACTCTTCTGGGAAAATTAAATCCACTATAGTCCCAATAAGTAATGGCAAATGATGTTGGCCCGACGTGGGCAACGGGTCACTCGCAAAGAGCCCCCCCAAAATATAGCTTCCCTCACCAGTATCTGCAACAAAAAACATCAGGGGACCATTCTGAGTTCAATTCCATCATGAAACGGACTGTTATGTGCCCTGAAAAGTGGACGCTCAATTTTGCCAGTTGAGGTTTAAGTTTTGTTTTTTGGCTAAAAATACAATAGTTACCCCTTTTACTTTGGTGTATTCAATCCGACGCGAATGCAACGTGTCTTTTATTGATATTGCGGTTCTGAATATAGTAGGCTAAATGTAGCTGTAACCCAGAGATCCTGTCCCAAAGCTGGATCCTATCTGCTTTACAGAGAGCTGGTGAGGGAAGCTATATTTTTGGGGCCTATTTGTGAGTGACCCGTTGCCCACGTCGAGCTAACATCATGAAAAAGAAAAAAACTATAGTGTTTGTCATTTACCATTACTTATTCGGACTATAGTGGATTCAATTTTCCCAGAAGAGTTCCTTGTTCCATGCACGGTGTGCATGTATCATAAAAAAACCAGAGGGGACCATTCTGAGTTTAATCCCATATGAAAATGAAAATGAAAAGGTTTATTGGCAGACTATAGTCCATATGATAAATATTATATACAATGACAGTTCATATACTAAGGATAGAAAAATATACAATTGATTAGAAATAATACTGTAATGTCGAAGTTAAGTGGAGCTACAGACAGACGTTTTCGTACCAAGAATTTAATTACTTAGATCATAAATGGCACGACTCATGGATAGCTGGGATAATCGGGTTGGTTGTTTTTTTAATTCTTTGCATTAGACTGTATTGAGCACGTCTTGTTACCTCCGGGAAGCTCGGGACATTGCGGTAGCAAACATTTGCGAAGCTGAGCATCTCGAGGGTAATTTATGTGAGAGTCTAAAAGACCTGTTGTACAGCAGATTTAGGGCTCTGGCAGAACCTTTTTTATATTTCACCCAGAGTTGCTGTCCGTATATATTACTGCAGAAAGTATGAAAGAGGATGTCTTTAGCTTCACTTGTACAGAATCGAAAGTTCCTTATGGTCTTATTCGCTTTAGCACACAGGCTTCGAGATTGTTTTCTTATATCCGAGTTATCACTCAAGGAGCTGGTAATAGTTTGACCCACATACTTAAACTCTTGTAGTTCCTCAATTACTTCACCATTCATTTTAAACCTTATATCAGCTGGCTGATTACAGCTTTTAGGATGAAACTGCATAACCTTAGTTTTTGTAGCATTAAAAATAATATGTTCCTGCGAATACACTTCGCAGACTTTTAGTAGCCGATCCAGACCTTTAACAGAGGAACTCATTAACACCATATCTTCGGCATAAACTAATTTATTTATCCTTGTGTTATCTGTACAACATCCCACTGTTGCCTCATTAAGTGAAGCAATTAATCCATCAATATACACATTAAACATCATAGGGGAGAGCAAGGAGCCTTGTCTCACCCGGCAAGAGGAACCAAAACACTCGGATAGTACATTGCCCCACCTAACGGTGAAAGATTGGTGGGAATACCAAAACTTTAATACGTTTAATATATACATGGGAACCTTCTTGTCTTCTAGTTTTTCAAATAAAATATTGTGGTTCACCCTATCATATGCCTTACTTATATCTAGGAAACAGCTATAAATAGTTGAATTACTGTCAATGTATTTAGATATTGCTTCTTATATATATATATATATATACTGTATATATGGCCTATTGGTTTTTCCAATGTTTACTTCATAAATTTTTGATGAGCCGGGCTAACGGTACAGGAGAGTAGTATGACCGCAAAAGGAGATTGCAATGCAATTGAAAATGTTGGTTAATGTTGCAAAGGGGGAGGGGGCATGTTGCAAGAGGTTATGCAACAAGGGGAGGGGTTATCCCCCAAGTTGCAATGAAGGGGAACTCGCCCAGCAAGCTAGGGAAATCCACCTGACCTCTTTGGGGGAGAAGTGGGACGGCCTCACCCACCAAAGGGGTATACCTAACTTAAGAAAGAAAGGAGAAGGAGAGAGGTGTGTTCGCTTGGCAGGATCCAAGCGCATATTAAGACTTCAGCCGAGCGCCTGCTGTCTTATAAAGTCCTAATCCGCCAGTTGGTGTAGAAGCCAGTGCCTCCAGACTTAACCTGTCAGTTGGCTTAGAAGGCTTCTTAGAAGGCGTAAATGGATTGTTCAGATGTACATTATTAGGGTTGAGTTGCCAGATTGCGCTATTTAATTAATTAAAGCATATTTTCTCAATAGTTGGCTTTCCGCTAGTTAGCTTAATCCGCCAGTTGACACAATCCGCCAACTCGTTTAATCCACCAGTTGGCTTAACCAGCCAGTTGACTTAGAAGACCTAGAAGGCAGGTGTATATATTAGCTTTACAGCTACCAGATTGCGCAATTCAGATAGTTTTGACAGTTGGCTTAGAAATCCGTCAGCCGTTTTAGAAGGCAGCCATTTGGTATAATTAAATAATAATATTGTTTACAACCGAAAGGATTAAATAAAACACCATTACATCATTCTGTTTATTTAGACGAATTATTGGAATCAATTTTACAAAAAATATAGAAAATAAATACACAATCAAACGATGGAATATATGCAATAAATATTAATAATAATAATATAAGAAATACGAACGAGGAGCGTATATATATAATCTAATAATATACAAAACGATGGAGTATAACCATCAATATAACAGTACAGGAGAAATATATATATATGTATATATATATATATATATATATATATATTATATATATATATATACAGTTATATTAAATCATGAAATATATTGAAAATAATATTAAATATAATAAAAATAATAATATAAAAACGATGGAATATAATCATCAACATATTAGTACAGTGAAAAAAATATATATATACACACACAATTATATTAAATAATTAAATATATTGAAAATAAATATATATCAAAATACTTTGTACACTACAGTCACATCATTATTGCTTTACACTACGCGGTGTAAATATATAGAAAATAAATACACAATCAAACGATGGAATATATGCAATAAATATTAATAATAATAATATAAGAAATACGAACGAGGAGCGTATATATATAATCTAATAATATACAAAACGATGGAGTATAACCATCAATATAACAGTACAGGAGAAATATATATATATATATATATATATATATATATATATATATATATATATATATATATAATACATATATATATGCACAGTTATATTAAATCATGAAATATATTGAAAATAATATTAAATATAATAAAAATAATAATATAAAAAACGATGGAATATAATCATCAACATATTAGTACAGTGAAAAAAATATATATATACACACACAATTATATTAAATAATTAAATATATTGAAAATAAATATACATCAAAATACTTTGTACACTACAGTCACATCATTATTGCTTTACACTATGCGGTAAATACGGCTTAACATTATTTCACCGCTCAAGTTATAGGGATAACTATACTCAATATAAATGGCCTTCATATCATTCAATACTATTTTTGTACCCACTTTGCATTCGGGTGGTAAGCTATCTTTAAACAGAGCTAGAATACACTCAAAAGCACGCAAAAAGAGGGCATCCTTAGCTATCACGTCATTATTAAATACAAATTTATAAACACTCCTTTCCCATTGAGGTTTTTTTCTTACCGACCCGAGCTCTTCAATCGTGAACTCTTCTTCACTCTGCATAGCGACGATTGAAATAATCTTCCAAGTCGTAACGACACCTACTCATTATATAGAGATACAACTCTTCGGGGTGAACAGTGAGTGTACCGCTCAAGTCCTTTGTACCAAAGTTCGGGATATTTCGAAGAGTCTAAACCTTTTAAATAAGCATCCAGCTCTAGACCATTCTCGCTTTGTTCATTCCTACATTCGATAAAGCCTTCGAGGAGAGCGGTGTATGCGTATTCAAGAATCGTGTCAAAATAAATTATATCCGTAACAAGAGCGTCTAATATAGGCTTCAGCTTGCGGAATTCGACGATTTAAAACATTCTGTCGAGGATGAATCGGTTTCGCGTGGGGACAAGAGCGTTATTATCAGATGCATTCTTCCATATCAGTCGTATATCAATGCTTGGCTGATCGTTACTTATACACAACGTACAAACAACGGCATATGAGGGGGCATCACTAATCTGTTCTCTTCTTGTACCTACACCTGCAGGTATTTTATACGAGCCTCACCCCACTTCTCAACTATCACATAGACTCTATTCATCTCCTCAACACTTAAATAAATAACATTACGTTTGTTTTCATGCCTGCAATTCGTTTCAAGTACATAGTTAATGGTACCAGTTTCACGCCTGAACACGCGCAATGACTTCGTCACGGACACATCGTACGAGGCATTGAGAATGCTTCTCAAAGGAAGTTCCATCGTATTCGAGGAGTGCACGTCCAGTCGGTTCAAGCTCTGAGTTGACTATGAACCACAGGTGGGCAGATCGGTTCGACGGAAGGAGCGAGTCACACGGGTGAAACGTGTACGGGTTTGTTCGAACTCGTGTGTTTCAGGTGTGGAGGAGTGAGGTACACGGGTGGGCGGGTCTGCTCGACGGGGGAAGCGAACCACACCATAAACTGTTGAATCGTGTACTGGTTTGGTCCGACATGAATACCTGTATCGCATTATATTGGGTAGGTGTTTTGAGAAATTTTCCGATACATGAAGCAATATCGGTTTTAATGTTTTATCGCTCCCACTCCCCAGAACACGCACCAGGCATTTTCGCTCAGGGGGAATTTCACGAACTAAACACAGTTTATTCACAAACCGGTGCACGATTTGAGAGAAACATGTTACCGTATTTTTCCTTTGTGTTTAACAATCAATACTCATTTCTAAATTCTATCAAAAACTCACGCAGGCCTTTAGCCACAATCTCACTGCTAACCTCGTCGTGATATATATGAATGTAGTGGTAAAAGTACTTTAGCGAGTCCATGATGACAAGGTTTACGTTCTCCGCCGCAGGGCAAGCGTACTCGGTGTGATGCAGCATGATATAATACCGGCTGTCACACCACTCATCAACAAGAAACATTATTCATACCCGTTGCTTCTCTTCTGCACGCGTTGTTTCTTTCACCTCACGTTATATCTACGCTTCTATATAGTTTAGCCCTACAACGTAGTCCAGTACATCGTTTGTGCTGCGAAATCCGGCAATACTCTCGCCAGAATATCCATAGAGTATTTGAACATCTTGTTCCCTCGCGCTATTCAATGTATCCTTAAAAGTCTGAAAGGAAGGGGGGTAGGCAGTCTTTCAGTATCCACTACATCTTCCGACTTTACCGAATACCACTTCATAAACGTCGAACACGCAATATCAAAAGTAGCCATCACTGTTTTCGTCTACGCGAGAAAATACACGTCTGAGCTCAAGGGTTTGCAGAGGTCATCTGAGCAAGCAGGGATAGAGATATGATCATGTAGTAGCAGGAGTCACGTGACCGATCTTACAGTGGGCGGAGCTTATGAAAGTACACACGCACGCACGCACGAAAAGGAGAAAATGAAACCTGAATTGAAGCAAATATACGTAATAATTAAATATATCGTTAACAATACACACACACATATATATATATATATATATATATATATATATATACAATCAAGGATTAAGGTATCCAAAGGGTACGGTATCATAGGTACCAGGCACCTGGTAACGTTTCCTATAGGTGTTACGGCATACCTTCGTGTCCCTAAGTTCCTTCAAACACCCCAGTTTCTGCGCCCGAAAATTGTGGGGTTCCACAGTCAGTTCGGGTGGCTGATCTCCCCTCATCTTCCAAGCACATTAGATCCTTCAACGAGTCAAAGTTAACGATTCGCCGGTTCGCATGGTTAAGCGTGATATCCTTAGCCTTCACGATATATTTCATATCTTTCCCCACCCTCACCCGTACCCCATAGGTTTTTGACACTGTTGATACAAATGAGACAGCGTATGCACCATCACCATACTCATCCTTGATCTCGTCAGTTAACTCTCCGAGGAATTCCCCAATAGCAGGCATGTATTCACCCTCCCTCGCTACAGGTATGTTTGTAACCCGTGAGGTATCTGTGGCCAGTTCGGTGATGTTGTACTTTATTATGTAAGTATTATCTACATTCACGATCCCCATAACCTCTTTATCGGGAGCGTTGACATAATCCAAGACTTCACTATAACTTTGTTCCAAATGAACGTTCCCTTTGTCGGTATTCTGTGCAAATTTTTCCGAAAGACTCTTTAGGACACAACTTTGCACTAAAACGCTTGCCAGGATTCTTAACAATTTAGGAAGGTCAAGCTGTATACCCTCATGGGAACGGTAACGCTGAATATAAGCCGTTCTTTCATCTTCGGTATCAAGTCCTCGCGGATATCCCGATGCTTCTACCTTATCCTTAAAAAAAGCGTTTATATATATTGCATGAAAAGGTTGGGTAGCTTCTGAAACTTCCACATCTCATGTATCTTCAATATTCTGTACCTATGGCGAACGACTAGGTCCAGCTCAGGGCTTGTATACTAGGCCTGGTCGAAAAATTAAAGTTGTGAATTTTCACAGGCCTGTGTCCAAGAAATTTGTAGATGCACTATAGATGCTCAACAATGATTAAAGGAACTAAATTGATCAAGTTTTAGATGTTCCGCAAGTCCTCTCAAGATTGCAAGTAAAACGTAAAACATTACAAAAAAATTAAAAACTTTTAAAACTTTATTTAAATAAGTAAACTTTATTAGTTATTTGGCAATTATGATTTTTTATTAAGATTTTCTTGTACTTTTTGTATTCTTGTTGCTATTAAGTTTTTTCTTGACTGTGTTTCGTCCAGAATATATATAATTTATACATATACAATTTTTCTTTTCAGAATTGATTATTTGAATAGTTAAATACGCGTTGTTACACTAACAGAGTGACTTTCCCAAATTATCCGAAATGGCTGAGGCCGTAAAAGTGAAAGCAACTGTTGAAAAAATCATGAGTCCAGCTGTTTTCCTTTTCGGGAAAGCTGAGCTCAGTGGAAATCAACTTCCCCTATATGAAGACGTTTTAAAAGAATATTTACAAACAAGATATCTCTTACTTATAGCTAGTGAGGGGTAAAAAGAGCCAAATGCTAATGATATGGCAAGAATGGTTGCATCAAAGGTAAAAGAGATCTGGAAAAGTGCATCAATTCCAACAATATCAGAACAGCAAATATTAGCCAGAATAAAGGATTGTCATGAAAAATCTAAAAATATGATGAAGGCTGGTAGAAAAAGGAAAGATTTTGAATCTAAACTGACCGCGTTCAAATCCAAAAATCCAAGGCTTTTTGATATTGCTGCCTGCAAATGCAATGATCTCTTTTCTTGCACTTGTGAAAAAGAGCTAAAAGTTCCTGCCATGGAACGTTCTTTCCTAATTAACCAAAGAGGTGCACGAAAAATGGCAGTAGGCAGTAGTATTGATTTACAGACAACGAAGAAACTGTTATTCTGTTTACACCCGAAAATGCATAAAGTATCAGTGAATCCGTACATATAAATTATAAAGTGAAATCCATTAAAATAAAGAAAGTGCAATACAGTTTACATCATCTATCACCAGTTTTAAAAGGTCATAAAAACGCAAAGGTCAGAAACCTCTCGAAATACACCCGACCATCGAAACATCGAAAGAAAGGAAACAGAAACCAAAAATAATAAAAAATAAATAAATAAATAAAATAAATAAATAATAAATAAAAAAATAAATAAATAAATAAATAAATAAATAATAATTGGGTGGGCACGTTTCGTTATAGAAAATTATAGAAAATTACAAAATAAACAATAAACTTAAACCTTTGCAAAATATTTTAATATCTACGCTCCACACTAAAACCAGTATGCAAGTCAACATGGCAGAGGAAGGAAACAAAAACAGAAACCCATGCATAAAATGTGCATTAGACTGCAGCCTACATGCATTAAAATGTGATGAATGCAGACTATGGATACACTACAAATGTAGTGAACTACCTATTTATTTCCTACTCATCCTTCAAAATTCAAAAAGGAAATTCTCATGCTTTAAATGTGCTCGTCAAATTTGCGATGACTATGACAGACAATTTGAAGAGCTTGAAGTAGAAGTGGCAGGTGAGTTACAGGAGGAGGAAATTATCATTGCAAATGCAGAGCTTGCTGAAAAAGTGAGAAACCCTCAGGATGAGACCCTAGAGAGAGGGACACTGCAAGCAAAAAGGGCACCAAAAGAGACAAAACAAAAACAAGAACAGGAAATAGACATTAAGACCTTCAACAAAGTGAACAACCCCACTGTACATAGTCACCAAAAAGCCAAAAGTGAAAACAAGAAGCCAGTATGCAAGTATTACAGGAGGGGCTTGTGTAAATATGGACTTAAGGGAAGAGAATGCCCATTTGCTCACCCACCACTCTGCAAAAAATTTATACACGATGGGAATGGCATTTCTGGATGTAGATCCAATGCAAGATGTCCCTATTTTCATCCCCAAATTTGCCAGAGCTCATGGTGGGAAAGAAGTTGTTTTAAAGAGAACTGCAATCTGGCCCACCTGAAGGGAACAATCCGATTCCAACCACATCAAACTCAACGGAGAGAATACCAGGATAGTGAGCCTACTATCCCTCAGCACTATTTGGCCCAAGGGGTGCAAGAAAACCCAAGACCAAATACCATTCCTGCACCCAGATCTTATGCTGATGTAGCGGGTCCAGGTAAGCCCACTGGTGAAAATAGTACAGCAAGCAACCATGAAACCCCATTGGGGTTTTACCACCTCATAAAACAAATACAAGACATTCAAAGCTCACTTGGGCTCCTCATACAAAAGCAAACGAGAACCCCAGCAGGAACCCTTCAAATGCCCTATATGTGGGAGATGAAACAAATGGCTCCACAAATGTATCAATAATTTACTTAAACATCCAGGGCCTTTACCCAAACTCAAACCATACCAAAGTACCTTACCTAAAGAGCCTAGTGGAACACACTACTAGCACAGTTATAGCCCTCACAGAAACACACCTGAACCCCATGATCATGAGTAGTGAAATTGCAATCAAAGGGTACACCACCCATAGATGTGACAGAGAAGACCGTCTAAATGGTGGTGTCCTGATGTACATCCCTGAAAACATTCAAAGTGAACTGCTCATGGCATACTCAAATGGAGCCTGTGAACTCCTAATCATCATGCTCAGCATAAATAAAGAAGACATAATACTAGTGAATATCTATAGCCCCCCAGATAGCTCCCATCTAGAGCTCACTGAAGTTCTGGAAAAAATCAGGCAATGCCCAGCTATTGTAGACTCAACAAGAGACTTAATCATTACAGGAGACTTTAATCTCCAAATTGCACCTGGAACCAATATGGTGGTATGAAATCAGGGACAAAAAGGTCCAAATCAAAACATCTGAATGAGTTTATGGAAAAACTGCTCCTAGTACAACATGTCCACTGCCCAACTAGAAAAAATAATATCCTAGATTTAGTGCTGACAAATAATGCAACTACAATTGACCACATTGTTATAACACCAACTATACACTCCGACCACAATGTCATGCACATATTCACAAACTTGTCCCTCCACAAATGTAAGCAAGACCCATGCCAAACGAACTTGCCATACTCTGACCTAAACCTGCACAAGTCAGACTGGACATCAATAAATAACTGTCTGGGAGAAATAAACTGGGAAGATGAATTAGAAAACCTAAAGCCAGAAGAATGCTGGAGTAGAATACAATACCTGCTGTCATCAGCATTATACAAACACACACCAAAGAAAAACGATAGTGCACAGAAGCACCGGACAAAAGAGCACAGATACAGAAGGACACTTATAAGAAAGAGAACAAAGCTATCTAAACAACTGACAAAGCAATTAAGTGATACAAGACATAGTAACATCCGGAATCAGATACTGATGTTAGAACTTAAAATAAAGGAGTCAACCATAAGAGAGAATATTGATAATGAACACAAAGCTATTGGCACTATAAAGGAAAATAGCAAATTCTTCTTTAGCTATGCTAAACGCAAAGCAGTTATCAAAACGAGCATTGGCCCATTGCTTGCTAAAGATGGACTAACTCTCACATCTAATACACAGGAAATGGCAAACATTTTACAATCTCAATATGCTTTAAGCTGGAGTACCCCTGTAGTAGCAAAGAAAATAAAAACTACAGCATTTTTTGATAGAGAAGAAAATGACCAAGACAGACCATTATTGGAAGATATACAAATAACCACTAGAGATATACAACAGGCAATAACAGAGCTACCGGGGAGTTCAGCCCCTGGTCCAGATGGAATTGGAGCCAAGATTCTTAAGGAATGCAAACATACTTTATCTCTGCCTTTGAAAATCCTGTGGAGATCCTCACTAGACACCAGTAGAATACCACCAATCATGAAACAAGCAAATATTACCCCAATCTACAAAGGAAGCCAAGAACTATAGACCCATATCTTTGACTTCCCATATTATTAAAATATTTGAGAAAGTCCTGAAAAGGCACATTGTCAGTTTTATAGAAAATGAACATCTCTTAGAAGACTTTCAACATGGCTTCAGACACAAGAGATCCTGCCTTACTGAACTTATAGACCATTGCAATACAATCCTACAATACTTGGGAGAAAACCACAATGTCGATGTCATCTATCTAGACTTTGCAAAAGCTTTTGACAAGGTTGACCATGGTATATTATTCCATAAACTAAAAGAACTTGGTACTTGTGGAAAAGTAGGAAAATGGATCCATGCCTTTCTCTCTGACAGAAAACAAATAACAACTGTAAATGGAGCAAGATCTATAGAAAAAGAAGTGATTAGTGGAGTGCCGCAAGGCACAGTACTAGGACCAATTCTATTCATTATAATGCTAAACAATATAAACTGTAACCTAGGAAGCTCTCTCCTGTCATTCGCAGATGATACCAGAATACTAAGACCAATTACAGAAAAAGAAGACTGTGTAGAGCTACAAAAAGATCTACAAACTATATATGCATGGGCAGATGCAAACAATATGGCCTTCAATGAAGACAAATTTGAACTAATTAAGTATGGACCAAATAAATACCTGAAAGAACAATTCAACTACACTGGACCCACAGGAAAAGATATTGCACAAACTGATCATGTCAGGGATCTAGGGATTATATTATCTGAAGATGCAACATTCAACAGGCACATTGACAAAGTAACCTCATCATGCAAACAACTAATAGGATATATACTGAGGATATTCAGAACTAGGGACAGTATGACCATGCTTACCCTGTGGAAATCACTTGTCCTTCCACGCATTGACTACTGCTCTCAATTATGGTTTCCCCACAAACAGAATGAATTGCAAAAAATTGAGGGCCAACAAAGAACCTTTACCTCGTATATTAAACAACCTGATGGGCAACAGTGAGTAAAAACAAATTAAACTACTGGGATAGGCTTAGAGGCCTCAACCTTTATTCCATAGAGAGAAGGTTTGAGAGATACATCCTAATCTACACCTGGAAAATTCTAGAAGGGCTTTTAGTTGCTCCCAATACTGAACCAATTGTGCCCACCTTAACAAGAACTGGCAGAATGTGTAAAAAATATCACCTCCCACCAAACAGTCTGAGAAGGATTCAAACCCTTCAATATAATAGTATCTCTAGGCAGGGTTCTCGCCTGTTTAACTCCTTGCCTCAGTACCTTAGAGATATAAGTGCAGTCCCAGTAGATACTTTTAAAAAACACTTGGACATGTTTTTAGCCAACATACCCGACCAACCCACAGTGTCAGGGTATTCCTCTGCCAGACCAGCCCCCACAAATTCAATAGGGGACCAAATCGTATGGCAGGAGCAAGAGAAAAGAAGGGTGGCGACCCCGTCGTGGCCCCGCCTCAGGAGGCGCTGAGTGGACTTCGTGGGAGCAGCGCACCCTTGAGGCAGAAGCGCTTTAAGGTAAATTTAAGGTAAGGGAAACTGCAAATAAGATCTGAGCGTAAAGAACAAGAAAGAGCACGATTTTCTAAAAACATTGAAGATGGAGATATCAATAACCCATCCACTTCCAGGGAAGAGCCAATGGACTGGGATAACTTTCATACAATTCCTGATTCTGACACATCAACAGATACAGATAGAGAGCGTGATGATGATGATGATCACATTGAGGAAGGTATAAAGAAATCAGGTGAAGCACATAAGCTCACTCGCAAATTGCCTTCATTAGCAAAAACTTGTGACCGATTCGGAATATCAGACGGAGCTGGTGCAGCCGTTGCCTCTGCTGTTCTGGAAGATTTTAGTCTCATTACCTCTGAAGATTATCAGAATGTTGTGGATAAGAATAAGGTGAGACAGCAGAGAAAGAAGATCAGAGAGGAGTTGAGTAAATGAAGTGAAGAAATTATAGAAACATTGTATTTTGATGGAAGAAAGGACTTAACTAAAGCAAATATTTGTAAGGATGGGAGGTACTACAGTACAACAATTACTGAGGAACATATCATGCTTATAGCTGAACCAGAATCAAAATATCTTGGGCACTTCACTCCTGTGACTGGAAATTCAACTAACATTTCTAAGGGAGTGATAAAGTTTCTTAACAGTAACAATATTAAAGTAGACAATCTGAAGGTCATTCGATGTGATGGAACCAATGTAAACACTGGCATACATAATGGAGTTATCAGGCAACTAGAGGTACACTACAATACTCCTTTTCATTGGCTCATGTGTTTGCTGCATACCAATGAGCTACCTCTCCGCCATTTGTTTAATTATTTAGATGGTAAAACCAAAGGACCAAAAGCCCTTGCTGGAAATGTTGGCAAAAGTCTTAGTGTTAGTGCCTTCGAAAAGATGCCAGTTGTCAAGTTTGAAGCAATCAAATCAAGTAATATGCCTTCTATTCCGGGGGATCTCGATCTAAGCCAAGATCAAAAGTATCTCATGGAAATTTGTAATGCAGTCATAGAAGGCCAATGTTCCCAAAACCTTGAAAACCGCAACCCAGGTTCTTTGACCCATGCCAGGTGGCTTACGACAGCCAACAGGATAGTTAGACTTTATGTTGCGACCAAAAAGCCGTCAAAAACTTGAAAACTCTGACTGAATTCATTGTTCGCCTTTATGCCTCAACGTGGTTTAATATAAAGTGAAATCCTTACTATTACCAGGGACCAAAGCACCTCTGGTTTATGATATCTAGCTCAAGATACCTATCTGATGAGCTTAAAGCAGTCATTGATCCTGTTATTGAAAGAGGGGCATATTTTGCTCACCCAGAAACTTTATTGGTCTCGATGTTATTTGATGAAAGGCAAGTGATGAGAGAGTTAACTTTCCGGCGCATTCTCTTAGCGCCAGGGAAAGTGTGTCCTCAGGCATTAGAGAATTTAGACGGCCTAAAATTAATTTCTTGGCAAGAGACTAGACAGATTTAATTCGATTTGGAGCCTATCCAAGACATGAACCACCTCTGACAAAAAGCTTGACAGACACCCAGTTAGAGCTTATCGTAAGGGGTGATGAAACTAACCCTCTATTGAAGAAGTACCCATGTCATTCACAAGCTGTGGAAAGGCATGTCAAACTTGTAACAGGAAAATAGAGATGGTTTTATAAAGGCAGGAATTGAATTGCTTCAAGATCAAACATGCCTACATTTGAGTCAAAATGCGAATACAAATGTCAATAAACTACATGTAAAAACTAATGGAAGGGAGGTCGGGCTGAGGACGGTGTGAAATTCGACCTACAGCCACCTCCTCGTGGTGAATTCTGGATGATTTGTCTTGTAAACTATCATGGCAAGTCAGCAAAGAGCTGTAGTTTACTATACGGAGTATCGTAAAAAATCATCAAAACTTTAAGTGACTTGTGGAACCTCAAAATATTTATATAAAAGCTTGAAACTTTGTCATGATACTTCCTATGCAGGTACACAAACTTTTTAATACAGGGTAAATTAAACTTCCCAAAAAAAAATTTTCAAGCAAAAACGACCCAACCTATAATGTATACACACCTCTGATCTTGCGTTAGTTGGTTGTATGATTACAATCACCGTTGTTCTCCTCTGCGTACTTCACGCACAGGGGAAACATGAGCTTGTGATCTATAACGACGGGTAAGATCGGCATCCATAAATCGCGAGGGGGAAGCACGTCTACGAAAGAGAGTCCAAAGTAGCGCTCACTCAAGTTAGCTGGGAACTCCTCGATGGATGGCATGGTGGGACCCACCAGTTTTTCAGGCGCACCTACGGGGTACGGATTGTTCTTCATCACATAGGGGTATAAAGAGTAGAAGTCGTAGTAATGGAGCTTCACGCCCTCCGTAGGCGGAAAGTATAGCTTGAATGGGTTTGTACGCCCTCCAAACATGCTATCGCCACATGAAAGGATCCAACACCATTGAACGTTTGATGACCCTTATTTCTTCACGGTATTGGTCATCTGTTTCCATCCGTGCATCATACTCATGCTCCTACACAATCTTGTGAGTGAACTGGGTGCCTATAAGTTGATCGCAGATACGGGTCCATGCGAGGCTGTCGGCGGGGGATCTTCCATGGAGGTCCCCTGTGACTGCACACTCAGGGCGTGGGCAACCATCCCACCAGCAGCAGTTATAGGAGGACAGTCTTCTCACCAGTGGTTGGATCCTCACTTAGGCCATCAACCCAAAAAACACGACCGTTGACCTTAATGGGTACTTCACCAGTGTTGCGGGCATATTTTATGTATACCCCGGTTTGTTGCTGTATGTGTATGAGCCAGTAAATAGCCTTGTGCCCATAACTGCGGGGATTGCTTCTGTGAATGACGGCCCTAAGGGTGTCTAGAAAATTTGGTCTTGAAAATTCGGTCTCGGTAAATTCGGTCTTTGAAATTTCGGTTAGGTTAGGTTATGTTAGGTAAAAAAAATTGCCCCGAACTAATAATGCCCTTGAAGCATTTCATTCTGCATTGAAATCATCAGTTACAAGCAGACTGAAATTTCACATTTGTAACGAGGAGACAAGACAAGTAAAAAGAAAAAATATGAAACACAACTCGCGCATCGAAATACTTGTGCAAAAGTTTAACTTTTCTTTTCGAGTCTCATGACCGAATCTTCCAAGATCGAATTTTGAGACCGAATCTTCTTTTATGTTTTACCCATTATTTAGGGTATCTTTTTAAGTTTCAAGTTTTAAACTACAAAACAATTCCTTTAATAAGTCTTTTCAAATTCTCGTTTATGTTTCCATTATACCTGGCAAATGTGATTTAAATATTTTTTGCTATCTGAGCTCATAGATTTACTTCAATTTTCTGAACCGAATTTCCCGAGACCGAATTTTCCGAGACCGAATTTTCCAAGACCGAATATTCCTAGCACCATGGCTAAGGTGTTTTTAGGCATGAAGTTATTCTTGAACACCGTAGAGCATAATGAGGCGATCGTGGTTGCGACTTGCAGCTGATCGCATTTGAAACAGGCTATGTACATGCTTCTAAAGGCCTGGAAACATACTCTTAGCACGCGCACATCATTCACGCAATAACGTTCACATTCATCAGCTATATTTTATGGACTAGCTTCATTAAAACTGTTGTAGTAGCGGTCAAATTCTTCACGCTCACTATCACTCATGTTGGTGTAGTTAAAGTAATGTTTAGCTGGAGGTAGTCCTACGTAATTTAAAGTTTCGCTAGTGGGGAATGTGTAAGGGAGATACAATTTTGAAACTTCAGCGACTAAACCCATGACCTTGAGTAGCTTTCCTAATTTACAAGTGGTGAACAGCAGGGTGTCTTTAAACTGTACATTACCTCTTATCTACATCTGAATTAGTTTGTTGCCTCTTTTCAGGGGATCACCTGTAAATATCGCAGACGACTCGTGTTGAAGCAACTCCTTATAAAGGAACTCTGTCAAATTTGGCCCCGTTATGGGCAAGAATATACAGTCATTTTTTTTAACTTGTCCGCTAATTTGACAATATAGTTCACAAAGAAATTCAGAGGGCTTTCGTGTGCAATCGTTTTAAAAACGTTTGTCCGTTTACCACATTTGTGACACTCATCACACTCAATCTCCATGCACTCATCACAGATAGTCTGACTTAAGAGTAAATGTGGAATAACCTCTTTCGTTTCAGCGTTCGTGTATGTTTCTATATCGTAGTACACGGTTAAACAAGGGCTAGTTTTAGGCTTAGCATCTTTCATATAACATACATGCTTCACTCCATCCGCCTTATATTTTTCATGACATGTAGAACAGTGAATTTCATCATTTATGTTAAATTCCCCAATTATCCATATGAAACATGCCACATTCACAGATTCTCATTTTCCTGCAAGTGCCAATTGATTTATGGACCGCAAAGCAATTATTATTGAAAAATGTACGTCTACACACATTACATTCCTTCTTCTCGGTTTCAACTACACGACTTTCACATTTGGGGCTTTTACACTGCTCACATACCATGTAGCACTCCTTACAATGTTTCACTATATCATCCGCAAACTCGAGACATCCCTAACACAAATCATGATGCCTTCCATATTTTCGACGTTTGTCATAACTAGCGTAGAGAGTCCTCATGTTACGGATGTGGAGATACGATGTTCCTGACAATCCTGAAAAAAGTAGAAGTCTTGTACGATCTCTCACACACCTTTTAAAAACATACACAGTCCTACGACGATCATCCATTCCAAATACGACTATACGAGCATTCATTTCCTGCTCGACCCTTCTCAGTTCTTCAGGACCCATATTACACTCAAACTCAAGCTTGCAGTCTGAAGCCAGTTTACGGGCACGCTGCACAACCGTAGGCAACCAAATTTTTTGCGTCTAAGTATATAGCACAGTGAACATATGAGCTAAGGCTATTGCTATAAAGCCGCAAACACGATCGACGTTTAAGTGCTTTCTGTAAGTAACCGGAGAATTGAAATTAAGAGTATAAGGTGTGGCACTAAATATCTATCATGAAGTTGTTCATAATGAAGGCTGTACTACTTTGAGAGCCTGCATTATACGGCCAAAGATATATTCTATGTTTACAGCGGCCAAACGTCTGAACGATATTACTACCCAAAAATCATCTACGTCCCCGTTATCGGAACCGAACCTGAAGGACAACCTCGTCCGGACTTCACGTTTATCGCGGTTCTGAAGGGCATTTACGCTTCGCAGCCCAACACTGTTGGTATACAGGGATCCAGGGTCAACCCTGACCACGCACCGACTTCTAGTCAGGGCAGGGGTGGGGGTAGCGGTGCGCACCAACTCGAATGTTATACCTTCCTCCACAGAGAAGCTGCTGCTGTGGAGGAAGTACCCGGAACTGAACAGGAATAATGGGTATATTTGAGGAAGGTACTACTGTGGGGGTTGTGTCGTAAGACGTAGAGGGTTGGGGCTCTATTACTGGGGTCTAACAACCGCCGAAATCCTGGCACGCTTTATACTTGACGTGGAGGGTTCTTCATCATGCTTCCGCTTTGAATTGTCGTATGCTACAGGTATCGCTGGTGAGGGTTCGTCATCGGGGAAGGATTCTGTAGCTACACGGTCATCTGTGATATCGATGATGGGGGGCAGTACATCGTCGTCATTCACGGTTCTGTGGAAGAAGTAAAACAAGAATATAAGGAGAAGCACTTAAATTTTGTTATATTTTTTAGATGGCCCACTTATGGGTGTGACGTGTTAGAGATGGTGTCTGTAGAAAAATTCAGGTTCACAAGCCCCTCCACATGCATTATATCTGGCCCTACAGGATATGGTAAAACTGTGTTTATGCTGAAAATCATTAAAGTTAAGGGGGAGATGTTCTCAAAATTTGTGCATAAAGTAATATGGTGCTATTCGACGTATCAATGTTCAACAAGTACCAAGATGATATTTTGTTCCACAAAGGTATATATGAAGTTAATTCGTTAAAGGGAAATGAGCATACAGTCATTGTAATTGACGATCTCATGTTGGAAATGGATAAAACGTTTGCCGAGACATTTACAGTGTTCTCCCACCATCTTAACATAAGCGTATTCTTCATCAACAGAATCTATTTTTCAAAAATAGATACATGCGCGATGTGTCGTTAAATACACAATATCTAGTCTTATTCGCACAACGTAGAGATGTGTCACAAATTGGGGTATTAGCCAATCAAATGTTCCCGAATCAGCGTAAGGAGTTTTTGGAGGTTTATAAAGAAGCCACAAGTCAGCGTTACGGATATTTGCTTTGTGACCTTCACCCGCGAAACACGTTTAGGGTGCTTCTAAGAACGAATATATTCCCAAACGAACCTGAAACGGTGTATATTCCAGAATGACAAATAGGCTGAAGAAATATCGTGAATTAATAAAAATCTATCAACGATTGCCCCGGGCACTGCAACAGATGTTTGTTAAAAATATCGACTCCGACTTTTTAAAATGCATCTGTGAAATCTGTCTTAATGTTATAAAATGTAATGTGCCAATGAAACCCCTCAGAAGGCTCGCTTACGTCGTTACAAGAACATAATACGTGCGCTCGCTCGTAAAAGTCAAACTGTGGGAAGAAAAAGCGAATTATTGTACAAAGAGGGGATCATTCCTCCCATCTTATTTTCAGTTTTGGGTCCTTTACTGACTAGAAATAATATAAAAGTGGTAGTGATTCCGCACGAGGTGTATGCTTCATTGCAAAGTTCAAAGATTCCAGACACGGTCTAGAACCCCGTAAAAGTAGGCTTAAAAGAATGGAAAGCGAGTTGTAGCCCTATTAAACAGTGAAAAGTCACCTGATGAGAAAAGGATCTTGTACCAAGAGGCTTTGCAGAAATTTCTTCATGAGTACGAAGATTATAAGAATCCGACAGAGCTCCCCGTGGTTATTAGGCACAGCGCGACAAGCTGATGGCGACATAGGACCTGGGCCCGACGTTAGAGATGACCAACCAAAGAATAACGGAACGCAACACATCGAACATGTATTAAAAAGTAGTCTCCCACATACATTGAGGAATAAAGGCTTAAGTCTTTATAATCTATTGAGTGAGGACCCCATCATACAGTGGGCCGATACAGGCGAGGTCATTGTTGAAGGAACAAGGGTACAGGGATCCAATATCGTTGACATTGTCAATGATCTGGTGAGAAAGTGGGACAGGCCCTCACCAACAGGATGGAAGCATATTAAAGCAAGACTACAACAAATAAATGTCCCCAAAACATTGATAGGTAATCTGAATAGGTTAAAAGACTTGGATCAAGTCTCGCATGTGTCACAACTGAGTACGCCATCGCCCCCAGCAGTAGCGTCTCTGAAGAGGAGAAAGAAGAGAACAAACGGCCAACCTTATCCACGTGTCTCTAAAATACGCAAATGGCTAACATATTAAGTAAACGCTATTATGACATTTCTAACCCCTCCTCCTATGGCGGTTAATAGACTGTACAGAGGTGTTTACGGGAGTAGGGAAAAAGATGTTGAGAGGTTTTTGCGGGAGCAGGATGCTTATACACTTCATAAACCGGTGAGAAAAAGGTTTAAAACGGCCAAGACAACAGCGGCTTCGATTGACTCTATTTGGCAAGCGGATTTAACAGATATGCAAAGATATTCAGTGTATAATGATGGCTACCGCTACATCCTATTCATAATAGATGTATTCTCTAGATATCTGTGGCTAATTCCTCTGAAAAATAAATCGCCTGAAACAGTTGCTAAAGCTACCAAAACGTTGATGTTAAAGAAGAAGGGTTCCTGGCTATTTTTGTACGGATATGGGGAAAGAATTTATAGCCGCGCTTTTCAGAACATGCTGACAGATTTTAATATCAGTCATTACACTAGCAATTCTATACATAAGGCCTCTAGCTGAAATAGTTCAACGTACCATAAAGGAACGCATGCATCGCTATTTTGCAAATAAAAACACATACAGATATATAAACATTCTGGGATCATTGGCCTCATCATACAACCGTTCACACCACCGTACGATTGGCACAACACCTAGCGAATGCTTAGAAAGAAGTACGCGCCCAGAGGTGAGAAGAGATGGAGCACCGCCACCACACTCTACACATTTCAAAATCAATGATTATGTAAGGCTATCACGTTCGGGAAATAAATTCGCGAAGGGATTTGAGCAAGGATGGACACGTGAGATTTTTAAAGTTCGTGCTATGAGACCTAAAGGCGAGTTAATGATGTATTACGTTGAAGATTTGAATGGGGAAGAAATTCCAGGAAGCTTTTACCGCGAGGAGTTGCAGAAAGTGACATTTAACCCTTTCACTGCCAGGTTCCGTTTTCTATGCCATGAAATCACGCCGAAAAAATGGCCTAAATTTAATTAACTTTTGACATTCATTTTTTTTTGGGGGGGGCCGAAAAAATCATTTATCAACTTGAATTAGTTACCCACATATTCCTCATTTTCTCTAGTAATTCCTCCAATAATAAAAAACTAATTCTTTAGGGATAACAATTATGAATAAATAAACGAAAATGAAAGTAAAAAAAAAACATTCTAAAATGTGTTTGGCAGTTGCCCCAGAAGACATTACAGAATGTTTGTGGCATTGAAAGGGTTAATTTAGGAAAAGTGTTTAAAATTGACCAAATTTTAGGCAGCAAAGGTTCAGGAAAGAGAAAAATGTACCTGGTAAAATGGCTAGGGTACTCAGAAAGCTTCAACACCTACCTAAAAGCTGCTGCAATAATGAAGCTTAAATAGTATGCAACATGGCACCTAACCACTTCTATGTCACACTCCCATCCTCTTCTTCTCTGTCTGTACATTCAAACAACACCCTGGCCAACTTTGTAACAGAACTCCGTGGGCCCATTGAGTTGGAACCTGATTCGTACGAAGTTGGTGTTTGTGAATTCCAGATAACCACCAAATTTTTAACTCTTGAAAATAAGCAAGTCATATTTCTGATCTTTAGAAGAATCGATGAGTGTGAAAAATTAGGCATAACCTTAGACAACACTATGCGATCAGTCCTGTTCGGTGAGGTACAGTACTATAGTACAAATGTAACACTAAGAATCGGTCATTATGACACAGCCATGGACATTGTGACGGGGTTAAACAAGTCTTGGAAAATCGTACCTGAAAACCGATTTACGTTTTGAAGTCATAAACATAGACACGACTGGACGCACGTTGAAGTTAAAATCAACGCTTAGTAGAAGTATTAAAGACAAAGAGCTATTCATAATTGTAGCCGAAGGTCAATATAGTACAACTCTCCAAAGAGATACCTTTCACAAGGCACAACATGACTTGTCCAGCTTAATGTATTAGCTGAAGATAGAGAAATTGAGTGAAAACTGCCTATCCCCAGACATGTGCTATATTTACAGCAATATCGTAGAGCATCAATTTGTCGAGGACACCCAGGCGCGCCTGCTACGCAATGCATACATCCCCAACCATAGAGGGAAAAGTTTGAGCATTACATATGATAAGCCCCATTATGTGAATGCTGCGATTAATCTATTAACCAATATCTCGATATATATAAGAACGATTGAGGGAAAAAATTTCCCATTCGGTGATGGGAGCTTAACAGTGAAGCTACACTATCATCGCTTTCAGTTATAATGACCCGAAGACCTTTCACAGTCTATCGAGGGTTGAGATATCAGCGTGGGAGTGGACTTGGATCCATTTTTTCAACCATACTACGCACAGCTGTCCCACTGTTGAAGATGGGGGGTGGGCTAAATAACTCGGGAGGTGAAGGCGTTACAATCAGGTTTTAACGCGGTAGAAGACAATGGGTGGAACTAAACCTAAAGAAGCTCTAAAAAAAACATTTAAAACATACACGGGACGAAATCATCAAAGATGCAAAGAGAAAAATGAGTGGTGGCGGAAAGAAGAAGAAGAGGTTGTCAGGAAGAAGGGGTTATCAACACGTTGCGCTAAACGTAAAAGGACATCTAAAAAGAAGCGTTCTAAGTGTTTGAAGCCGATTGCTGATCATTTCTTTTACCTGATATAACCTGAAGACACTACTCTCACGAATCATAGGCTGATTACTACTTGTCGAGAGAGGTGGCACTATTTCTGACTCGTCATGGCGCGTTTCATCCATCCTTGTAGTTCACAATGCTGTAAATCGGAACTGTCCCTCTTTGATATGCCCCCTACGCAGGTTTATATTGAGCATAGCGACTTTATTACAATTAATCGATTGAACACAATTAGTTCACCGAGTGCCCCTGTAGAATTCGTGATACCCAGCTCAGGACATTACTTTATTGATCCAAGCTGCATGCACATGTACGCTAAAGTGCGTATAGTTCATTCAGATGGAACGGACTGCGATGATAGTTACTCTGCATACCCTGAAACCAACTTTCTACATTCCATATTCAGCAATTGTGAGGTGTATTTAAATCAGGTTAATATCTCGGCAGGGACGGGTTATTATCACCTACGAGCATATCTAAAAAATGTCCTCAACTTTTCAAAAGAAGCGAAGGGTATCTTTTTAACTGCTGAGGGCTATTATCAGACTAAAGACGAAAGTAGTATAAAGGATAAGTTTAAAAATTCTAAAAAAAAAGATAGAAATGTTTTCGGCGACTTCCTACAGACTTCACGTTCCAGGAGAAACTGCTTATGAAAGGCATCGACATGAAACTAAATCTCGACCGCACTAGTCCTGAAATCTGCATAAATCTGAGACCTGATGAAGAAGAGGGCGCAAAACTCGTTGTGATTCACATCGTGAAAACATATCTTCGTGTACGGCGAGTGAAATTAAGTTCCCCGAAATATGTAGAAATTGAAAAAAATGTAATACACGCAACAGTGAAATACCCAATTAACAGAGTACAGATCAAGCTATACACGGTGCCCGCCTGGTTGGCCTCGAAGCAGCTAGAAAACTGGCCCTTGGAGTTCTAGCTCAAAGGATATTAATTGGAATGCAGGATCACGCATCGACGAATGGAAAATATAAAAAGAGCGCCTTTAATTCGAGAATTTCTGGCTTAAAAATATAACTGTATAGGTAAAGGGCGTTGTATTAGGTGGACTATGGTTACGGACTACTCAGGAGATGCTATGTTCCCCCTCTGCGCGAGAGCATATTGTAATCTGGCCCATATTGCCGGTGGCTGTGATGAACTTGGGTTTGGTGTAACGCAGAAAGAATTTGTAGAAGAATTTAACCTTTGGCCGTTTGACATTACCCCTGATTTATCTGCTGGTGTAAATACACACTTAAGTCCACAACAAATTGGGAACATCTCACTCAGATTGAAATTCGCCAACCCTATAGACACGCCTATTAGTGTACTCGTGTACCTCGAATAACAAGTTCAAACAGAAGTTGACTATTTCAGGAACGTTGTCACAGACTTTTAAAATGGATGCAAATACACTCCAGAGAGTAATGAAAAGTGACCGAACCACACGCTCAAAATTTATCGGTGTTTGCGAAGAATGAAATATTGAAATTGCCAACTACGAGATTGGTGAAGTCTTATCGTCAACACTGACATTGTTGGTAATGTGGGACTTCATTGGTTTGCAATCTATTTTAAAAATAGGGAAAGAATGTACTAATTTGATTCACTCGGCACTCAGCCCTGGAGTGACCCTGTGGTTGTACAATTTATCGAACAGCTACATGTCCCTGAAATTGTCTGGAATCCTTACCGCTTCCAAGGATATTTTAGTAATACTTGTAGCATGTACTGTCTTTCATTTCTCCTGCACATGTCACGTGGGATGGGATTTATAAATTTTTAAAAATTATTCGATTTATGCGACACTGATATGAATGACGAAATGTTATGCAGACAGATAAAAAAAAGGTTCCCATTGTGGTAATTTCTAATTAAGAATTTAATGCTTGTTTATAAATTAATGTTCAGATATTTCAAACTTATAAAATACGAGTGGGAGTGCAAATTAAAAGAATACAATAACATTTAATAGATGTAATTACAATAATTTACGGTTGAGTATAGTGTTGTCTAATTAAGAATTTTAATAATGTTTGATTAATGAAGAAGATAATAATTGTAATATGTAAAAATTAAGATAAATGATGATTTGTTTATTAAAATTATTAAATACGAATGGGCAACACAAGTCAGCCACGAAGGCTGGGGTTTCTAAAATAACCGGCAGTCATCCGGGCAGGCGTGGGCCAGTAAGGTGTTGGGTGTTAGAACGTAATTTAAAATGTAGGTTATTATTTTGGTGTCTCTTTCGGCTTAAGTATAATTAAATTCATCCCACTCGCGTCCCCTTTTTTCTGAATCATTTTCGAATTAAATAAAGTGTCACAAAATGTAATGAAGAGTGTAATTAACCCCCTTCCCCCTTCGCGTGATCTGACGGTTTTTCAGAGATTCGGCGTGGCTACCATGAATTTATACGGTACAGTGAAAACGAGTGTACAGAGAAAGCAAGCGATAAATGGAACAGCGAGTAAAAATAATGAAATATAATTAATAAATGAGGTAAACACTACACCATTTGTACGCACTCGTTGTATTGTGTAAAGTTTTACGTGTGTGTATATATAATTCAAAGCTGGGCACTTGCGGTTTTTTTTGCGGTACTGCGGTACTGCGGTACTACCGCACTACCAAACCGGTACCGCATAACGCAGTACC